>JAYESA010000006.1:131966247-132329585 GCA_036927795.1 Iris macrosiphon | reverse complement strand
TTATATTCTACAGCGTACATGACTAGCTAGGTCTATTAAATTGGATTTCTATACTTGTTCATACAGCTTGCATGATTACGTATATCTGGTCCTACGTATTTTGGAACTGGGGTGTGATACTTGCCCTACTGAAATTACTGGTGCTCCAACTACCGAAGCCGGAGAAGCCCTAACAAAATGACACAAGATAAATCAAGAATATGATGAGAAATAATCGAGGAATCAATGATACAGAAGTTAAGCTGAGTTTCGAGGAGCCAGATTCAGGATTTTAAGGTGGAACATGTTTAATTGAGATTTCATATGATCAAGAAACCCCACAAGTTTGAAAAGAAAGGCAGACCTACATGGGACACCACTAAAACCTTGTCACACCCTAGATCTAGAATACTGGAGAGCGACGAAATGACTCAGCCAACCACATCTTACGAAATACCGAAGCAACCCGCAATGTGTTAAGGTTGTCTAGAGACAAGGGGTGCATACTAAAATTATGTCTCCTAAGGTCAATAAATTTTATATATCAATCATTCTAACAAGTAGCAATAACATAGAATATTTCAGAATAAGCAGTAAGGCATCCCAAACGCTGTATCAGAATGTTCTTAGAGATCTTGCAAGACAAAATAATAAGCCAGATACAAGATCAAAAGTATATATTATAGTGAGTCAGCTGCAGTCTGAATATATTACGGTCAAGTTAGGGAATCAGTGTCCAAATTTGTCGGCTAATAGGTGCCGGTTGGCTAAACGTCCAAAAGAATATAGTTCACAAAAGATGAGCAGTGAATAAATAAAGCCACTCATGTCCCTTAGCAGCTATCCTTCGAGTATGTGCCATCAATGAGGGAGAAGTAAGCTTGATCCTCATATGCTGGCTCTAAACCTGGCTATGCAAAACCAGTGGGATCAGACCCCTAATATCAAGTACCATAAAGAAAGCACAAAATAAAAGAAATAAAAACCAGTTCTATGGCATGAGATACTTGAACCAACAATCAATGGTGTTGGCATATCCGGTCTCAATCAACTTGATTTTGATAGTTAACTAAATCATGTATCGATATGTTACAATCTGAAGACTCAACACTGCTGTTATATGCTGATTATATTGCATTATTCTAATGTAATTTATACTTTATTTGAGTATAGGACTTGTGTACATCCAGTCGCACTGGAATGACCCAAAGTCCACTCAAACAAACCCTCGAACCTAGCTACCAAATCAGTCTACATTCAAATCCAAACCTTACTAGAATCGATAACCGAACTCGGACCAAATTTATGCCAAACTCGAACCAAACTCGGTCACCTATATAGTATGAAATTAACCCAGTTATTATACCCTTGATTTCCTGGCCCAAAGTTCAACATTTTGAATTAAAACCTACTTAAACTCAGGTCGAATTATGTTTCCAATACCCTATAAATAGGATTGAATTTCACACTCTCAATATCTCATCCCATTCTACATTCTTTAATCCTTTAGTGATCAAACATCTGATCCTCAACCTTCCCATCTCCAAGAGAAACTCCCAAGCCTTCTAAGTGCCAAGTGCAGTCTCGGTCTAGAAGTCTACAAGTGTTGTAAAGAGCTTGGCTCAACCAGTTTATACTCTCTCTCTCTCTCTCTCTCTCTCTCTCTCTCTCTTGATATGAAGTTGCGAGACTTCAGATCAAATATCATGGTTGTAAAGAAGTGGTTGTAGAAGCATAAAAAGTGCGTCTCAAATAAATGGTACAATTTTTTACAAATAAATCTAACAGTAGAAGAATGACGCACTTTCTATTTGTTTGAGAAGAAAGATACGCACTTTCATAAAACTTAAAATTTTGGCACACTTTTCATTAATTTCAGAGGATGACACACTACTCAGAGAACAGAAAGTGGCATAGTTTCTTAGTATTACGAAAGTTGGCGCACAAACAATCTTTTCTCTCTCAACATTTAATGTAGCAGACTAACAGCTGACAGATACAGAAACCAAAGAGTCAGAAGTCATCATTATAGCGGAGCTACGGCTCTCAGACCCATGTTGTCATTTATCGACCACGCCACTGTACCAACTACTACAAAAGTGCATTGTTGTGCCAATCTCTTTAAAAGTGCACCATTGTGCCAACTAATTTAAAAATACGTCGTAGGGCCTTCTTCTTCAAAAGTGCACCGGTGTGCCAACTACTTCCAAAGTGCACCGTTGTGCCAACTTCTTCAAAAGTGTGCCGTTGTACCAAATACTTCCAAAGTGCGCCGCTGTGCCAACTTCTTCAAAAGTAGCGCCGATGTGCGAACTATTTCCAAATTGCACTGTTGTGCCAATTACTTCAAAAGTGGGCCATAGTGCCAAATTCTTCAAAAGTGTTCACCTGTGCCAACTACTTCCAAAGTGCACCATAGTGCCAATAGCCTAAAAAATGTACCGTAGTGCCAATACCCTAAAAAATGTACCGTAGTGCCAATACCTTCAAAAATGCGCCATAGTGCCAACTGCTTCAAAAATCCGCCGCAGTGCCAATCTTACCTAAAATACGCCAGTATCCAAATGACTTCTAAAGTGCGCATATTATCCTAACCGACAGTGAGAAGTTATGAGTGCGTGTCTCACATGTCGTACTTCTCAAAAAAAGTGTTCAAATAACTGTCCCCACGACCTATGCTTTTCTCATATAGGAAGCTACGTGTCAAGCCTGCAGTAAGTTATGTACCCACTCATTCAGAACATGGGGTGTTAGTCCACCAAAAGTGAGCGCACAATGATAAAATAGTGTTGACTATCCAAAGTGCATGCATACTCTCATAACTGCTCATAAACTCTATAAATACAGTGACAGATTTACTGACACCTGTAATGACCCGTTCCGTTCAAGTGGATAGCCGATTCAAATGGCACAAGTGCAACGATCTAAACTATTTTGCTCAGTGAGAAGACACGTTTGAGGCAAAGGATTTCAGATTCAGTCCTTCAAGAGTTCAGACTTAGACTTTCAAAGGCTCACTCAGAGTATCGCTCGACCGAGGTGAATCATCGCTAAGGTGGGTGGCTACGATAAACTTGTCTTTGCTTAGCCAGCACACTTAAAATAAGGACGATATATGATAGTCGCTAAGTGAATCACCCATTGCATGCTAATAAAGAATACAATGCACCTAGATAAGGGAATAATTACTGTAGAAGCATGAAAAATACGCTGGAAAGAGCTACACAGCCTCTTGATACAGAGCAGCGTAAGCAGAGGCCTTCAGAGCCATCAGGCGTACGACAGAGTTTTCTCCGCTAAAATATAGCGTGAAGAATAAAGCTCAAAGGACCATCCGCATAAATGCAGTACATCCAGGCCGCTCCAGCGTGAAACAGAGTTCTTCATCACCTCTATGGCGTAAAACTCAACCGCTCTCAAAGCAGCGTGATAGCGTACGAGGAACGCTTCATCTTTCCTGAAATGAACCTGTCAAGTCACGCAGTGAATCTGACCTCTAACTCCTGACAAAAGGTGATGCACGGCTACCCAAACGACGGCTGAAAACGATGGCAGACCTCTCGGGACGCGTCCCTCAGTATGATGGCGGATCTCACCATTTAATGCAGAGGATTTGGTAAAACATCACCAAACCGTCGTTTACCGGAGTCCCCTCAGCATAAACCGCTCTTTTGCGTACAAGGGAATACGCCGCCCTGTTTTACACAGGCAAACATGAGCTGTTTTACGCTCCGCAGCAGACAAACCGCCTGCCACGTCAAAAGCTACACTTCGTATGGGATTCGAGGCACGTCTCCACGTCTAATTGCACAGAGCGGTGACAGTTTCTCTTAAGACACGTCTCTGCGATGGGTGCACAGAAGGCCTGCAGACCTTCGAAACACGCCTCCGTATTTAATGCATAAGGTGATGGTAAATCCCTGCAAGAGATTTGGTAATATCTTCAAAAGCCGTAATTCCGGCTAAGACGTCCACATCAGCACGATATGTAGCGGCTTCTACGCCCATTCAGGATCTGTGCTCAAGCGGCTTCTACGCCCATTCTGGCAGGATATGCAGCAGCCTCTACGCCCATTCAGGATCTGTGCTCATGCGGCTTCCACGCCCACTCAGTCTCTACGACTACTCGGCTTCCACGCCCACTCAGTATCTATGACTATTCGGCTTCTAGGCCTGTTCGGCTTCTATGCCTGCTCGGCTTCCACGCCTACTCGGCTTCCACGCCTACTCGGCTTCTATGCCTGTTCGGCTTCTATGCCTACTTGGCTTCTATGCCATGGTGACGGACATTTGGCTTCTACGCCAACCTCTTCTACACAATGGATACCTACCCGCGTGGCTTTTACGCCATGATCTTAGTAGCAACCGTACGTGTTGTGTCCCTTTAGTTGGACCCACGTCACCCGCTCAGTCAAAAAATCATCTACACGTAGGCATTGGTTACTTTAACCGTTGTGTAAAAGGGTGTTGTACTTTCCACTCCTCGGTTGCTACACCAACGGAGTGGCCACTGTCACCAAAGACTCTATAAATAGAGGCCCCTGTCAATGGGGAACAAGGTCGAAGAATTTGGTCAAGAAACCGATAGCAGATCCCAGGTCGAAAAATTCGGTCAAGAGTACCAATACCAGATCCAAGGTCGACAGTCGGAGAAGATCGAACAAGGAGGAGAAGAGAGAGAGAGAGAGAGAGTCCGAAGCTCAGGCAAAGAGCGGGGATCGACGACTTCGGCATCGTGCATCCACCCTCTCCTGCAACCTTCGAAGCTGCTACCTGTCTTCCACGGCACTTCTTCAACATCGCGCGGTCCAAGGGCTTAAGTGATCGACCGCAGATCAGACACCTATAGTAATTTATACCCAGATTAAATAAATTGTACTCCCACATCCTCGTATAGGATTACATTGTACAAGTTTGTTGTAAACCAAAGGGCGCGAGTTTTGTACAAACCCCGTCATTGAAATACACTTTCATTCTTTTGTTTAAATACCACAAACAAGATGGCGACTCTGCTGGGGACGTCTTTCTCTTCTGACGAGGAAGTAATTGCTCAACGCGATACGGTATCTATAGGAACCGTGAAGAAGATGCTGGTCGTTCATTTCGACCAGTCTGCTTACGAAGACATGCTTCGAACCGGGGGTAGCTCTCACTCTCTCTCCGTCCAAGACAACAGGAAGCTGCACAAAGTGTGGATGCCCAAGACATCCTCAACCATTCCTGTGGACTCTCCGATCTCTCCGATCTCTCCGACCAATGAGGTGGTAGCATCGCTCCCTCCGTGCCCTGCACGTAAAATTCAGTCTCCCGCTACGCGCTGTACAGACAAAACTTCGGGCAAGGCCTCTGCGCTAACCCAGGAGTATCCACTGCGCTTTACGCGTAGGAACCAGTCTCCCGCTACACGCGGTAGAGACAAAACTTCGGGCAAGGCCTCTGCGCTAACCCAGGAGTATCCACTGCGCTCTACGCGTAGGAATCAGTCTCCCGCTACGCGCGGTATAGGCAAAACTTCCGATGGTACCTCAACGCCAAATCGGAAGAACAGATCACGCTCCACGCGCGAAACAACATCTGACTTCTATGGTAAAACAGATGAGCGCGATGATCTCTGCGAGGGGAAGCAAGCAGGCGAATATTCAACCTCTCGGCCTTTGCGCCAGCAAGAGGACAATCTGCCTACCCTCCGGATTACGCGAGAAGCCGATGGCCGACTGAGGACCTCTTCAGCTTTACGTCGGTCTGAGCAGATCCCCAAATTACGTCACGATGCAGGACGAGCTCAAATTACGGGCAGGCCCCCTCCCCAGGGATTATCCGCCGCCCAGATGGCCAGCCTATTGTACACAGGTGGAATAAGGAAAGCCAGGGTGCCCAATCTCCGTGTACCCACTGATGGGAACAGAAGAAATAAGTCGTCGTCCTCTTCTGTAAATTCTTTGGACCTACGGGATTATCTAACCCAGAAATGCGAAGGCAGGAATCATAAGCAGCCTGCAGTTCCCCTAACAATCAAACGCGGGAAGATCTTATGGGAGGATACGTCAACGTCTGATGTCGTCATCACAGGTGGGCCACAGGAAGACTCCATCTTTATCATCCCACCCACCCACGATGATCAGCAGCCGATAATCTTCGGTAGTAGGCGGAACACTCTAGTCGTACAGGAAGAATCACGCGAGTCTGAATCTGGCAGAATACAAACCCACAGATACAGCCCACAAGCATTAAAAGTTATGCAAAATATGGGTTACGACTTTAAACTAAAACAAGGTCTCAACTATGGGAAAGGTAGGCGAACGCCGGTGCGTAGTAATTCTCGCTATCAAGAAGCTCGTTTCCGGTTGGGATATGCCGCGTCTCTCAAAAAACCAAAAATCCCGAAATCTAGTCCTGAACAACCAGAGACAGTCCTTGATGAATCGGTCTCTATGGCCAGGAACCGCGGCATGTCCGGGAGTAACATACCTCGACAGAACAAAATGACATCCAAGGCCAGGGGTAGAATCCCCTCAAAGGCCGTAGACGATACAACAATGACCGTCCCTTCGTGAGACCACGAAATTCGGACATCAGGAGCCCGAATACCAAAAGGAACCTTCTCCTTCAGCGAAGACGACATCATTGAGATCTTCGATATGTTGATGAAAGAGCACAAGCTTCACCTACCCAACATCAGACGACCTGAGAGGGCTGGCAAAGTGGATGACCCAGATTATTGTCTCTTCCATCGGCACACACATCACCCCACAAAGGCGTGCTACATACTAAAAAGGAAGATTCAGGAGTTGATAGAAGCCAAGGTCATCACTCTGAATCTGTGAACGAGGGGACAGCCCTTACCCGATTGGATTTCCAATCTTACATAACAAATTGCTCCGGCAAGATTCATGTGTGTAAAAACAAGGAAGATATTTTAAACGAAGCTCCCTACACAAAAAACTGCCATGTCCATATCACCTCTGAGCAGATGTGTGCCTCCATCCCCAATGGAAGTCACAATCACAAAGTTTGTCATGTTCATATTACCTCTGAATAAACTTTCGACCGTCAATTATCATGTCCATATTACCTCTGATAATCGACTGCCACCTACACCTAACATCCGTACTTTAACTCTAAAGTGCGTCAGTGATGTTAAGTCCACAAAAAACTGCCATGTCCATATCACCTCTGAGCAGATGTGTGCCTCCATCCCCGATGGAAGTCATAATCACAAAGTTTGTCATGTTCATATTACCTCTGAATAAACTTTCGACCGTCAATTATCATGTCCATATTACCTCTGATAATCGACTGCCACCTACACCTAACATCCGTACTTTAACTCTAAAGTGCGTCAGTGATGTTAAGTCCACAAAAACTGCCATGTCCATATCACCTCTGAGCAGATGTGTGCCTCCATCCCCGATGGAAGTCACAATCACAAAGTTTGTCATGTTCATATTACCTCTGAATAAACTTCCGACCGTCAATTATCATGTCCATATTACCTCTGATAATCGACTGCCACCTACACCTAACATCCGTACTTAACTCTAAAGTGCGCCAGTGATGTTAAGTCCACAAAAACTGCCATGTCCATATCACCTCTGAGCAGATGTGTGCCTCCATCCCCGATGGAAGTCACAATCACAAAGTTTGTCATGTTCATACTACCTCTGAATAAACTTTTGACCATCAATTGCCATGTCATTCCCACCTCTGAGCAAGTATGTACCACTCCCAGTGATGAGGTAGAACCCATAGCACGAAAGTTCTTGGAAGCTATGGACTCCTATCATCCACATATCTGGGAAGCAGTGTCATCATCCAACGTTATCACAACGTATGGACCGCATGAAGGTTCTATCTTCATAATCCCGCCTACCTGCAGCAGCCAGCGTCCAATAGTGTTCGGCCGCATGCGCAATCAGCCGGCCATCCAGGAAGATCCTTTCGATGACGATACTGGGAAGATGCAGGTTCACCGATACAGCCCTCAAGCGCTGAAGATCATGCAAAACATGGGCTATGACTTGAAGCGAAAGCCGAGCCTCAACTACGGAAGAGGCAGAAGAACGCCGCCACGCGGCGACCCCCGCTACCAACAAACTCGTTTCGGGTTAGGGTATGCCACCTCCCTTACGTCTTCCACGTCGGATAAGGACATCTTTTCCTTCTCCTGGGACGGCTTGTCACCTCCCGACTCACCTGATGCTCTCGAACGAGCACTATCAGCAAATATGGTGATGACAGATCCCTCAGAAGCAGAGGAACGAGATTCTGAGCCGTTTGAGAATGACTCTTGGGCTCAGCAAATGGATACACAGTGGAAATTCTGCTTCGAACAAAAGGAACCTCCAACCAAAGATGAAGTTATCCAAATCAATGTTGGGGGTGAGCTTTCGCCAAAGCCGATATTTATCCGTGACAATCTTCCACCAGCCGAGAGGGAAGAAATCATACAGCTGATAAAGGAATACATCGACGTCTTTGCATGGGATTATGGAGACATGCCGGGCCTAGACCCGAAGGTGGCTACTCACAAACTTAACATATTGGCTGACTCAAAGCCTGTGAAGCAGCACCAACGCCGGTTCCGACCGGACTTGATGGACGCCATTGAAGCTGAAGTCAAAAAGCTGATAGCCTGTGGGTTCATCCGGGAAGAACAACATCCCGACTAGGTCGCCAATGTTGTCCCAGTCATGAAGAAAAATGGGAAGGTACGTATCTGCATCGATTACCGAGATCTGAATGCGGCCTGCCCTAAGGATGAATTTCCTCCTTCCATCATGGACATCATGATCGATAACACCTGCGGTTTTGAACGTATGTCTTTCATGGACGGGTTATCGGGATACAATCAGATCAAGATGCATCCTGAAGACGAAAAGCACACTGCCTTCCGTACCCCGTTGGGAGTGTATTGCTATACGGTCATGCCCTTCGGATTGAAGAATACCGGGGCTACGTACCAACGGGCTATGAGCTGCATATTCCATGAACATTTACGCAAAATAGTAGAGTGTTACGTAGACGACATAGCCGTCAAGAGCCGCCTCAAAGATGATCATATTCAGGACCTAAGGACGGTATTCGAGTTAATGCGCCGACATCAACTCAAGATGAACCCTACGAAGTCCTTCCTGGGCGTATCTAGTGGCAAATTCCTGGGATTTGTTATCACCGCCAAAGGCATCCAGGTGGACCCTGACAAAGTCCAGGCCATCGTAGAAATACGACCGCCCGGCAATCTGAGGAAACTCCGGGGATTTCAAGGCCGTCTGGCTTATATCCGGAGGTTCATATCCAACCTCTCAGGAAGATGCCAGCCTTTTTCGTACCTCATGAAGAAAGGTGTATCCTTCGTGTGGGACGAAACCTGTCAGCAAGCATTCGGGAAGATCAAACGCTACCTCACCAGTCCACCAGTTCTGGTGCCTCCCATCATGGGGAAACCGTTCTTGCTATACTTCCGAGCAATGGATCATTCGCTAGGAGCTCTTCTAGCGCAGAAGAACGACGAGGGGCATGAGCAAGCTATCTACTACCTCAGCAGGATGATGGTCGGAGCCGAACACCGGTACAACCCAGTGGAGAAAGAATGTCTGGCTCTGATGTTCGCTATCCAAAAGACGCGGCACTACGTCATCGGCCAGACTATTCATATCATCTCCAGGATCAACCCTCTTCGAGTACTGATGAGAAAGCCGAGTATTCTTAATTCTTGACTCGCAACCTGGGCGATGCTGTTAACACCATATGACATGGTGTACATCCCGCAGAAGTCTATCAAAGGCCAAGCGCTGGCCGACTTTCTGGCTGCTCATCTAATCCAGGAGGCCTCCAAGTTATACGAAGACATTCCCGACGAAGTTGCAGAATGTAACTCCGCAATGGAAAGTGACACATGGCAACTGTTCTTTGACGGCGCCTCCAGGACTGGCCCCTAGGGAAACATGGTTTCAGGGGTAGGAATTGTCCTGGTCACTCCTGATAAACTCGTCATCTACCGGGCATACTCTCTTAATGAACCATGCTCCAACAATGTGGCAGAATACAACGCCCTGTTGATCGGGCTCCAAGTCGCCGAAGAGCTGGGGGTCGAATCCCTGGAAGCTTTCGGCGATTCTCTGCTTATCGTCAATCAAGTCAGAGGGATATACGAAGTCCAAAATCCAGACCTCATCCCCTATCACCGAGCGATAATCGAGATAGCCATGACGTTCAAAGGGTTCTTCCTAGAGCATGTACCTCGATCTCAGAATCTGGAAGCTGATGCCCTGGCCAGTCTAGCTGCGGACTTAGCTACCCCTATAAGAAGGCAAGATTCGGTGATCCTTCTTAATAGAGATTTATTTTGCGTGAAGAACAACCTTCACATAGAACGCAGCCACGCTGTGAACACAGATCCCCCCGGAAGGTACTGGAGAAGTCCCTTCATAGATTTTGTCGCATACGGAATCTTGCCAGAGGACCCCAAAGAAGCAATATCCGTCAAGAGACGATCATTACGCTTCTATTTTGATGCATCTTCACACTGCCTATATCGTCGAACCTACGACGGACTGCTATTAAGATGTCTCTCAGACGACGAAGCACAGCAGATTATCCGAGAAGCTCACGATGGCGTCTGCGGAGCGCATCAGCCCGGTCCTAAGCTACATGATCGTATCAGGAGAATGGGCTACTACTGGCCCACTATGATCACAGACGCGATCAGCTATGCAAGACAATGCAGAGCCTGTCAGGTTCATGCAGACTTTATACACCAACCGTCTGAATATCTACATCCTACGGTCGCATCCTGGCCCTTCGAAGCATGGGGTATGGATATTGTCGGTCCCATTCACCCATCTTCCTCCAGAGGCCACCGGTTCATACTGGCCATCACGGATTACTTCTCCAAATGGGCAGAGGCGATCCCTCTGGCTGAGGTAACAGCGTCTGATATGATCAGCTTCATCAAGCACCACGTCATTTATCGCTTTAGGATTCCTCGAAGGATAATCCATGACAATGGGCCTCAGTTCATCAGCCAAGCGTTTCATCGATTTTGTGATAAAAGTCGAATACATAATATTGCCTCTACGGCATATTATCCAGCTGCTAATGGTTTGGCGGAAGCTTTCAACAAAACCATTATCAAACTCCTGAAGAAGTTCGTTTCTTCAAACAAAAGAGACTGGAACGAGAAGCTGGGCGAATGTCTTAGGGCATACCGCACAACGGTACGGACACCTACAGGTTGTACCCCCTTTTCACTGGTCTACGGGAGCGAGGCAGTTCTTCTCATCGAAATACAGATCCCGTCGCTCAGGATAGCAGTGACTAGTGAGTTGACTCGAGAAAAGAATGACCTGTTAAGGCTCCAAGAGCTTGAAGGATTAGACGAAAAATGCCTACAAGCTCAACAGCGCATCGCGCTTTACCAAGCACGTATTTCTAAAACTTTTAATCATAAAGTGAAGGAAAGAGTGTTCAAAGTCGGGGAGCTAGTTTTAGCCGTAAGAAGACCGATGATTCTTACCCACAGAAGTAAAGGCAAATTCTAACCCAAGTGGGAAGGCCCTTTTGTGATCGAGACAACGTTCTCGAACGGCGGCTATAGGATAGCCCAGCCTAATGGAGACCTGTTAATGGCTCCTATCAACGGCAAATTTCTGAAAAGGTACTATGCTTAATCCCCCCTGCTCGGGTGGGACATAGCAAGGCCCTCGATTCTGACAAAACTACTTCCAAAACGTAATTAGTAGGGTTGCGCTCTATCATGTCCGTATGACCTCTGAATAGATGTGTCCTGCTAAGAGGTTTATCGGGAGTCTATCATGTCCATACTACCTCTGATAACACTCTCACCAAAACCGGTCATTTATATTCCGAAATGATGGGTCAACAAAAGTCAGAAAAGAGTCGCCTTTATTTATTCCCGAGAGGGAGGCAGAATTACAGCCGGGCAAGCAAAAAGGGAAAAGGATACATCATGATGGCGGGTGAGTCAGATTATGAATCTGTCACTCCAGCGCAGCTATCTTCTCATTTCTAAGAACCAAGGCGTCGGCACGAGCCTGCTCCAGCCGTGCCTCGGGAGTGTCCGTGAGGGTCAGATCAGCCTTTGCCCGAAGACAGCCCGTGCGAGCAGCTTTCGCACGGTCCAGCTCCCATCGCGCTGTGCTCAGTCGACCGAACGCTATGTCTAGACCTGCCAGCGACTGAGAAGCCCACTCCTCTGCCCGAGCGAGTTTTTTCTTCTGCTTGGAGACTCTCGCTGCATTCCCTTCATGCTCAGAGTGACACCGCATCTCAACGGCAAGAGCCTCTTCCACGACAACTTTTCTCCTATCCACCTCCAGCTTATGCTTCTGGATAGAGTTGTCTAGGCTTCCCACCTTCGTAGCAAGCCGTGCAGTCATGAGGTCGAACCGAGCCTGAACATCAGCATCGAGACCCCGAGTCAGCTGCAAATGTTCGTTAATAGGTTGCTCTAAACCATTAACCACCGCCTCCAGGGCGTCAGCTACCCAAGGATCGCCGAGCTCCCTGATGACCCCGATCGAAGCAAGAGAAGTCTTCCTCAGGCGCTCAAAATCCAGACTCTTCGCTAACACCATTGACACCATCGTTCTCAAACCGGTGTAGAAAAGGCTGGTATGTTGCTCGGTCAACGTAACTAGATCCGACTGAACGCCGGGAGCGCCCGCAATGTCAGCAAGTCCCTCTCCAGGAATGATTGCAGACGAGGTGACCACAGCCGTCGCATCGACACATGGCGCAATCGAAGAAGGTGCGGTAACGGCGGTCGAAGTCGCCGCCACACTCACAAGAGGCAAGGTCACGACGACGTGTTCATCCTCCTCTCGAGGTGACGAAGCTACTCAAGGCGTACTGGCCCCCGAAGCCACTTCCTCATCAAAGACGAACGCCTCCTCGTCAGAAGCCCGAGCGAAACCAGAATGCGCTTCAACGCTATACTCCCCGTGGGCGCTATCCCCTGAGAAGAAGACGAGAAAGTCAATATCAGTATGATGACAATCTTTCTCAAAGGAGACATAAAAACAATATTTTACCCGGAGCCAACGGCATATACGACGCATCTGCAGTCGATATAGCTAAAACACGCCTTAATGACGCAATGCGAATCGTCATGCCTGGAGAAGGAGGTGGGCCGACCGACATCGCCGAGAGTTCTGTCAGGCCTCCACCAAGACGTGGTCGAAGTTCATCGGCCGGAATCTCACCAGGCGCGCTCACTAACGC
This sequence comes from Iris macrosiphon, assembly GCA_036927795.1. Classification (NCBI taxonomy): domain Eukaryota; kingdom Viridiplantae; phylum Streptophyta; class Magnoliopsida; order Asparagales; family Iridaceae; genus Iris; species Iris macrosiphon. The sequence goes on along the minus strand of JAYESA010000006.1, from coordinate 132,316,364 downwards.
GGCAGGAGTCATGCCCGCTGCTGGCCTCGGGAAAGATTCTCCCATCTGCCTCGGCTACACAGGCAATCTCGCTCCGCTACCTGGAGCAGTAGCCGCCACAACCACCTCTAACAAGGATTCTCCGGCATCGACGACCGGAACTATAGGAGGCCCCTCTCTAGAAGGCGAGGAACCTCCAGCCAAGGAGTCATCCCCGAGGTAGGGAGAGGCAGGCTCCCTCCCAGGAGCCGCAATGCCAGGAATGCGGAGAGGACGAGCAATCGTCTCCTTCCTCCTCTTGCGAAGAGAAACTTCCTTCAGAGCAGAAGTCCGTCGCTTCCCAGAAGGGACTACCAAAGCCCCCGCAGGCAGAGGCACTTCGCACCTCGGCACCGATACCAGAGGCTCGTCCGGAGTACCAGACTCCTCACCTTTGTCCGAAGAAACCGAAGGGACGTCAACTCTTCCCCCAGGCTTGGGAGAAGGCACCCGGAAGCTTCCACGCACGTCGAAATCACGATGGAAGGTGTTAATCGCCACGTAAAACTGGGCGTAAGAATGGAGAATGCGAAGCTCCGTGGAGGTTGTAACAACCGGCACAATGAAGGTTGCCCTCGTACAACCCATAAGGAAATATCGCCACCCTCTAGCTCCATCAATGAGTCCGCCCCTGGACCTAAAGCTGGTAACGGCATTGCCCACATGCAGCTGATCGTACCCAAACTGCCTGGCAAACCGACTAGGCAAGTAGGGCTCGAAGAAGCAGTGATCTTCGCTCCTGTACAGCAAATGGGAGGGTCTAATACAGACCAACCAGTTAAAAGCTTCCGGGGAAAGGTCGGTCTTCTCTTCACCTGAATCCTCAAGCTGCACCCCTGATTGATTGCGATGCACGGAGAGAGCAGTACAGAGGAGCTTCCAACCGTGGCCGAGGTTCAACACCAGCCGGCAGTCTAAAACTGTACTCACATTCCAGGAGGAATCCTTGTAATTCAGCAAGAATATACCCCCCGAGCTGCTACCGGACCCAGGAGACATCACCCGGGGATTTTGGAGAACCAACCATCCCATCAAGTATAGGTATGGTAACTCCACCCTGGGAAAGCTCTCACGTCGAGCTTCGTCGACGAGCAACCCGTTAGTTATGGCTCTCAAGCCAGCCTGTATACGGTATACCAGGGCAGGAAGCAAGCCCAGTCTTGCCCCAAACACCAAGCGCACTGCCGGCTACAGGATGTTTCGGTGAATGCGGTCCGTGGATGCGGTACCTGGCACCACTACTCGGCGCAACCATATGGAGAGGAAACCAGCCAGCTGGGCTTCCTTAGACAAAGGCCTGAGACAACGCCTCAAGTAACTACAGGCCTTGGTGCCTTCCGGGTACTTTCTTACCCCCTCGACAAGAATCTGGTCCGGAGCTTTAGCCTCCTCCATAAGAGTCTCCACAACCTGGGCACTAAGCACGCCCAAACAGTTCACGGGCTCATTCTTGCCACCCGAGGCTTTCTCCGACCTGACAGCCCCGGCTCGGTGGAAGAAGAGGTAGGATATCCACTTGGTGGTATGAGCCAAATCAGAAGGCTCGTTATAAAAGGCGGTGCACGCGAAGTATTGACACATCAGCTCCTGATATACTTCCGCCACCCGAGGGTCCAAATCCCCCAACTCCCGATTGGTGGGAACATACTCTTCATATGGAGTATCCCCCATCGGCAGTCTCGAGACAACTGCCATCTCGTGGAGCGCCAACCCCAACTCCCCCAGTAGAGTGGCAAAGGTCCCGGTGAGCGGAATGTACCGCTCCATCAGTGCCAAGAACAAATTGGGGTTCGGAGGCAACCCGACGCTCGTCGCACTCACAGCGACATATAGTCCAATGCCCTCCAACTCTCTCTGGAAGTGCTTCAAGGCCCAGTCAACTAGGCATCTCCATCGGGAGTTCGTTGGGGTGATCCACCCATTGCACCGAGGATTCTCCTTGGGATATACCCCCCCTCGATCCATGAAGTCGTTGCAGAAGGTCGGCAATTGGACCGGCTGGATCACCAAGCTATCCTCACTTGGAACACTGCCCGGGCACAGTCCTCTGAACAACGTCATAATGCCGGAGGGGCGACTGACGAATGACCCCTGGTCAGCTCCTTTTAGATGAAAAATCTTCCCCGGCTTACCGTGAAGATCATGAGTCAGCATCCACGACATCTTTCTAGGATGCATCGCGTGGAAGAAGGCCGAGATGGGATAATCCCTCGGCATCGTTGGCAGGTACAAAACCAAATTCCCGGCTGAGAAGACCCAGGGCTCCCTCTTAGGCTTCGTCTGGGACTGTTTGTCGATCATGTCCCCAAAAAGGAAAGCCGGCTTTACGTACGGCTCCCCGTCTACATAAGTCAGAGGCTCCCCGTAGATCATGCTCAGCAGCATTCGCTCGCCCTGAGCCGATATTAAGACCCTCCTTCCTTCAGGGTACTGGGGTCCGGAGATAGGGAAGGACACGTAGGACAGATCCTCCAGGTAGTTCGAGTGCAGCATCCCAGCAGCGGAGCCCATCACCTCGGCCAGTAGAGACTCGCCCAAGTCAACTACAAAAGTGCAAAGGAAAAATACATCATCACAAGTCTTGCACGAACATATGGACCGAAAGAAACAACAGTCTGTGCTCTACGTAGGATTGTGCATATCTGGCAAATTTACGCCGGAGGTCCCCCCCACAAGCGTAAAAATTCAAATTTTACGATATACCCCAATTTTCGGTAGCCAGAGCTTCTACGCTCAGAACTACGAAAATATGGCGTCTTTACGCTGACACATTAGAAATATGGGCGTAAAAGATGAAAACGCCTCCGTGCATCATCTTCCTCAAGAAGAGACTATCAGCACAGAAGATGACCTAGCGCGGTCACGTTCAACGTGTGCAAAGGATTTTTCGTCGTTTTTGTCACCCCGAAGGCTTTACCTCGAAGACCGGGTGCACTGCTCGTCGGCGGGATACTTCGCTCAGAAGGAGGTTCACCTTGACCGACCAAAGACTCCCTCGCTGGGGCGGAAGAATGAGAAGAGGAACCTATACCCTTTCCCTTAGTGAAGGAGGTTTGTTTCGACGCCATTTTCTGAAGATTCGAGGGAACGAAGAAAAACTCGAACAGTCGAAAGCTCTCTTTCACAGAAGACGGATAAAGAGTTTCTCTCTCAGAGAACTTGGGATATATATAGAGTTCGGGCCGACTCTTCGAATCCTCAGACGGACTCCTCGAGACCCTAACCAAATCTCAAAAAATTAAATAATGGGTTATGATTGGATGCCACGTCAGACCACTAACCTTGAAAGACGGACAGTCAGCAAATTCGAAAAGTTTTTCGTGCAAAGACGGTTCAGCAGGTCCTACGCTGAAGGAGCTTTCTACGCTCGACAGCAACAGATCTACGGTTTTACGCTCGCAAGCTATAAGTCTATGGTTTTACGCCCGGATGCCTTTGTGCTCAGTAGCTTTTACGCTCGAGAGGCCACAAATCTATGACTTTACGCTCAGCAGATACCAAATCGATGATCTCACGCTCGATGGCGCTCAGTTTACGCTCAGAAGCAACAGATTCGCAAGAATTCACGCTCGGAGAAATTTTTTTTTCAGGAGCTACAGATATACAGTTCTACGCTAAAGGAGCTTCCTACGCTCGACGGCTACGAATCTACAACTTTACGTTCGACAGCTACAAGTCAGGTTTTTGGCCCGGATGCCTTTGTGCTCAGTAGCTTTTATGCTCGAGAGGCCACAAAACCCATGACTTCACGCACAGGAACTACAAGTCTACGATTTCACGCTCGACGGTGTTTTATGCCCGGAGGCTACAGACTGATGATTTCTCGCTCCACGACTTTCCGTATATTCGAACGGTCCCTAAGATGGTCAATTACAGGAGTTCACACAGAAGATGCTCCTCCTTGGCCTCAACGTATCCCAAATACCCGAAACATACAAGAGTTCAAACATTGAGAAATTACTCTTCTTGGGTCAATAGGAGGTTCGCCCAACCTCCAGTCTGAATACCTCGTCTATCAAAAGATGGCAACTCAGTTTTTGACAGCCATTCCTCGACCCTGTTCCAAGGGATTTTCGAGAAGTCACTCTTGAAGGCGAAGACTGAACAAAAATTCTGTTTATCAGAAGTTCAGAGCTCTACGCGGTTCCTCAGTCCCAGCAACAGGACAGTTCTAACAGGTTCAAAATGCTCTACAGCGTTCTATGAACTACTCGCTATACATAAAGGACAGGACCTAGCACTCTTTCTACAGAGTCGACGTACAGATTCAGACGTGTTAAAGCTGCACATATTCAGACTTCACAGCAACATATGGCAAGATGATCATATGAAGAAGAAAGATGATTTTTATTAAAGATCAAAATCATGATTACATATGAGCGAAATCCAATCTACAAGGGTTTTCTTTTCATTTTCATGATTACATCTAAGGAAAACTCCGTCTACAAAGGAGATACCCCCTCATCGTCTGAAGATCGCCGCCAGAGTCCGTTCTGCAGGGTTCTCGCATCGGTGCAGATCTTCCTCTTCTTCGAAGGAGATGATCACCAGCGGGCACGACAGAGTTAGGGCTCGCATAAAAGCATGCAGATCCCATGCTCCGTGCGCCACGACAGATTGGGGTGAGGTATTAAACCCAACTCAGTCCGGGGAGACAGCTGCTACAACTTGTCTTCTCTCTCACCTCCCGGAGGGCATCGAGAGAAGGCGCGGCATGCCAGCCGCCGTGGTCAAATACGACCCTTCCTCTCTCCTGGGGCAACGCCATACAAAGTTGCTGATTATCCCGAGCAAGGGAGGCTAAGATATCCTTCCATGATCCATCGTTGCAGTGGACACTTGCTCGAAGATGCTATCTTTTTCGGCTCCTTACACGCTGGAAGAACATGATCTCCTTCTTCCTCAAATCGACCCGGCGAACTCCGGTGATCATCTCTGCGTGGTGATAAAGATGTGGGGAGAACAGGTTAACTCCCCCAGCCTTTTATAGGCGAAAGAGATCACAGCGGTCCCCCATAAATCCTCCAAAAAGTCTGCACCGACGGTTTCAACGCTCCACTCAGAAACATTTTGAGTTACGAGGGGCCATTCATGCTTCGTTCAAAGCGTTTCAAATTCCAAGGAATTTAAAAGCTCTGAAGGGGGTCTTGTAGAAGCATAAAAAATATGCTGGGAAGAGCTACACAGCCTCTTGATACAGAGCAGCATAAGCAGAGGCCTTCAGAGCCATCAGGCGTACGACAGAGTTTTCTCCGCTAAAATACAGCATGAAGAATAAAGCTCAAAGGACCATCTGCATAAATACAGTACGTCCAGGCCGCTCCAGCGTGAAACAGAGTTCTTCATCGCCTCCATGACGTAAAACTCAACTGCTCTCAAAGCAGCGTGATAGCGTACGAGGAACGCTTCATCTTCCCCGAAATGAACCTATCAAGTCACGCAGTGAATCTGACCTCTGACTCCTGACAAAAGGTGATGCACGGCTACCAAGACGACGGCTGGAAACGATGGCAGACCTCTCGGGATGCGTCCCTCAGTATGATGGCGGATCTCACCATTTAATGCAGAGGATTTGGTAAAACATCACCAAACCATCGTTTACCGGAGTCCCCTCAGCATAAACCGCTCTTTTGCGTACAAGGGAATACGCCGCCCTGTTTTACACAGGCAAACATGAGCTGTTTTACTGTCCGTAGCAGACAAACCGCCTGCCACGTCAAAAGCTGCACTTTGTACGGGATTCGAGGCACGTCTCCACGTCTAATTGCACAGAGCGGTGACAGTTTCTCTCAAGACACGTCTCTGCGATGGGTGCACAGAAGGCCTGCAGACCTTCGAAACACGCCTCCGCATTTAATGCATAAGGTGATGGCAAATCCCTGCAAGAGATTTGGTTATATCTTCAAAAGCCGTAATTCCGGCTAAGACGTCCACATCAGCACGATATGCAGCGGCTTCTACGCCCATTCAGGATCTGTGCTCAAGTGACTTCTACGCCCATTCTGGCACGATATGCAACGGCCTCTACGCCCATTCAGGATCTGTGCTTATGCGGCTTTCACGCCCACTCATTCTCTACGACTACTCGGCTTCCATGCCCACTCAGTATCTACGACTATTCGGCTTCTAGGCCTGTTCGGCTTCTATGCCTGCTCGGCTTCCACGCCTACTCGACTTCCACGCCTACTCGGCTTCTATGCCTGTTCGGCTTTTATGCCTACTTGGCTTCTATGCCATGGTGACGGACATTTGGCTTCTACGCCAACCTCTTCTACACAATGGATACCTACCCGCGTGGCTTTAATGCCATGATCTTAGTAGCAACCGTACGTGTTGTGTCCCTTTAGTTGGACCCACGTCACCCGCTCAGTCAAAAGATCATCTACACGTAGGCATTGGTTACTTTAACCATTGTGTAAAAGGGTGCTGTACTTTCCACTCCTCGGTTGCTACACCAACGGAGTGGTCACTGTCACCAAAGACTCTATAAATAGAGGCCTCTGTCAATGGGGAACAAGGTCGAAGAATTTGGTCAAGAAACCGATAGCAGATCCCAGGTCGGAAAATTCGATCAAGAGTACCAATACCAGATCCCAGGTCGAAAAATTCGATCAAGAGTACCAATACCAGATCCAAGGTCGACAGTCGGAGAAGATCGAACAAGGAGGAGAAGAGAGAGAGAGAGCCCGGAGCTCAGGCAAAGAGCGGGGATCGACGACTTCGGCATCGTGCATCCACCCTCTCCTGCAACCTTCGAAGCTGCTACCTGTCTTCCACGGCACTTCTTCAACATCGCGCGGTCCAAGGGCTAAAGTGATCGATCGCAGATCAGACACCTATAGTAATTTATACCCAGATTAAATAAATTATACTCCCACATCCTCGTATAGGATTACATTGTACAAGTTTGTTTGTAAACCAAAGGGCGCGGGTTTCGTACAAACCCCGTCATTGAAATATACTTTCATTCTTTCGTTTAAATACCACAAACAATTACGTCTTGTATTGATTGTGTTAGAACATGGAAATGGAACTTGGCTTATAATCGGACCCTTGCATGCTAACTTAGCTTCGTGCAAGTAGACCCCGCTATGCCTCGAGTAGATCATTATGTACTATTCGTAGTACACTATTTCACTTGTTTATACTGGTTGTCCTATAGATTATGTCGCTCGATATGTCCTTGTATGGTTGCACTCCTCGCACTACCCCTTCGACCGTGCTAACGTAAATACTTATGTTTCATATGAATGCATGATTGCCTGATTACATTATAACTTGTACTCTTTGCCTTATTTTAATGCTTGTTACTTATATTCATGCAACAAATTATCGCACTTTACTATCTATGATTCGCTCAGTTGAGGCAGAAAGGCTATCAAGATAGTCGTTCCGAGCCAAGTATAGAACATTAAAAGTATTCGGGACCGTAAGGTCGCTAAGGCATTTACCGAACTAGGGGACTGTATCATGGACAATTAAGCAAGATAACATCACAATATCTCTGAAAATCAATACTCGTCCTATACTGAATCTGACGGCTCGGGGAGTCGATATTGTACCTGATAGATCCTGACTGAATATGAATCTGAAGTTGTATTATATCTGTATCTGCAAGAATCTAAAAAACTTGAGGAAACGCATGGTCACGGACAACTTGTGCACAAGGTGGGTTTTTGAATCTAGTTTCACAGACGATCACCGAGGCACTAGGATCGATCCGATCTAGACGCAACCAACTGGTAGTCGTCCGTTATCGTCGGGCAAGGTGGGTTTTCGAATCCAGTTTGGCGGACGGTCATCGTGACACACCATCTTCGTCTCGAAACTACACTGTCCACAATGAAAGTCATGACAGTGACCTTCTGTCATATAGATTAAGTTGACTCGATTGCGGCAACCCGCGTGTGAGTGATTGCATTGTAGGCAAGTTCTCTGTGTAACACATCTGTATCTACTTCTGCATCTGAATACCTGAGACTTCTGAGTATAACACATCTAAGAAGTTCTTGTAACTCGTGTACCCGAATCAGAACCCGCTTGTGACACTTGTGTTTGCTTGTGCGATGCCTTGGATTCATTATATATACTCGTTCTTGGTTTAACTTGGTTTTTGTCACGCTCCAGTCCCAAAATATCGAGGGACTAGACACGTGGCAATGGCCAACAGCACACACTGATGGACAAACCCAATTTAATGGATCCATCAGGGCGTACTTAAGCTGTAAAATCAAGTCTATGACAACAGGGCACAACTAATCTCATCCATACAAGAATAAAATATGATCCACAGAATATAAGGAATGCAAATCATCAACCAGTCTCAACAAAGTGCTTCGGGGAACAACCCGATAAAAATCTATACAATGGTTCAACAGACCAGAATATAAATGACTGAATAAAGTAAATACTGAGCATGAAACATGGATGCTCAGGAAAAGTCTTCAGCTAACACCTCATCCTCGGGTGTCGGTACAGCTCCTGTATCAGCTCCTGCTGTGGTCCCGTATACCTCGGGATAGATCTTGTCTGCAAATCCTGGGGACATAATCCGGATCCAGGTCCTCAAGGGACATAGCAAGGTACAGATAATACAAGCCAAAATAAATGCAGTACAGAAAATAAATGAAATAAATAGGATAAGTATGTAACCATCTATGTGAAATGCAAGATGAGAGCATCATGAGTACTCAGGCTGAGCTACTACAAGCTCTGTGTCGGGGAGCCGGTACCGGTAATAACCGGTAATGTGTCTAGCTCTGCTACGAGAGTCTACGACCTCACAATAGTAGTAGATATATATAAAATAGCCTGTAGCCCGTGTGTCTCTCCCCACCCAATATAACCACGCATCTCATGACCATAACGTCTCATGTCCATGTCAAGCGGGATCATAGCTAACGCAACAAGTCATAAAGTATCTATGAATATAGTATCTAGGTCAAGTCCTGTATCCTATACAGAATCACCATAAATATCTCAGGAAGATCCTATCACATGAATAGTATCCTGGGTTATAGTGTACTTGGTAAGACCAGTACAAGAATGTAAAGGGGTCACGAATGTCCATCTCTAGATGACAATACACAACACCGCGTACGGTGTTGGCACCCGACTAATAATCGGACGCTGAGCAAGTCACACGGTCCTAGGTTAAGCATGCACAACAATATAAATGAAGCAAGAAAAATATGTAACAATACTGCAGAGTTTGGCAAGGTACACTTGCCTGGGGTTTGAATACCAACAGTCGTCCCTGTATCAGTGGATCCTGTAGGTACTCCTCCAAAAGCTGTAATAAACATCACTAACAGTCTCAGAAGATATCAAATAGCTAGAAACGCCTGTCCTTACGTCCAATTTGGACACAAGGGCAAAAATGATATTTTTGGGCCAAAGCGGGGTCCACATGTGGGCCACTTTGCACTGAAAAGCGTGTCACGGTCAAGGGTCTCTAAATTCGTCCAACTTAGTGTCAACAAGTCAGGAATGATGATACAAACCCAACGGAACTTCTAGAATTGGATTTCGATGAGCTGATCACAAAATTGCCCATCAAGTGGAGCTTGTGGGGCCCACGATACGCGATTTGTCAACGTTCTCAGAATCGAATCAAACTTGGGTCACAGAACCAACATATTGCTACGAGTTTGATGGCATAAATTTCGTCTTGATCCGACGTGTGTACACAAAGTTACAGCATGTTCCAGAATAGGCAGATATGGGGCGTTGTCGGCGGATACGCGTTGATTCTGGTGTGCACGCACATCGAAATCAACTTTTATGAAATCTCGCACGTCCGTATCAATGTCGCACATGTTTCGGTAAAGACCGCATGCGACCAAGTCATCCCGTTTGGCGGGACGCACTCAGTTCAGGGGTAAAACAGGGCATTGGTTTTCCTGTTCTTGGATCGCGGTTTACGATCACCACAGGGCGCGACGCACCGAGCGAGTTGCACGGGCATCGAAAGGGTTATACAGTCTACGCAACACAACTGACGGAACGAAAAACAGAATCACGAGGAGAGAGGAAACGCTACCTGAACAGGGCTCCGAGAAGTCTGAATTACACGTGTCCGAGTGCATCTTTGACACGAGCTGTGTCCTGGTTCAGAGAGTTGTGTCCGCTGTACGGTTCGTGTCTGAGAGCAGCTTTGTCCGTGCTAAGGCAGCGGATGGTTGACGAGACATGCGGGAAGGCGCTCGCGAACGACAGCGACGAGGTCGGGTGGCAGCGGCGAGGTCGGCTGCTGCCGCTGTTGTTCGTCGGAGTGGATCGAGGCTGCGGGGGTCAGTTGGCCGGACAGGGTCAAGCGGCGGAAGGAGAAGAGGAATCTGATGGGGCAGTGGTGTTCCAGGCGGGGCAGTAGGGTGGAGTTGGGGGAGGAGATGATCGGGGACGGGTGTTCTCAGGGGCGGTAGATTTCTGGAGGGTCGGCGACGTCGTGATCGGATGGTCGACGGCGAGGGGTTCGAACGGGAAGCGACGAGGAGAGGGATCTGGAGAAAGGGGCGGCAGCGTTAGGATTTCGGTCGGCTGGGGCTGGGTACGAACGTCGAGGGGTGTTTTATACCTGCTCTGTCGGGTCGGAACAGTATTTCCGACCCGAATTGGGTTTAGGGTTCAGAATTCGGGTTTCGGGTCCGGGTCGGGTTCAATTCGGATCCGACCCGACCCGCTAGGTCTGGGTTGGCTTGGTTCAGTGTTTGGTTCGGTTCGCTGCGGTTTGGTTTATTTCAAATAAACCGGATTTAATTCAAGGTTTGTTTTGGTTTAATTCTACAATAGTTTTTAGGGCTTTAAAAATGATTCCGGAGTCCAATAAATTCACAGAAAATTACCCTATGTCCAATTTTCTATTTTACACCATAAAATATTATTTTCATAATATTTTAACATCACTTAAAAGCATTTAAAAATCTTTTAATCAATAAATCCTTAGTTTTAATTCCAAAAAAATATCGAAAATTTGGGAAAAAGTATATTAAAATATTCTGAAAAATCAGGGTGTTTACAATCTACCCCCCTTAAGAGGATTGCGTCCTCGCAATCAAAGAATAACTACTAAAGGAAGAACTATGGAAATTACAAGAATGCTTAGGTTATAACTGCATCCGCGAATAAGTGAGGATAACGCTGACGCATACTATCCTCCCGTTCCCAGGTCGATTCGCCAGGAGAATGATGTTTCCAAGCTACACGAAATAGTCTAATTGTCTGTCCTCGCAATGTCTTCTCACTGTAGTCGAGGATGCCAACTGGTTGTTCTTTATATCTCAAGCTTGGGCCCACTACGATCTCTGAATGATCGACTACGTGACTTGGGTCGGTCACGTACCTTCTCAGCTGTGAGACATGGAATACGTCATGCACTCCCTCTAAGGATGGAGGTAATGCAAGATGATAAGCCACCTCACCAATGCGCTAGAGAATATCAAATTGCCCGATGTACCTTGGACTCAACTTGCCTCTGTTCCCAAATCTGATAGTACCTCGAGTGGGCAAAATCCTTAAGAATACGTGCTCTCCTTTTTTGAACTCTAGGGGACGTCTGTGAGTATCAGCCCAATGCTTCTGTCTGTCCTGAGCTGCTCGAAGATGATTCTGAATCTGTTTTACCTTCTCCGCTGTCTGCATTACCAATTTTGGACCCAATATTTGACGCTCTCCAACGTCACTCCAACATATTGGCGATCTGCACTTCCTTCCGTATAATGCCTAGAATGGTGCCATCTGAATGCTGGCCTGATAACTGTTGTTGTAGGAGAACTCCACCAAGTGCAAATAATCTTTCCAAGATCCTCCAAAGTCTAGCATACACGATCGCAACATATCCTCCAAGATCTGAATCGTGCGCTCCGATTGACCATCTGTTTGTGGGTGGTAAGCTGTGCTGAATTTGAGTCTGGTGCCAAGACTCTCTTGTATGCTTCTCTAGAAATGAGATATAAATCTTGAATCTCGATCTGATACAATACTAACCGACACTCCATGTAATCTTATGATTTATCGCATATACATGTCGGCTAGTACCTCTGTGGACTGTCCAACTCTAAATGGCAAGAAATGTACCAATTTAGTGAGTCGATCCACGATAACCCATACCGCATCTTTTTCGCTGGGGCTCCTTGGAAATCTTGTGACAAAATCCATCATGATATGTTCCCACTTCTAATCTGGTATAGGAAGTGGCTGTAACATACCTGCAGTCCTCTGATGCTCGGCCTTTACTTGTTGACATACTAAACATTTAGCCACAAATCTGGCAATCTCCCTTTTTATTCCATGCCACCAATAATACTGCCTCAAGTCTCGGTACATCTTGGTTCCTCCTGGGTGAACAGAGTACATAGAGCTATATGCTTCAGTCATTAACTATTGTCTCAATTCTCCATTTGGAACATACAGGCAATTTCTACACCTCAATGTCCCGTCTTCATGTATGCTAAGTCCTGTCTGCATGCCTGCTTCTGTCCTCTCTTTGAGTCTTCGAAATCTAGCATCAATGGGCAATGCCTCTTTAATCCTCTCCACAAGGGACGACTTAACTTCGAGATTAGCCAGCAAGCCACTCTGTCCTGGTAAAATAACCTCTATCTGAAGCTCTTGTAGATCTCTCAATAACTTGGGCTGCATCATCAAGAAATAAGCCGTAGGCTTCCTGCTGAGAGCGTCTGCTATGACATTCGCCTTTCTCGGATGATACTGTAGATCTATGTCAAAGTCTACCATCAATTCCAGCCAACATATCTGCCTCATGTTGAGCTCCTTCTGAGTATATACATACTTCAGACTCTTGTGATCAGTAAAGATGTCTACCTTCTCCCCATAAAGATAGTACCTCCAAATCTTCAGTACAAATATAACTGCTGCTAGCTCCAGATCGTGTGTTGGGTAGTTCTTCTTATGGACCTTCAACTGTCTCGATGCATAAGCAATGACCTTACCATGTTGCATCAAAACACATCCTAATCCACTACCTGATGCATCACTGTAAACAACAAAACCTCCTGACCCTGAAGGAAGAGTCAAGACAGGTGTTGTTGTTAGTCTTCTCTTCAATTCTTCAAAGGCCTTCTGGCAGTCTTCTGTCCATATAAACTCCTGGTCTTTACGTGTCAGCTTCGTCATAGGTTCTGCAATTCTTGAGAAATTTTCTACAAACCTTCGGTAATATCCCGCAAGTCCGAAAAAACTTCTCATTTCTGCAACTGATGTGGGTGTAGGCCAAGTCTCTATTACAACAACTTTCTCTGGATCAACTGAAAGTCCTTCTCCTGAGATGATATATCCCAAGAAAGGCACTTTATTCATACAAAACTCACACTTACTGAGTTTGGCATATAACTTCTCCTGTCTCAAGGACTCTAGCACAATTTTAAGATGGTCCTCGTGCTCTTCATGGCTCTTGGAATATACTATAATGTCGTCAATGAATACAACCACAAATTTATCCAAGAACTGATGAAAGACTCTGTTCATCAAACTCATAAATACTGCTAGCGCGTTGGTTAAACCAAACGGTATTACCAAGAACTCATAATGTCCATACTTGGTCCTGAAAGCTGTCTTCGGTATATCCTTCTTCCTTACTTTGATTTGATGATAGCCGGATCTAAGGTCAATCTTCGAGAATACCCTAGCACCACTTAATTGATCAAATAGATCATCAATGCATGGTAAGGGATACCTGTTCTTGATGGTCACAGCATTCAGTGCCCTGAAGTCAATGCACAACCATACTGTTCCATCCTTCTTCGGCACAAATAATATGGGTGCTCCCCAAGGTGAAACATTGGGCCGAATAAAACCCTTCTCCAAAAGATCATCAACTTGTTCCTTCAACTCCACTAACTCCTTAGGTGCTAGCCGATATACTGATGAAGTGATAGGCTCTGCTCCTGGAGTTAAGTCTATTGTGAATTATATTTCCCGATCAGGCGGTAAACCTAGAAGATCATCAGGAAATACATCCACAAATTCTGATATAACTCTTGGGTAACATGTCTCCCCTTCTACAGATAGTACCCTAAGAGTAGGCTGAACTCCTTGCTCTACAGCTCTCCGAAGAAACTCAAATTCTGGATGTCCAGGCGGTCTAAATATAACCCGTCCAAGTCGGCAATCAAGAGTCGCATGGTACTGACTTAACCAGTCTATTCCAAGTACAACATCATAATCCGGCATGGAAAAGATCAGAAATTGAGCTCGCATCTCTCTTCCACAGACTACTACAGAACATGATCTACAGACGTCACTAACTGAAATAATTCCACCTCCCGTAAGAATTTTCTTCATCTTCGGAAGGGGTGCGGTAGCTACTCTATGGGTGGCTACAAAGCTAGCTGCTATAAATGAATGCGATGCTCCAGAATCAAATAATGCTACAGCTGGTAATGAAGCTACTAAAATAGTACCTGCGATAACCTCGCCTGCAGTAGCTTCCTCCTCAACAGCCAATGTGAATGCCTGGCATTGTCCCTGAGCTTGGCCTCTCTGATGCTGAGCCTGCTGAAATAGAGCTACCTATGGTGCCAGTGGTGGTCTCTGCTGATTTCCTCCTGGAACTGGTGGTCTGATTCCTCCAACTCCTGTCTGCGGTGCTCCTACTGCTGGATAAGATGGTCGTGGTACAGGTAAAGCTAGTCTCGGTGCTCCATCTCTGCGTTCAGAACAGTCCCTGGATAGATGCTGGTTGGATCCGTAGCTCAGACATAGTCCCAACTTACGTCTGCACTCTCTCCTAATGTGTCCTACCTTACCGCAGTGGTGACAAGTAGGAAGGGATATGGCCCTGTGTGCTGCTCTATCTGGAATACTCCTCTGGGATCGTTTTACAGAATCCCCATGTGCTGTCCTGGATAGTGCTGATGTGATTGGCCTCTTCAGATTTGACTCCCTTCTAGCGACGCGCTCCATGCGTCGTGTTGCTGTAAGGACGTCGGTATATGATGTAGGTGCGACCGATCCAATCAATCTCTGGAGCTCGAACTTCAGTCCGTCAAAGAACTTCTCAGCTTTCTCTTCCTCTATCGAAATCAGGGTTGGGGCGAAGTGACTTAGGCGAATAAATTCTGCGTTATATTCTTCCACTGTCATATTGCCTTGGATAAGGCGATTGAAATTGTCTCTGAGCTTCGATCGTGCAACTGCAGGAACATACATCTCTTAGAAGAGTCTGGAGAACTCTTCCCAAGTGACTCGGTCCTGTCCGAGCCTCCTCTCTTCTGGTAACCACCAATGATGTGCATTTTCAGTTAACTGCATCCTGACTGCAGTCATCCATTTCTCTCTCGGAAGTTCAGCTACTTCCAACTGGTGCTGTATGTTAGTGAGCCATTCGTGAACTTCTGTTGGCCCCTCTTTACCAGAAAAGGTACGAGGCTTGAGCTGACGAAAATCGGTGATAGATCCCGTCGCTGATCGCCTCGCTGGTGGGTTTGCCTGCTCCAATGCGGATACCAGGCTGGTTCTCAGATACTCTGCCTCATGACGATGTACCTCTTGCTGAACCTGCTGCTGAGCTTGCATCATGGCATACATCATCTGAAACATCTGTTGCCCGTCAATGGCTTGTCCTGGCAGGAAAACTGGCATCTGTGGAGTGAACTGTGGTGGAGGTGGGATGTCATCACGCCGGAACCTTGGATTAGGCTGGCCGGTTTGATTGCTCTACGATGTTTGTCCTCCATTACCTGGTGTGTCACTCCGTCTACATAAGTAACCACAGTGTCATGTGGTGTATCCAAGGGAATCTCATCTCCGTTCCTGGGATCCATTACTCTGCAACCAAAAGATAAACTATAAGAACGCTCAGAGGAATCAACACAGGATGCAAAACAGGTAATTAATTCGAGTTCGATATAGAGTTCAAAAATGGTTCAATTAATGGATGAGATCCTATAACTTATCCTATCCTTAGGGCAGGCTTGTTCGGTCCCTAAGTTGAAATTGAACGAATTAGTCGTAGACCTGCATGGGCCACCACAAAAACTATGTCACGCTCCAGTCCCAAAATATCGAGGGACTAGACACGTGGCAATGGCCAGCAGCACATACTGATGGACAAACCCAATTTAATGGATCCATCAGGGGTACTTAAGCTGTAAAATCAAGTCTACGACAACAGGGCACAACTAATCTCATCCATACAAGAATAAAATATGATCCACAAAATATAAGGAATGTAAATCATCAATCAGTCTCAACAAAGTACTTCGGAGAACAACCCGATAAAAATCTAATACAATGGTTCAACAGACCAGAATATAAATGACTGAATAAAGTAAATACTGAGCATGAAACATGGATGCTCAGGAAAAGTCTTCAGCTAACACCTCATCCTCGGGTGTCGGTACAGCTCCTGTATCAGCTCCTGCTGCGGTCCCGTATACCTCGAGATAGATCTCGTCTGCAAATCCTAGGGACATAATCCGGATCCAGGTCCTCAGGGGACATAGCAAGGTACAGATAATACAAGCCAAAATAAATGCAGTACAGAAAATAAATGAAATAAATAGGGTAAGTATGTAACCATCTATGTGATACAAGATGAGAGCATCACGAGTACTCAGGCTGAGCCACTACAAGCTCTGTATCGAGGAGCCGGTAGCGGTAATAACCGGTAATGTGTCTAGCTCTGCTGCGAGAGTCTACGACCTCACAATAGTAGTAGATATATATAAAATAGCCTGTAGCCTGTGTGTCTCTTCCTACACAATGTAACCACGCATCTCAAGACCATAACGTCTCATGTCCATGTCAAGCGGGATCATAGCTAATGCAACAAGTCATAAAGTATCTATGAATATAGTATCTCTGTCAAGTCCTGTATCCTATACAGAATCACCATGAATATCTCAGGAAGATCCTGTCACATGAATAGTGTCAAGTGTCCTGGGTTATAGTGTACTTGGTAAGACCAGTACGAGAATGTAAAGGGGTCACGAATGTCCATCTCTAGATGACAATACACAACACCGCGTACTGTGTTGGTACCCGACTAATAATCGGACGCTGAGCAAGTCACACGGTCCTAGGTTAAGCATGGACAGCAATATAAATAAAGCAAGGAAAATATGTAATAATACTGCAAAGTTTGGCAAGGTATACTTGCCTGGGGTTTGAATACCAACAGTCGTCCCTGTATCAGTGGATCCTGTAGGTACTCCTCCAAAAGCTGTAATAAACATCACCAACAGTCTCAGAAGATATCGAATAGCTAGAAATGCCTGTCCTTTAGTCCAATTTGGACACAAGGGCAAAAATAATATTTTCGGGTCAAAGTGGGGTCCATATGTGGGCCACTTTGCACCAAAAAGCGTGTCAGGGTCAAGGGTCTCCAAATTCGTCCAACTTAGTGTCAACAAGTCCAGAACGATGATACGAACCCAACGGAACTTCCAGAATTGGATTTCGATGAGCCGATCACAAAATCGCCCGTCAAGTGGAGCCTTTGGGCCCACGATACGCGATTTTGTCAACGTTCTCAGAATCGAACCAAACTTGGGTCACAGGACCAGCGTATTGCTACGAGTCTGATGGCGCAAGTTTTGTCTTGATCCGACGTGTGTACACAAAGTTACAGCATATTCCAAAATAGGCGGATACGGGGCGTTGTCGGCGGATACGCGTTGATTTCGGTGTGTACGTACATCCAAATCAACTTCTGCGAAATCTCGCACGTCCGTATCAACGTCGCGCACATTTTCTAAAGGCCGCGTACGACCAAGTTGTCCTGTTTGGCAGGGCGCACTCAGTTCCGGGGTAAAACAGAGCGTTGGTTTTCTTGTTCTTGGATCGCGGTTTACGATCACCACAGGGCGCGACGCACCGAGCGAGTTGCACGGGCATTGAAAGGGTTGTACAGTCTACGCGACACAATTGATGGAACGAAAAACAGAATCACGAGGAGAGAGAAAATGCTACCTGAACAGGGCTCCGAGAAGTCTGAATTTTATGTGTCCGAGTGTATCTTTGACACGAGTTGTGTCCTGGTTCAGAGAGCTGTGTCTGCTGTACTGTTCGTGTCCGAGAGCGGCTGTGTCCGTGCTAGGGCAGCGGACGGTTGACGAGACGAGCGGGGAGGCGCTCGCGGACGGCAGCGGTGAGGTCGGGTGGCAACGGCGAGGTCGGCTGCTGCCGCTGCTGTTCGTCGGAGTGGATCGAGGCTGCGGGGGTCAGTTGGCCGGACGGGGTCAAGCGGCAGAAGGAGAAGAGGAATCCGATGGGGCGATGGTCTTCCAGGCGGGGCAGTCGGGTGGAGTTGGGGGAGGAGATGATCGGGGATGGGTGTTCTCAAGGGCGGTGGATTTCTGGAGGGTCGGCGGCGTCGTGATCAGATGGTCGACGGCGAGGGGTTCGAACGGGAAGCGGCGAGGAGAGGGTTCTGGAGAAAGGGGCAGCGACGTTAGGGTTTCGGTCGGTTGGGGCTGGGCACGAACGTCGAAGGGGGGTTTTATACGTGCGCCGTCGGGTCGGAATAGTATTTTCGACCCGAATTGGGTTTAGGGTTCGGAATCCGGGTTTCGGGTCCTGGTCGTGTTCGATTCAGATCCGACCCGACCCAACCCGCTAGGTCTGGGTTGGCTTGGTTCAGTGTTTGGTTCGGTTCGCTGCGGTTTGGTTTATTTCAAATAAACCGGGTTTAATTCAGGGTTTGTTTTGGTTTAATTCTACAATAGTTTTTAGGGCTTTAAAAATAATTCCGGAGTCCAATAAATTCACAAAAAATTATCCTATATCCGGTTTTCTATTTTACACCATAAAATATTATTTCTATAATATTTTAATATCACTTAACAGCATTTAAAAATCTTTTAATCAATAAATCCTTAGTTTTAATTCCAGAAAATTACCAAAAATTTGGGAAAAATTATATTAAAATATTCTAAAAAACCAGGGTGTTTACAGTTTTCCTTGGACATGGAAGGACGGATGGTAAGTATTGCTATGTTACTCATATATCGTACGTTGCACCATCACACGAGTTAGGCTTTTCATTAAGCCATAAAACTGATCCTGAGTCAAGACTAAAAAGATAACTTAATAGATGGTATACGGAACCTATATAACGTATTTGGATTTGTCGAGCGGGTGAGAAGCCTCCTCACCAGATTGCTTGCAGGATGCGGAAGAACCTCGTTCGGTGCAAAAACCTCCTTCGTACGAGCTAAGGCATGGCGTTCGCTCTGGAACCTTGGAGAATTTCATCCGGAGCTGAAGCGCATATACGATACATAATGTTGGAATATCGCCTATATATCATTTTATAATTATAGCCACTTGGTACGATTTTATTGTTTCGAGAGAGAGTGACTTGAGCAACTTGTAATCTCGACCTAGCGCCTCTTATAACACTTGTTCAATATCAATAAAGAGCTTATTTTACTTTCATACTTGTGTTATTCAATGCTTCCTCTATTGACGACTCTGTGAACTTGTTACCAATCACCTGTTCGTTTCTTATTCTGGTGCATTCGGACTATCTGTGTGACTCTGTTACTTAGTCATTTTTATAATCTGTTCGGATCATGGCCTAGCATGGGCGCAGCTTATGCTCGTGCGGCACCACGTCCAGATGGGAATGATCGTCCCGCAGGAATGATGGTACGGTAATTTACGCCTAGCGGGGATGACCGATTACCTGGGGAAGATCAGGGTGTGACAATACCTAGATAGATATGGGCACACACAGACAAACAAATATAGAGAAAGGGGCTAGAATTTTTAAGTCTTTGAAATTCAAGAACAAAGTGAGAAAAATAAAAGCTTCTCGTGTCGTTGTTGCCAAAGCTTTCTTATTGTTTAACTCTCCAAGTTTTTATGGTCCCATATATTTCTTCGTCGTCGTGTGCAGTTCTTTGTCGGCGTGTGTATTTCTTCCTCGTCGAGTGGTCCAAGTAGTAAAGTGATCGTCCGCAGATCAGATCTCTACAACTATACTTTCCAGAATCATTGTACTTAGATTACTATTTAGGATCTTTTTGTACTTTTTTTTAATAGTTTGTAACACATAAGTTTCGTAAAAACTTTCCTCGCAAACAAGGAAGGTGACTCTGCTGGGGACAACTTTTTTCTCTGACGAGAAGGTGATAGCTCAACTCGACACTGCTTCAGTCAGCTCGACGTAAAAGATCTTGGTCGTAAAATTCGAGCAACAGGTATATGAAGAAATGCTCAATTATGGCGGTAGTGCCCACCCCTCATCCGTACTCAAGTCGACAAAAACTCGCAAAGTGTAGGTGCCCAATCCTCATCATGCATATTCCGAAGTTGCTGCCAACAAGGGAAAAAATATTCTGATTGACGAGAGTTCCCCTGTTAATTCTGTTTAGATCAACGACTTGGTGGATAATTTTCTTGTCTTAAACAAGGGATACAATTCGCACAACTCATGAAATTTTGAGCAAAGGGTGATCTATATCCAATCTTCTAAATCCCTTGCATTAAATAAGAAATACAAATCGCACAACTAGCACAATTTTGAGCAAAGGATGATTCACACCCAAGCTTCTCAACCTACGTGTATTCGTTGTAATATACGAGGCAAACAAGGCATGGACACCATTGTCCAAACCAACAAGTGCATAAATAAAGTATTGGTCAGGGAGAATCATTATTCTAACATCTTGATTCTGTGCACGGTGGAGGAAAAATTATGCGCCACTCGTCAGAAGCTTACTATTAGTGTGCTAGGCCAAGATCTTCATGAAAATTTAAATACATGTAGACAAACTGCGCCAACTCTGTCTGTGCTACAGAAAGTGCACCAAGCATGATCAATCTCTTCACAACATGCAGATTGTGTGCGTGTACACAAGAGGACTGCTAGGAACAACTTTCTCTCCTCCCAGAAGGGCAAAAACTCAAGATATAAAGAATCACTTGCCAATCAAGCCAGCACATCACTCTATACACAAGGGACCAAAAATGTGCATAGAAGATTTAATGTATCTTATGTAAAGAGGCAGAGTCTGCCCTCTTCCTTTTCTTCTCTTCTTTTCACTCTTTCGATTTACGTGATATTATTATACAAAAGTGTAAAGGGAGGGACCCTTCTGAAATTACAACGGTATTTTTTAATGAACGTCATTGCAATTGTCAAAGAGTTGTAATCAAATTTTTCTGTGCATCATTAAAACAGCCTATATTTGATCGATTGACCTACACTATGTCTCCTGAACATCGATATACAAAGCAAGTTGAAATCCAGGAGTATGATGACGAACCGCACTTTGCTGCAGCATACATGGCTTTGCATCTTCCCTGTGGTCGGAGACAATTAAGATGAAGTTCTTCAAAAACACCCAGCCAGGCGAGATTTATCAAACTCGTTGATTACTTTGAAGGAGTATACCAAAATACTCATTCTTGAAGATGGGATCTTGTTCGTCAAGCTTGGGGTAGCAATCCCCCCGATTATAAACTGACAGTGTAGACTCCAACTACACAGTTCTTTCTAACAATCCTTCTGTCATACACATAGATGTTAGTGTTTATGCTGTCAGTGATGAATAAGAGTTTCTCCATCAGAAACTACTGAATAATGTCTCAACTCATTAGAGGTTGCTTTCAAGGACATGCATACTATGATGTAAAATATGCATCAAATGATGACAGCCCAACATTCTGCAACATTAGTACCTGTCTAAGTGGCTTCATTCATACCTGTACAGCCTACTCCTGGAACAACATCTCTCAGGATAATATAAATCTAGAAGCTGTCATAAACCAAGAGTCAGGAATGCTAACTCTTAATTCTCTCAATATTGGGGGTGGTTCTCCGCCGGTGATGATAACTCTTCAACCAGGATCTTATCAGTATGTCGTACCACTCCGAACAGAAGTTCCTTTCGAAGCTATCCGAGATTTGCGTGCACAGATCGATATTTTAAAGAATAAAGATCAGCTCCGCAAGCTAGGGGTGAAACAGCCTTATCCTTCGCGTTAGGATAATGTTCCATTCCCTCCTAAATATAAACCCTAATCAATAGTCTTGTTTGAAGGCATGACATTACCGAGCCAACATAACAATTACTTCAATATAATGATGGCTCATCTGTAGAAAGAGGATGCTCTCTTTACCAGATTGCTCGTAGGATGCTTGGCCGGCATAGCCTACGATTGGTATCATAGTTTACCAAATAAAGCTGATAATACAGACAACTCCAAATACTTCTTGTACCACCAATATATACATCACCCTACCAAGACTTGTTATGTCTTGAAAAGGAAGATACAGTAGATGATAGATGCTGAGGCTATCACCCTTCATAATGAAGTGAAGACAATCACTGCCAATATGGTATCTTTTCAATTTGACGACTTTCTAGTACAAGAAGTCCCAAAATACGTCATCCCAATACCTTGAGCTACGATAGAAGTTATAAATCTTCTACCTCCTAGAAGTCAAACAGAAGAATTTGTGCCTCTTACCACAGATCATAGAGAGATTATATAGATTTATCCTGACCTGCTTCCAGATTGGAACCAGGGAGCAGTATCTTCCAAATCAAAATCTAAGAAGGATAAGAAGTATAAATCATGAAATATGATTTCATCAGATCCTAATGCAGATGGAGAACAGGACCAACATCAAGAAGATAAACTTTCAAGATCAGACGTCAAAATCTGAACATTGTCCCACCAAGCTCTACTCACAAGCTTAGCTTGACACAACGATAATGGTCCATGATTGGCAACATTTTTCTGTATAGGACACAATAAATCTTTAGTGCTTATGAAGGTGTTCCTATACAAATTCCTTCTCCTCCTTCTGCAACTATTAAAGCATCAACCTCAACTTAGATACTTAAGGAAGATCGTCCCCAATTTCATCGATACAGCCAACAATTTGTACGCTTAATGCATAACATGGGGTCTTATTTCCAGAAAGCTGAAGATTTAAACTTTGGCAAGGGACAACGTATTCCTATACAACTCCAAGGACAGTCCAATAAATCTCGTATTGGATTAGGCTACGATGAGACTAGCCCACAGACTCGCTCGAAGAAGAAGCATGATAAAAAGAAACTTAAGTCCTGTAACATAGTACTTCTTTCTCCAATGCCTGAAGAAGAAGACATGACTGGTACCAGGTCTCACAAATATTATCATAAAATTTATGAATCTGTTCCAGAAGATGTTCCTGACACTCTTCCTATTTCTCTAACTCATGTTACTCCGGTTACAACCGAACCTGATCCTTCGAAGCCTACGAAGGAAGAGAAAGTAAAGTAAATGGAAGTACACTTCGACAAAGCCCTGAAGAAAAATCTATTCCAATGATTTAAAAAGCCCTAAAATTTTGACATATTGGCACAACTGGCCAATACTCCAGCCCGACTATCCATATTTGAGTTGCTTCGTTTGTCAAAAGAGACTCGTGAAGCTTTGAGCAAAGCTCTGATACATGCAGACTCATGCTTAGCTCAACTCAAGACTCCTGATAAAGAGTCATTAGCGTATCCTCAATGCCACAGCATGATCGAGAAGATTCCAAATATTACCTTCAAGTAAAATGATATTCTACTCAAAGATAATCAGCATGACAACCCTCTGTATTATACCAGTTACATCAGATCTGTTAAGGTGAACCGGATTCACATTGACGCTATGTTTTCACTCAGCATCATCCCTAAAAGTCTACTGAGAGGATTAAAAATACCAATGCACAACCTGTCTGCTACTAGCACTACCATTCTAGGTTTTAATGCTGGAAGGAGTAAACTGCTGGAAAAGATACGCCTAAAAATTCAGATAGGTGATCTACGTAATATAGTCACATGCTAGGTGATTGACTCTGACGTGTCCTATAATATTTTGCTGGGACGACCATGAATACACAAGCATAAAATTATACCCTCCATCCTACATCAATGCTTTAGATATATGAATAGTAGATGAGAGGTCAAAACAGAGGTAGCTGACCTCAACCTATTCAAAGGTGTCGAAGCCTATTTTGCTGACTCTGTACTCTATACACCGAAATATATGAAAGAGAAATCTAATCAAGCTAATGAGGAAGCTAAAAATACTCTAAAAGAAGAGCCCCTGATAATCTGAGTCAAAGGACGTACTACTCGTCCAACTCCTTCAAAGCCTCTCGGCATTGACCTGCACAAATTATCTCCATTGGTCATCAACCTTCAATGCAATGAACAACCAACATTGGAGAATGAGCCCCTTGTTATCGCTTTTCATCCTAACAAGCAATCAACATCAGTGAATCAACCCCTAGTCATCAATCTTGCCAAGCCTCCTGTCAAGGCTTAAGATTATGCCGACTATGTGGAAGATGAAGAAATTTTGTATTTCATGAATAAAGAAGACACTACTTTGCACTACATTGTTGTTGAACCCTTTGCTGAAATTTTTTTAGAGGTTCTTCACCGCTAGGAACCTCTGTCCATACCCATAGCATCTTTATTCCAATATAGTTCGTCATATGAACCATATGAGGAGGCACACTTTATAGTCCCAGCAAAACAAGACAAGCAACGTCAGATAATCTTTGGCAAAGCTAGAAACAAAAGAGTCGTACAGACTAATCATTCTGACGAGAATATGCGAAAGATACGACCATCATTACAACCAACCAGCCATGAACATCATTCAAGGGATGGGCTACAACAAAAAATCTGGTTTGGAACTAAATTATGGAAAAGACAAACGGACTCCTATACGTCACCTCTCTCTAAAAGGCAAGCCAAAAATATACTACCAACGGACTGGTCATGGTTTAGGATATGTTACACCACCAACAAGTCCTGAAAGTTCAGAATCGGAAGAAGAGACGCATTCTCATTCCTCAGACTCATCATTGTGGGATTTTGACGAAAGCATGGATGATGTATTCAAACATGATTTCTCTATAAATATGGTGTTAACTACCCCAGATGATAAAGATATTGGAGATTTGATAATGATGCCTATCAACGGAGAATTCCTCAAGAAGTAATATGACTAATAACGACATATTCTTCTTAATCTCCAACAGATTAAAATAAGATGTGCATCAAATACATTTTGTTTAATCCCCAGCAACTTATAGCCTACACGGCCTCTCGAACTATTACCTATATTCTCGAACTATTACCTATATTACCTATATTTATTTTGTTTAACTCTCATTGAGATCACATTAACGATTCTCTCTAACAAAAATGTTTTATTCTTAAAGCCCAGTTGTTCTAAGGATATCATATCCCTGATCCCTAGTTGGGTTGGAAATAATCTCACATGCTTATTCACCAGTCAATAAGTGTAATATGATTTATATCAATATTACCTCTGAATCATATTTTATTTATTATCTCCTAAAGAGAAAATAATAGTTCGCCCTTGAACTACTCTTTCTTCTCTTCCCCGGTGGAGTAAACTAGTGAACTATCACATCCATATCACCTCTGATTGTATTGCATCCTATAAAATTTATCATTTGTACTCATCATGAGTATGCCTTGAGTGATAAATCTACAAAATTCTTCTACAGAGCCATTCTGCCATGTCCATAATACCTCTGAGTAGATATATTCGGTGGGATCCTATTTGAAAATATATCATGTCCACGCTACCTCTGATCTTATTTTCACTCTAACCTATTATTTGTATCTAATAGTAGTTGCAAAATAAATAATAGGTCCATAATAAACAAGCATTGTTCAAAGATAAAAGTTTTAACATATTTTTTTATTGAGAAACTTACAAGAAAATAAAATATAAGATAGACCTAACTCAGGGGGAGTAGAAAGATCAAGGAGGAACCGGGTCAGTCGAGCTAATTATTGGTCCTTTTTTAATGTCGTTCTTCTACGTACTTTGAGCATTCTGGAGTCATCTGTAGCAAAAGGAGCCATAGAAGCATATGACTCTATCATCTTATTTCAAGCATGGTCAAGCTCGTTCTTGTTGTGCTCAAGCTTCAAAAGTTGTTCTCTTTCTAAGTCACAATGAACCAGCTTTTCCCAACGTCTCTCTGCAGTTACCTTCAACTCCTCTCTCGCTTGCTTGAGCTGGGCTTCAAATTCTTGAATCTGAGTTTTGAGCTGTATCGCCCTATCATTTTGTTCATCTTGGTCAGAATAATGAAGAGACAGAGAGGAAGTCACTTCTTTCACAGAAGCATTTAAGGACAGTTTTCTCAGCATGGATCTTCATATATTATTGGAAAGTGGTCTAAAGTTTTATGAACTCAGCAGTAATGAACTCATATTCAATCTGAATTTGAGCCAAGATGTCCCCATTGTTAAGCTGTAAATATTTATTAATAGGCTGTTCAAGGCCTATAAAGATTTTCTCAAGAGCAGTAGCCCTATCTTCATCCTTAAAATTTCTCAAGAGTTGGATCATGGGTAAGCTGGCATCTCTAACATCCTTAAAGGATAAACTTTTCTCAAGCATCAAATTATCAACTCCTTCAATGTTATGTAGAAAGCAGATGTATAAGCTTCTACTAAAGCATTAAAGCGATTGCTTGAACTTGGAGTCGCGACAATTTTTACTAATCCTCGACCATGATGCACGAAGGCAGTTGTCGTGACAGTTGTAGTCTCGACATTGGAGACAAAAAGGGAAGAACCTGTTGCTCGTTCTCTCAGACTAATAGTGAAAGCCATTTCAGCAGCACTGGTCAATTCTATCACAAAAGCAGTAGAAGCTACTGGTGACATTGACGCGATATTCGTAGCCGTCACTATGATATCGGCAATAGAAGTTGTTTCAGCCTGTGAAACAACTGTCTCTTCAACCCTTTCCGGATTAATTTCTATCATAATCTCATTACCTAAAAAAAAATTGAGCAAACAATATGATCAATAAAAAATATATATATGCACGTCGAGCTAAGGAAAGAAGTGACACATTGGCCTGTGCTAGCTGGAGTTATCATTTTATGAATTCATGACAATAAAGCATACAATGCAAGAACTTATGGTATAGAAAGAATAGAGAGACACGT
The DNA here is from genome assembly GCA_036927795.1 of Iris macrosiphon. Taxonomy (NCBI): domain Eukaryota; kingdom Viridiplantae; phylum Streptophyta; class Magnoliopsida; order Asparagales; family Iridaceae; genus Iris; species Iris macrosiphon. The sequence goes on along the minus strand of JAYESA010000006.1, from coordinate 132,289,384 downwards.
ACTAGCACCAGGTGGTACATATTCATCTTTAGGAATCCGCCCCTCCAAGGAATTCCTCAGGCCTGTCAACGAAGCCTCCACCTCAGACGAATCAGGATGAATGAGCAAATCACTGTAATCACTCAAAGTCATGCTCGCTTCTGAAACTATTATTTCAGTATCAATCTTCTCTGTAGCATCTTCATGCCCAGCTATAACTATAGCATATTGAGGCTGAGCCTGAATATCCTGTCAGATATAACTTTGGGGGTTGTAGTGGCAATGTCAGCTTGTGACTCGACCTACTCACCAACTTCAACCCGAGAAGGTAAAGTTATTTCTACACCAGAATTAGGACTTCCCAGAGCAGGTTGATTATTTGGATCCATTGACGTAGTGACCTGATTTTTCGGATCCATTGGCGAAGGAGGTATGATTGCAATCGGACAGATAAATTGAGCCGCATCATCAAGGATAGGATCTGCAAAACCGACTGTTGCAGTAGCAGGAGTGTCACTACCACATTTTTAGATAAGGATATTTTTGTCATTTTATATATTTTTTGTTTATTTTTAGTGACTAATAATTATTAGTGTGCTATTATTTAATATTATGCTTTGTGCTATTTATTTGATTAGTGGGCTAGCCTAATTATTTAGACTTGACTTTAGTAGACCCAAGTTAGATTAGTCATAAAAACAATGAGCCCAATATTGGACTAGGCCCATTAGGGTAATTACCTTAGATAATTAAGGAGAATAAACTTAATTTGCATTAGTAGACATTACATATTGCTTGGAAAGGGAAAAAAAAGGGGGCCGACCACTATTAGAGGGAGAGATTCTCTCTCATCTTCATTCACTTTATTTAGATCCCCAATTATGTTCTTCCCCAATTTTATTATCCTTCTACTAAATTCAACCCAATTCACTATCATTTCCTTCAATTTTTAACATCTAAGGAGCATTGGAGCTTGGATTGCAAGGAGCACTTGAAGACGGAGAAAATGACAAGTAGCTTGTGACCGGATCGTGTACATTTGAGCAATTCATTTGGAATCCATCTCACAATAGGTATAATTCTGAATTCTCCTCTAATCTAGACTATAATTCATGCATTTGACAATTAGGAACTCTTTCATGAATTAGGGCTACCCATAGGAAGAAGTTCTAGGCCTAATTGACATTTATTGTGACTTCTACATAGGTTTTTGTGCCAAATTTGGGAGAATTACGAGATTGATGCATCAAGTGTGTGGCATGAGACCAATTAGATATAACTAGACTTAGATTAAGAAGAGTAAGGGACTAGCTACATGTCCATAATTAGATACGAGTCGGCTGTATCATGATATGGTATGATACGGGGCTCTATTTTGTGGGTTTTATGTATGCTAGTATTTTTTATCCTAATTTCCTATGTAGCAAGTTTCAATAGTTATATATAATTATATTACATATGTATATTTAGTTCTAATTGGATATGGTGGATCTTGACACATTAATTAATAGTGTATCTTGAGTTGTTCATCTAGTGTTTTCTTAATTGACACTTAGAATGGTAGATTTGAATGTGTTAATTATATGCTATATATAGTATGACTAGATTGGTATTTATATATGAAATTAGATGTGTAGTGAGGGTGTTTGTGAGTGACTGTGATGACTATGGGGAGAAGTACCTGGGCAATGTGTGTTCGTAAGTGTAAACCCCCTAATTTTTCAAGATTTTCAAAACTGGATTTTTTCACAATTTTCCGAAATTTTCTGGGATTTTTCTGTAATTAAAATCAGGATTTTAATTATTAAATGATTTTTAATAGATAATAAACAATATTAAAATATTATGAAAATAATATTTTTGGGTGTAAAATAAAAAACTGGACTTAGGGCAATTTTTCTGGAATTTATTGGGCCCCGGACATATTTTAAAACACCTAAATCTATTTATTTATTTATTAAACTATTTACTGATTTTTTTTATTTATTATTATTATTATTATTACCCTGGACCCGGCCCATTCCCTCCGCCCGGCCCGGCCCATTGGGCCCGAGCCCAGCCCCTAGCGGGTCGGGTCGGATCCTCCAGACCCGCACCCGACCCGCCCGTACCCGGTCCCCTTTCCCCCACGACCCAGCCTCCGTTCCCGCGTCGTCCGGCGCCCCGCCCGGCCAGCCGCCCGCCTCGCTCGCCTCGACCACCCCACGACCTCCGCCTAGCCCGGCTGTCGCTGCCCTATATAAACCCCCCCTGGCCTCGCCTCCACCGCCAGACCCTTCTCCGGCCACCCCCTCGACGAGCCCTACTCCGCCGCCGCCGCTGCGCCCTCCGTCGACCACCACCGCAGAGCCGCCTCCCTGCTGCAGTGCCGGCCCTCCTCCTCCGTCAGCCACCCCCTCCGCTCCACCGTCGACGGCCACCGCACCCAGCAGCAGCAGCAGCTCGGGCAGCTTCCCGAGACGCCTCCGTCCGAGCGCAGCTCCGCCCTCCGCCGCAGCAGCCCAGGCCCCTCCGCCTCAGCCGGCCGCCCAGCCGCCGTCCCAGCCACCGGAACCCAAACCCTAACCCTAATTTGAATTCCTGTGTCCGACCGTGTCGGACACGTGTCGGACACGATCAAGTTCGGGTTTTTCGGGTCCCCTTCAGGTGCGTGTAACTTTTTGCTCGTAGCTCCGTTTTCGATTTCGCAAATTGCGTTGCGAAGCCTGTATGACCCTCTCGGTGTCCGGACAAACCGTTCGGGGCATCGCGTCCTGTGGTGATCGCACACCGCGATCCAAAAATAGGAAAAACCAGACCCTGTTTTATCCCGGAACTGAGTACGTCCCGCCAAACGGGACGACTTGGTCGCGCGCGGTCTTCGCATATTCGTGCGCATCGTCGATACGGACGTGTGGGATTTCGCAGAAGTCGATTCGGGTGTGCGTGCACACCGGAATCAACGCGTATCCGCAGACATCGCCCCATATCCGACTTTTCTGCAATTTACCCTAACTTTGTGTACACACGTCGGATCGAGACGAAACTTACGCCATCGGACTCGTAGCAATACGCTGGTCCTGTGGGTCAAGTTTGGTTCGATTCTGAGAACGTTGACAAAATCGCGTGTCGTGGGCCCCACAACCCCGCTCGACGGGCAATTTTGTGATCGGCTCATCGGAATCCAATTCTGAAAGTTCTGTTGGGTTCGTATCAGCGTTTCTAACCTGTGGACACTGAGTTTGGTGAATTTGGAGACCGTTGACCCTGACGCATTTTTCGGTGCAAAGCGGGCCCACATGTGGACCCCGTTTTGACCCAAAACTGCCGTTTCTGCCCTTGTCTCCAATTTGGACCCAAGGACAGGCGTTTTTAGCTGATTGATATTTTCTGGATCTGATGGTGATATTTGTTTCATTAACCGGAGTACCGCCTGCAATTCCCGCCGAAGTCAGAACTGTAAACATAGCCGGAACCACAGGCAAGTGTACCTTGCCAAACTCTGCAGCTTGCTATTTATTTTCATTGACTTGTTTATACATCAGTGGGCAAGTAAAGCTTGCCATTAGCAGTAATTCCTGTTCTAGAACTTGCCTGAATTCTTGTTTAAATGCATATAAACCTGTTTAACTGTTAAAACCCAGGACCGAGTGGCGTACTTAGCGTCCGATTACCAGTCGGGTACCAACTCCGTACGCGGAGTTGTGTAACGTCACATAGAGATGGATTTTGAGACCCGATAATTCTCGTACTTGTCTTCTCAAGTACTCCAGAACCCAGGACACTTGACACTATTCATGAGACAGAGTCTTCCTGAGACATTCATGGTGATTCTGTATAGGATACAGGACTTGACAGTGATATTTTATAGACATTATGACTTGCTGCATTAGCTATAATCCCGCTGACATGGACATGAGACGTTATGGTCATGATATGCATGATTACATTGGGTGGGGAGAGACATACAGGCTACAGGTTGATTTTATATTATGCCGGCGTCGTAGTCTCCCATTGAGCTAGACAACTACATGAGATCACTGCTACCGGCTCCCCGACACAGAGCTTGTAGTAGTTTCAGCCTGAGTTCTCGTGCTGCTCTCAACTTGCATTTATCACTTAGCTGGTTACATAGTTTACCCTGCTGTCTCCTTTATTCCTGCACTGCTTATATTTGGCTTGTATTATCTGTACCTTGCTATGTCCCCTGAGGACCTGGAATGGATGATGTCCCCAGGTATAGCCGAGGAGATTCATCAAGAGACACCCCGTACAGGAGCACTTCCAGGAGCTGTACCAGGACCTGAAGACGAGCTCGCACCAGAGGACTTCTCCTGAGCATTGCCCGTATGTAGTCAATTTTTTTCTATTTCCAGTTGATTATTTCCTGTCTATTTGCATTGTTGTACCAGACATATTCTCGGATTGTTTCCCGAGGAATTTATTGAGGTTTGACAGTTATTTCTGTTTGCTTTACTCTGTCTTTTAATCTGTGATTATCTGTGTGGATGAGAATAGAATAACCCGTGACTTATAACTATTGCCCTAATTCCTGTTAGACTACAGCTTAAGCATGCCCTGATGGATCCATTAAATTGGGTTGTCCATCGGTGCGTGCTGCTGGCCATTGCGCACGTCTCCAGTCCCTCGGCATTTTGGGGCTGGGGCGTGACATGGTTTTTATGGTGGCCCATGCAGGTCTACGACTAAATTGTTCGGTTTCAACTCAGGGACCGAACAGGCCTGCAATAAAGATAGGATAAGTTTTAGGATCTCATCCACTTGCTTGAAACGTTCTTGGTATCCATATCGACTTCGAATTTAATTCCTTGACTTGCATCCTGCCTTAATTCCTGTGCGTCTCTTATTGTTTATTTTGGTTGCAGGGTTATGGATTCACGAGGAAACGACGAGACACCCATAACGTCACCACGAGATGCTGAGGTAACCAACGAAGATGAAGTAACACCAGTAGATGAAGGACAATCAGCTCGACAATATACCTCGAGAATCCAGCCAGATAATATTCCACCAACGACGCCAGTTACTCCATCAATGCCCATAATTCCACCAGGGCAGGCCATGGACGGACAGCAGATATTTTCAATGGTCTATGCAATAATGCAAGCTCAACAAGAGGCTTTGAGTCGCAGCCTAGTAACTACACTGGAGCAGGCCAACCTACCAGCTCGACGGCCAACGACGGGCTCTATTACCGATTTCCGGCAGCTGAAGCCCCGTACCTTCTCAGGCAAGGAAGAGCCTACTGAAGTTCATGAGTGGCTCACCAACACTCAACATCAATTAGAAGCAGCTGAGCTTCCAAAGGAACGTTGGATGACTGCCGTCAGAATGCAGTTGACGGACAATGTACATCACTGGTGGCTATCCGAGGAGACATGGCTCGAACCAGACCGAGTTACTTGGGAGGAGTTCTCCAAACTCTTCCAAGAGATGTATATTCCAGCCATCGCTCGATCAGAACTTCGGGACAAGTTCAATCACCTCACTCAGGATGCTAAGACGGTGGACGAGTACAACGCTGAGTTCATTCGTTTAAGTCGCTTCGCCCCAACATTGATCCCGACAGAAGAAGACAAGGCTGAGAAATTCTTCGACGGACTAAATATTGAGCTACAGAAACTAATTGGATCCATTGCACCTACTTCGTACTCGGACGTCCTTGCTGCAGCGCGACGCATTGAGCGCGTCATCAGGAGAGAGACCAGTCTGAAGCGGCCATCTACGTCAGCACCAGCCGGAGCACTACAAGAAGAAGTTGCAAAAAGACCTCACGTATACCAGCCACCAGAAGCATCTCCACAGGCAATACCTGTTTGTCCATATTGTCACAAGCGAGGTCATATAGAGAATAAGTGCAGACAAAAAATAAAATTATGTTTGGCTTGTGGATCCAGTCAGCATTTACTGAGGGAATGCCCTGAGCGTCGAGAAGGAGCACCAAGGGCAAACCAACGAGCGTTACCAGTACCGAGGTCAGCCTCTCCAGCATTGGAAGTACCGTAAGCGAAAGTTCAAGGAGTCCTACCACCAGCTCCAGCAGGATATCAGCCGAGGCCACCCTTGATACCCCAGGAACTACTCTTCCAGCAGGCTCAACAGCAGAAGAATCGACTGCAAGGACGCGAGCAAGCCCTGACGATGACAGTGGAGAACGCGCAGACTCGTGGAGTAGCCAATGCGCGTAAGTGATTCGTAGTTTTCCGTTTCTAGTCTTGTTGTAGCTCGTGCCTATTGGTTCGTGACCTCAGCCCCAACCTAGTAAATTGCAACTTGTTAATAACAACCTGGTTTTCATAAAAGTTGTAGATCTTTTGCTTTAACTAGATTTTTCTCTGGAAGTGCATAACTTTCATTGTTAGGGAAACGGTATTTCCCTAAATATCTTGTAATGTGTTTTCAAACGATGCTTGCGACCGCGTCATCTCTGTTGACCGGTTATTCTTTGATTGCGAGGACGCAATCCTCTTAAGGGGGGTAGATTGTAAACCCCCTGATTTTTCAAGATTTTCAAAACTGGATTTTTTCACAATTTTCCGGAATTTTCTGGGAATTTTCTGTAATTAAAATCAGGATTTTAATTATTAAATGATTTTTAGTCGATAATAAAAAATATTAAAATATTATAAAAATAATATTTTTGGGTGTAAAATGAAAAACTGGACTTAGGGCAATTTTTCTGGAATTTATTGGGCCCCGGACATATTTTAAAACACCTAAATCTATTTATTTATTTATTAAACTATTTACTAATTTTTTTTATTTATTATTATTATTATTATTATTACCCTGGACCCGGCCCATTCCCTCCGCCCGGCCCGGCCCATTGGGCCCGAGCCCAGCCCCTAGCGGGTCGGGTCGGATCCTCCAGACCCGCACCCGACCCACCCGTACCCGGTCCCCTTTCCCCCACGACCCAGCCTCCGTCCCCGCGTCGTCCGGCGCCCCTCCCGGCCAGCCGCCCGCCTCGCTCGCCTCGACCACCCCATGACCTCCGCCTAGCCCGGCCGCCGCTGCCCTATATAAACCCCCCTGGCCTCGCCTCCACCGCCAGACCCTTCTCCGGCCACCCCCTCGACGAGCCCTACTCCGCCGCCGCCGCTGCGCCCTCTGTCGACCACCACCGCAGAGCCGCCTCCCTGCTGCAGCGCCGGCCCTCCTCCTCCGTCAGCCACCCCCTCCGCTCCACCGTCGACGGCCACCGCACCCAGCACCAGCAGCAGCTCGGGCAGCTTCCCGAGACGCCTCCGCCCGAGCGCCGCTCCGCCCTCCGCCGCAGCAGCCCAGGCCCCTCCGCCTCAGCCGGCCGCCCAGCCGTCGTCCCAGCCACCGAAACCCAAACCCTAACCCTAATTTGAATTCCTGTGTCCGACCGTATCGGACACGTGTCGAACACGATCAAGTTCGAGTTTTTCGGGTCCCCTTCAGGTGCGTGTAACTTTTTGCTCGTAGCTCCGTTTTCGATTCCGCAAATTTCGTTGCGAAGCCTGTATGACCCTCTCGGTGTCCGGACAAACCGTTCGGGGCATCGCGTCCTGTGGTGATCGCACACCGCGATCCAAAAACAGGAAAGACCAGACCCTGTTTCACCCCGGAACTGAGTACGCCCCGCCAAACGGGATGACTTGGTCGCGCGCGGTCTTCACAGATTCGTGCGCATCGTCGATACGGACGTGTAGAATTTCGCAGAAGTCGATTCGGGTGTGCGTGCACACCGAAATCAACGCGTATCCGCGGAAATCGCCCCGTATCCGACTTTTCTGCAATTCACCCTAACTTTGTGTACACACGTCGGATCGAGACGAAACTTGTGCCATCGAACTCGTAGCAATACGCTGGTCCTGTGGGTCAAGTTTGGTTCAATTCTGAGAACGTTGACAAAATCGCGTGTCGTGGGCCCCACAGCCCCGCTCGACGGGCGATTTTGTGATCGGGTCATCCGAATCCAATTCTGAAAGTTCTGTTGGGTTCGTATCAGCATTTCTGACCTGTGGACACTGAGTTTGGTGAATTTGGAGACCGTTGACCCTGACGCGTTTTTCGGTGCAAAGCGGGCCCCACATATGGACCCCGTTTTGACCCGAAACTGCCGTTTCTGCCCTTGTCTCCAATTTGGACCCAAGGACAGGCGTTTCTAGCTGATTGATATTTTTTGGATCTGATGGTGATATTTGTTTCAGCAACCGGAGTACCGCCTGCAATTCCCGCCGAAGTCAGAACTGCAAACATAGCCGGAACCACAGGCAAGTGTACCTTGCCAAACTCTGCAGCTTGCTATTTATTTTCATTGACTTGTTTATACATCAGTGGGCAAGTAAAGCTTGCCATTAGCAGTAATTCCTGTTCTAGAACTTGCCTGAATTCTTGTTTAAATGCATATAAACCTGTTTAACTGTTAAAACCCAGGACCGAGTGGCGTACTTAGCGTCCGATTACCAGTCGGGTGCCAACTCCGTACGCGGAGTTGTGTAACATCACATAGAGATGGATTTCGAGACCCGATAATTCTCGTACTTGTCTTCTCAAGTACTCCAGAACCCAGGACACTTGACACTATTCATGAGACAGAGTCTTCCTGAGACATTCATGGTGATTCTGTATAGGATACAGGACTTGACAGTAATATTTTATAGACATTATGACTTGCTGCATTAGCTATAATCCCGCTGACATGGACATGAGACGTTATGGTCATGATATGCGTGATTACATTGGGTGGGGAGAGACACACAGTCTACAGGTTGATTTTATATTATGCCGGCGTCGTAGTCTCCCATTGAGCTAGACAACTACATGATATCACTGCTACCGGCTCCCCGACACAGAGCTTGTAGTAGTTTCAGCCTGAGTTCTCGTGCTGCTCTCAACTTGCATTTATCACTTAGCTGGTTACATAGTTTACCCTGCTGTCTCCTTTATTCCTGCACTGCTTATATTTGGCTTGTATTATCTGTACCTTGCTATGTCCCCTGAGGACCTGGAATGGATGATGTCCCCAGGTATAGCCGAGGAGATTCATCAAGAGACACCCCGTACAGGAGCACTTCCAGGAGCTGTACCAGGACCTGAAGACGAGCTCGCACCAGAGGACTTCTCCTGAGCATTGCCCGTATGTAGTCAGTTTTTTTCTATTTCCAGTTGATTATTTCCTGTCTATTTGCATTGTTGTACCAGACATATTCTCGGATTGTTTCCCGAGGAATTTATTGAGATTTGACAGTTATTTCTGTTTGCTTTACTCTGTCTTTTAATCTGTGATTATCTGTGTGGATGAGAATAGAATAACCCGTGACTTATAACTATTGCCCTAATTCCTGTTAGACTACAGCTTAAGCATGCCCTGATGGATCCATTAAATTGGGTTGTCCATCGGTGCATGCTGCTGGCCATTGCGCACGTCTCCAGTCCCTCGACATTTTGGGGCTGGGGCGTGACAGTAAGTGTGTAGGGACGAGATACACACATGTGCATCTGTGTGCAGGTGACTGTGAGTAACAAGTCAGTGAGGATGGTTGTTGATGCTAATGTAGTATTGTGCAAGCTCACTGGGGTAGGGCATAGGCCCTAGAAAGTGTAATTAAAATGTGAGAATATTACTTGTGTGATATCAAGTTATAAACCGCATATTGGGGGTTCAGTTTATAAGATACAATGGCAGTATAAAGTGTGCGGTTAGAGTTCAGCATCATGAAGAGAACTGCAGTGCACTAATACTGGTAAAGTATCAGTAATGCTTCCTTAGTACCAACTAGTTAATTGAAGGATAGGGGAAACTGGGAAGTGATCCATTGTGTTTGTGTGTGTGTGTGTGTGTGTGTGTGTGTGTGGTTTATATAAAGTTCTGTCATTGTGAGTGTAAGAGACATCAAGGAGTTAGTGTTTATGAGATGGTTAAATTGGTGTGTGTGTGTGTGTGTGTGTGTGTGTGTGTGTGTGTGTGTGTGTGTGTGTGCACACGCGCATATGTGGGTTAGCAAGTGAAAGGCTTATGTGAATCCTGTGTAATGAAGAGGTTAAAGTATGATCTCAGTGGAGTGCATTGATGGTGAGTTGGGTAATGAATTTAATTCATGAGGGAAAGGTATTAGGAGTTTACGTGCAAGCTTGTATGAGTTGGGGTTCGGGTTTATGTGACACTTCTATAGCTTAGGACCTGAGAAGTGATACATAGTATCAGTGACCCCAAGGTTGTAACAACAACCTAAAGCAGAGCAGCAATTAAAACCAAGCAACATCAGTAACAGCAACAATATTGATGTTGCATCTAGCAGTGAGCTCGAGGAAAGTCTGATGTAGTACAGTCAAGTGAAGGGGGTAAGGATGGATTAGTGATTGAGTATATTTGATACTCGAGAGTATCATAGTAGTAGCAATGCTCAGTTGGACTAAATATAGTTGAGTGTAAGAGGAACTTTGATCTGATCGAGTGGCAGTTGAAGCAGTGGGATTTGAAATGAACTCGAGTTCCAATAAGAGCGAATACCATACTATGTTTAGTATTAGATAACTGTGGTAAACCTAGGTGTGCACATGTGTTCTATGGAGATTATATTTGATACTTTTAAATATCAGTAACATTAGATTGGGGAAGTATGTTAAGGCAATGTGAACCTTGGTATTGAGTATGTATGTTAGTTTAGTAACAACATTAGTTTAGATGTAGGTTAGCAACAGTTAACATTGGGTATCAACTTGAGGAGTAGTAGATGCTGGGAGTTGTGTGTGACATGTCTGATATAACTCAGTATCATATATGGGTAGATAGGTGAAGGGATAGGTAATATGATACTAATACTAGTTAAGAGGGATTAAAACCTTTAGTTTAAGTTAGTTAGTATATAGTAATAAGTATAGATAGGTATCCATGATACCAAGTTGTAACTAGATATTGTAAGTATTAGTTAAGGTATTACTAGTACATAAGGTAATGACCTAATATAGCTAATACCTTGAGGTAATGACCCTAGTACAACCTAGTATCTACTAGTATGGACTAGTAATCACCCTGGAAGCTAGGCTTGGACTTAGCAACCTAGATGACACCTAGTATTGACCAAGAAATCATGTATTAATGCGTCTTAGCTCATTTATCAATTTATTACACCAAGTGACATGATATTCCATATATAGGTTATGAGACACCAGCTCAGACGCAGTTTGACATTCATTGCTCTGGACCTCATACGAGTACATTCTCTAATAGTTTTCATTATATGATAATCACTATAATATAAGTATTTAAAAATATTTTACTTGACTCCTGATACGATGTTACACAGATTAGTATACTTGGATCCTCGTCATGATATATTATTCTTCAGTGATTACCATAATATTTCTCGTGATTATATAGACCGTGATCATCGTGCTTGTATTGTAGGCCTGCATAGTGATTATCGTGTCGTGATATGGATCCATTGTAATAGTCGGGGGCGGGGGAAGTGCTAGATAGATATGTGATCAAAACCCTTAAATATTACATTACATCATGTATACAACAGCCAGTTATATACCTCATATATGATTGTGTTACTCCGTAAACAATAGCCAATCATACATTTTGTGTATTATTGTGTTATTGATCGTGATACTTGTCGACAACAGCCAATCATAATGTATATACGATTGTATTATAAACTTGATAGTAGATCTTGATTACCCAAGTCGATCACATATATAACTAGTATTTCAAACACTTAGTATAGTTATAGTTCTTCTCTATATTCTAGTTCATTGTCTTTATTCTATTTTATTGAGACCAGTTTATACCATATTGCTCTAGATTATCTTTCTCTTTTCTACCTTAGTATGATATTGTTTATTGCTTCTCGTCTTGTATTATATTCTCTATTTTTATTTATAGTTATTATCAATTAAATTGGAACTGCTATTGGGTTGTACTCGCTCTATCCTGACTGGATATATTTTTTAGATGATTGGTTAGAAGAGATGTGCCCCACCTATTACGGGCCACAGGATGGCGAGGTCATTGAGATTGCACCGTAGATCGACATGATACAGTACCGCTACATTAGAGAGACTTAGATCACTCATTATGATATTGTATTTGATCTTAGCTAGTTCATTTATGTTATTGTATTTGACAGTTAGACTTTATGGCATATATTATATTTGAGACCATTGTATCAAGCTTAGACTTTTGGACTTGGACTTGTGTTTGTATGGTGACTGTGTATTTTATTTCTTCTATTCCATATTATCTACCTCTAGTTTATTATTATGATTGAGTATTGATTACCATTATCATATTATCCTCCATTTGGGAGTCGAGCTATCTTGACAAGTACATTATATATATTGTGAGAGTTGTTAGATAATATGGTTGACCTAGACAGCGTTCTACTGCTAATGCTGTGACGTAGGCTGGACGTACCCACGTACCTGTACCCCTACACTGGGTATGGATTGTGACACATTTTTGTGGTGGCCCATGTATGTCAGTCTTCGTAATTAGTGCGATATCATGGTTGTGCAATGTCTTAGTTATACTACTACGAGCCTGCTTTAGGATATAGGATATAGGATGAGAGAATGAATACTCAATCACAACTAGAAAATAATTCCCACCAATTGATTCTTTCTATCTTTATTCATTCTGAATATTGGTTTCTTTGAATATTACTGTCCTTTCTTGATGTTATCGTATCTTACACAATATTGATTTCTTTGTTTTGAATCTGTCTTTAGGATGCCGCCGAAGACCCGATTGTAGCGCTCTGGAGCAATTTCGGCGAGTTCAGCTACTTTATTACCTTAGAGAGAGACAACAACTACTGCTCTACCTCCATTTCAGAGGGTTGCCTCACTCGTCTAGGTAAGGATTTTAGTAGCAGCTTTTGAGGGTGCTATACCACCAGTTTCGAGGGCTGTTCCAGCAGTCACGGAGGACCTTCCACTTCCACCACCCATGCCAGCAGACGGGATGCAGATTTTTGTCATATTCTGGAAGCTAATGGTAGCGTAGTAGAGGCAAACAGATGTTCTACGTCAGGACATCGAAAGTTCTCACCATTTAGCACTAGCAGCTGTGGAGAAGGTAGAATTTGTCCATCCACAAGTCGTACCGACTTATCCCGACTCACAATAGCCGTGGCTCGGTACCATTATTAATTTCAAGAGGATGTGGCCTAAGGACTTCAAGGGTATAGAGGGGATCTTGTACGCTGATGATTGGATCAAGAAAATTGAAAGAAACTTGTGATTGACGCAGATCCTGGAGAGCTTACAGATAAAGACGGATGGCAGCCAAATATTTGATATAGCACAGACATGGTTTTGCATGGACCCAAGGATTGTGGCACCTGGATTTACTTTGAGAGCTTTCAAAGAGCTCTTCAAGGAGAAGTTTTTTCCGGATGTAGCTCAGAGTGCCTTGGTGAGCCTGTTTCAGGACCTCATCCAATGGAGTATCACAGTGGAGGAGTACACCATAAATTTATGCAGATTAGGCAGGTTTATGGAAGGACAGAATACCCTTGGGAGAGCTAGAAAATTTTGAAAGGGTTTGATCAAGAAAATCAAATCCTACACTAGGGGTCACCACATTGATACATTCTAGGAGTTATTGATGGATGCACAGAGGGAGGAGGAGGACATTGAGCCACATCCAAGAGGATGGAAGATGTATCAGGAAGAGTTAGTAGAAGTACGGGTCCAGCTAAGCGACCCTATTTTCAGCATACGAGAGCATATTATCATCATCAGTTTTCTGTACAAGTCAGGGCACCAGTTCAGCAGACACATCAGTTTCAGAGGCTAGTTTATCAGGCACCATAGTAACCTTGGGGTCAATACAACAGACACCCTCTTGCAACTATTGTAAGAAGCCTAAGCATATTTGGGAGGACAGCAGGAGAAGGGTGTCACGCCCCAATCCCAAAATATGTAGATTAGGAATACATAAGCATGCCAGCCGTATGTATATGGCAACTCCAATATATGGATACCATAATACACACGTATGCTGTAATATGAATATTAACTCACATGTGGTATATATATTGTCACAAGTCACAGGATATAACTAGATCTCATCCACATAATCAAATAACCAATCAACTATATAACTGAATCAAGTATAAAATGCTTGATAAGAACAAATAGTTGGGTGGAGACAAATCTACTACCAACTAGAATATAAGAGAAATCACATAAGTACATCTAATGATCAATGAGGATCGAAGAGAAGACCTCCTCGAAAGAGAGAGAAGTAGTAAGTCCTAATCCGTGCTCCTGCGAATAGTCAAGATCGTCTATACCTGGAAAGGGACCAGGTCCTCAGAGGGACGTAACAAGATACATAGAAGCATACCAATTGAATACAGTAAACATGTATAATAGACAGAAAATATATAATTACGCTGTACTAGAAAATCTATATGAAATGCATAATGAGGACAACCTTTCGACGTGTAGGTAGGTGTAGGATACTCTATCTATCTCACAACTCACACACACGTCCATGAACATCATCAGCCATCATACCGTGAGGGTAGCGACCATCATGACACCATCAATCGACATACCGCAAGGGTAGCGACTATCGCGACACAACTACCGTAGTGTGTGCTAGTTACTACGGTTTACCAGAGTGGGTAGCCAATACGCCTACTGATTGTCCTCCCCTCCCATGATACTATGTGTCAAGCGTGTGTCAACATATATAGTATATAATTATGACAGAAAGAAAATACATATATAATAAATATATAAAAATATGATAAGCATGCAAAGTACTATAAGCAATTTGGCAAGGTATCTTGCCTAGCAAGAAAGCTGCGAAGTGTAAGCGTCCAGACGTCAGGTACAAGGGATCAGAAACTATGGTATCAGAATGAACGTCTCCGGATACTGAAATAAACATCACCAACGTTCCCAGAATAAGCGAGATAGCTAGAAAATACTACCCTTTCGTCCAATTTGAACACAGGAAAAAACGGTAATTTTAAGTCAAAATGGGGTCCACATATGGCCTACTTTGCACCAAAATATGTATCAGAGGTAAAGGTCTCTAAATAGAATAAATTATAGGTCAAACAAATTTTAAACATCGATACGAACTCAACGGTATATCCAATTTTGGATTCCGGTGAGCCGATCACAAATTTGCCCTTCAAGTCAACCTGTGGGGCCCGCGAATAGACGGCTTGGTCAACTGTCTCAGAATTACGTGAAACTTGGATCACAGGACCAGCGTGATACCGCGAATCCAATGGCACAAGTTTTGTCGCATTCTGACGAACATACACAAAGAGGGGTGGTATTTTATAAAAGTCGCGATACGGAGATTTTTTACGGATACGGGTTGATTCCGACGCGCACACACGTCCGAATCCACTTCCGCAAAAGCCTACACGTCAGGATATACCATAAGTGCCTTTTAGTGTAATTGGTATACGACGAGGCAGTCCTATTTGGCGGGGCTCACTCCGTATCACAAAATTTTAGTTTTAAAATAACAAGTTTTTTGTCGTTTTGGAGGTCTAATAATTTAACGAATGAAACAAATTAATAAAAAGTAAAAGAACAGTTAAATTCTCGGTTATATAGAGAAAAAAACCCTTCAATTAGATTTTGAAAATATTAAACAGGTTGGTGGCAAATTAGGCATGAACATGGGGGTTTGTTGTTGAAATTCTGGACTGTTTTTGGTCGATTTTTTGGCCAACTTTCGGTCGAATTTTCGACCAATCTAGGGCACAAAAACTTGTCCTGTTTGAAGGGAATCCTAGAGGGTTTGGTTGTGAATGTACACGGACAAATCGCTCGAGAAAAGGACGAGAGATGAGAGAGATATCATACCTTGAAGTATGGACGTCGGAGCGGTGCTGCTGCATGCGTGCGCGCGCGCGGGCGGGGGCGGACCGCGGCTGCCGCGGCGGACCGCGGCACGGGGCGGCGGCGCCGGCGTCAGGGGTGTCGACGGTCGGGGCTGAGGTCGGTCGGAGGGTTAGGGTTAGGGTTAGTGTTAGGGTTTGGTTGTGAATGTATATATATATATATATATATATATATATATATATATATATATTAGAGATAGGGAGAGGGAGAGGAGCCTGGGTGTTCTGCGGGTTGGCGGCTGGGTTGGGGTAGTTTAGGAGGGGGATTAGGATTAGTATAGGATTTGTTTAGTTAAGGATTAGTTTAGGTTTTAGGAAATGATTTAGGTTTTGTTAATTTTATTATTATCTTTTCTTTTCTTTTTCTTTTTCTTTTTCTTTTTCTTTTTATTTATTATTAACAACATTATTATTATTATTATTATTATTATTATTATTATTATTATTATTATTATTATTATTCACATATATTTACATATATATATGAGACTATATAAAAATTCAAAAAAATATTTGCACATAGAATAAATTCTAGAAAATCTATCGCCCTTTAACAAGACTCTAAAATAATAAAAATTATTTTTGGAATAAGTCTAAATGAGAATTTATATAATTAAATCAATAAAATATATTTTCTAATTAACTAAGAAATAATATAAATAAATTCAATAATTAATTAAATAAATTTAATATTTAAAATTAGGGAGTTTTATATTCTACCCAACTTACAATAATTTTGTCCTCGAAATTAACACTAACCCATATTCGTAATAAATCACAATAGCTATTAACACTTCATTGCTAGCTTGCAGCGCTTCCTAAAAGGTTATGCTCAGCCATCCTAACACTTTCCTTCCTTATTGTCTGTACACTATTCTTTTATCCTCTAACTCATCTACATTACCCAACTTATAAGAATTCTACTAGTAGTCAAAGCCTATTGAGGCTATTGTCTAGGTTGTAAGGCGGGTTTATTCATTGGGTCCAGAATTTTAGGATACTTGTCTGAAATCTCATAACCATAATTTTTTCTGTATCCGTCAAGTATCGTAGTCTAATACTGCCACGTCACCTGGCCAGTATGTCTGTAAATAATTTGACTATCCTACTATAATGGTCTAGCTGCAGTTGTCGCTACCTCGCCAATGATTTTTCATAGTCATTAGTTTGTAACAAGTGCCTTCAACTCTTTCCTAAGCTTAGTCTAAGTTTTAGGACAACAATTAAGGTCTTGACTAAATTTATAAACTATTAGAAGTATGAATCATTTCAACAATCAAACTAATTCTTGTTAGACTAAAGGATGCTACTCATGGTTTAAAAATAATAAGAGAATACAGATATTGTTATAGTGCATATACATAAGGGTTATCATTATGAACTCATCTTTTTAGTTATTAATCATTACTAACCCGGTTATGTTTTAACTAAAAAAATAAAGGGTGAGGTTGAAGTAAATCAATAATTCATGGTGGCATGAAAAGATACGACTACGATAGGAAGAATTAAGCATAGGACAAAGAATGGATATGGAAGAGAAGATGAGCAACCCAAGGGGACGAGATGGTGAAAGGAAAGAGAATATTACTACTGCTACTCGTGTCATCTATTAGCATCGTAGGTATGTCTTCTAGTTAAAATATTAACATATCCTCAAAAGTTTTAACACCAAATATATCATATTGTGATATGCCCTTAATCACAAAA
This sequence comes from Iris macrosiphon, assembly GCA_036927795.1. Taxonomy (NCBI): domain Eukaryota; kingdom Viridiplantae; phylum Streptophyta; class Magnoliopsida; order Asparagales; family Iridaceae; genus Iris; species Iris macrosiphon. Next base: position 132,271,838 of record JAYESA010000006.1, on the reverse strand, counting down.
GATAGTCACAAAGTAAGGTGATTGGCCTATGGGGTATATCTAATAGTCTCCGTGTATCAAACTTATACCAAGCACGAACGTTCGCCTTTCCGAAATAGGGAAAGACGAAAAATAATAATAAAGAATTCAATGAGGAGGTGATAGAATACAAGTACGGGGTTTAAGGCAATTAAAGAATTCAAAAAGAGAGTTGTCAGGGCAGTTATGGATTGAATATTTTGGTAAATTCTTATTGGCATGCTCATATCAGTACAATTATGTAACCGATAAGATATGCTCGGAGATGTCTAAAGGACAAGTATATTCGTCTAACATGCTGAGTCAAATATATCCCAATCTACATAAAGTAGTCATGCAAAAAGCGAACCAAGTGCATTTAGGTTGATCAGACCGTAATACACTGATTCTGATTTAGACAATGTATTAGTAGGCGTCCCCAATAACACATATGTCATGAACAAGCTTGATAAAAGAATAAGCTTGCAAAACTAGGCTTATAAAATAGCATCATAAGCGGAGGTAGTCTAAAAAATATAAGTACGCTGGATTATGATGAAGGAAGGTACAAAATAATTTAAGTTCACAAAGAAGATAAGACTCGACCGGTGTTGTGCCTCTACAGTTGCCATACTAACTCCTTGTCTAAGTCTATAGTCGACCAAATGGGGGTATGGGCCTCTAAGTTTTATAGTTTGGATAAATACTATCTTCTTATGCAAGCCTATAGTTGGTGTCATTCAATTACACTTCATTAATGGGTCAAATGGACTATGTAATACTAGGTTATGAGGCATACTACCAAACTTACAAGAATTTAACTAATAGTGTTATTGAATAATAGAGAGTATATACCTAATACAAGTCACCTTCCTAACCCCTATCATGCACGAAAGTAAAGATAAGATTAACGTTGTAAAAGGATCAAGCAAGATGCAATACAAGCAATTAAATAAGAATGCGAAATAAAATCAAGGGCGGTGATTAAATAAGTGGATGAGATCCTATACTCTAATCCTATGCGCAAGCTTGCTCAGTACAGTAATATAACCGAGACAATATGCTCTCGACCTGCATGAGCCACCACAAAAATATGTCATGTCTCAGTCCCAAAATACGTAGGACTAGGAATACGTAAGCATGACAGTCGTATGTATATGGCAACTCCAATATATGGATACCATAATACACACGTACGCTGTAATATGAATATTAACTCACATGTGGTATATATATTGTCACAAGTCACAGGACATAACTAGATCTCATCCACAGAATCAAATAACCAATCAACTATATAACTGAATCAAGTATAAAATGCTTGATAAGAACAAATAGTTGGGTGGAGACAAATCCACTACCAACTAGAATATAAAAGAAACCACATAAGTACATCTAATGATCAATGAGGCTCGAAGAGAAGACCTCCTTGAAAGAGAGAGAAGTAGCAAGTCATGATCCGTTCTCCTGCGAATAGTCAAGATCGTCTACACCTGAAAAGAGACCAGGTCCTCAGAGGGACGTAACAAGATACATATAAGCATGCCAATTGAATACAGTAAACATGCATAATAGACAAAATATATAAGTATGTTGTACTAGACAATCTATATGAAATACATAATGAGGACAACCTTTCGACGTATAGGTAGGTGTAGGATACTATATCTATCTCACAACTCACACACACGTCCATGAACTTCATCAGCCGTCATATCGTGAGGGTAGCGACCATCGTGACACCATCAATCGACATATCGCGAGGGTAGCGACCATCGCGACACAACTACCGTAGTGTGTGCTAGTTACTACAGTTTACCCGAGTGAGCAGCCCATACGCCTACTGATTGTCCTCCCCTCCCATGATACTATGTGTCAAGTGTGTGTCAACAAATATAATATATAATTATGACTGAAAGAAAATACATATATAATAAATATATAAAAATATAATAAGCATGCAAAGTACTATAAGCAATTTGGCAAGGTATCTTGCCTGGCAAGAAAACTGCGAAGTATAAGCGTCCAGACGTCAGGCACAAGGGATCAGAAACTATGACATCAGAATGAACGTCTTTGGATGCTGAAATAAACATCACAAACGTTTCCAGAATAAGCGAGATAGCTAGAAAACACTATCCTTTCGTCCAATTTGGACACAGGACAAAACGATAATTTCAGGTCAAAGCGGGGTCCACATGTGGCCTACTTTGTACTGAAATGCGTGCAAGAGGTAAATATCTCTAAATGGGATAAATTATAGGTCAAACAAATTCTAAATATCGATTTAAACTCAACGGTATATCCAATTTTTGATTTCGGTGAGCCGATCACAAATTTGCCCTTCAAGTCAACCCGTGGGGCCCGCAAATAGGCGGCTTGGTCAACTGTCTCATAATCGTGTGAAACTTGGATCACATAACCAGCGTGATACCACGAATCAAATGGCACAAGTTTCGTCATATTCTGATGAGCTTACACAAAGTGGGGTGATATTTAGTAAAAGTCGCGATACGAAAACTTTTTACATATACGGGTTGATTCCGATGCGCACACACGTTCGAATCCACTTCTGCGAAAGCCCACACATCAGGATATACCATACGTGTCTTTTGGTATAATTGGTATGTAACGAGGCGGTCCCGTTTGGCAGAGCGCACTCCGTATTACAAAATTTAAGTTTTAAAATAACAAGTTTTTGGTCGTTTTGGAGGTCAAATAATTTAACGAATGAAACGAATTAATAAAACTTAAAAGAACAGTTAAATTTTTGGTTATATAGAGAGGAAAACCATTAAATTAGATTTTGAAAATATTAAACAGGTTGGCGGCAAATTAGGCAAGAACATGGGGGTTTGGTATTGAAATTCTGGACATTTTTTGGTCGTTTTTTGGCCAACTTTTGGTCGAATTTTTGACCAATCTAGGGCACAAAAACTCGTCCCATTTTAAGGGAATCCTAGAGGGTTAGGTTGTGAACGTATATGGATAAACCACTAGAGAAAATGACGAGAGATGAGAGATATATCATACCTTGGAGTATGAACGTCGGAGCGGTGCTGCTGCAAGCGTGCGCACGCGGGCGGGGGCGGACGGCTGCTGATGCTGAGGCCCGCGGCTGCGGGGGCACGAGGCGGCGACGACGGCGTCAGGGGGGGTCGACTGTCGGGGCTGAGGTCGGTCAGAGGGTTAGGGTTAGGGTTAGGGTTTGGTTGTGAATGTATATGTGTATATATATATTAGAGATAGGGAGAGGGAGAGGAGCCTCGGTATTCCGCGGGTTGGCTGCTGGGTTGGGGTAGTTTAGGAGGGAGATTAGGATTAGTGTAGGATTTGTTTAGTTAAGGATTAGTTTAGATTTTAGGAAATAATTTAGGTTTTGTTAGTTTTATTATTATCTTTTCTTTTTCTTTCTATTTGTTTTCTTTTCTTTTTCTTTTCCTTTTTATTTATTAGTAACAACATTATTATTATTATTATTATTACTTATTATTATTATTACTACTATTTCTATTAATATTATTATTATTATTATTCACATATATTTACATATATAGATGAGACTATACAAAAATTCTAAAAGAACATTTGCACATAGAATAAATTCTAGAAAATCTATCGCCCTTTAACAAGACTCTAAAATAATAAAATTATTTTTGGAATAAGTCTAAATGAGTATTTATATAATTAAATCAATAAAATATATTTTCTAATTAACTAAGAAATAATATAAATAAATTCAATGATTAATTAAATAAATATAATATTTAAAATTAGGGGGTTGTACAAAGGGTCAAGTTGTATTTGTATTGTGGATCTTTAGAGCAACGAGTAAGGGATTGTCCCTCCAACCCTTATGGTAAATCCCGTGGTGCAGTTTCAGATCATAGTGGTGGAGTTAGGCCGCCTGTGGCACCTCAGATTGGTCAGCACCCGCAGAGGAACTAACCCCGGCAGGGTGGTGCATTTGCCATGACAGCCGAGGAGGCCGACGCTACATGTGCTGGGTTAGCAAGTTCAATTCTTCCTTCCCGTCCTTTTTCATCCATTTGATTTGATTGCTTCCTTAGTACCTTATAGTTGCTTTATGATATATTTAGTTTAGTTAGTAGTATAACCTTAACAAAGATTGTAGTGCCATAACAGACAAAGACCAACCCCATACATATTAACAATAATTAGTAATTTTTTGAATTGCATGCTTGTATGACTTTAGATTGGACTGGGGTTTGATCTAGAGGAGGTACGACCATTTTTAAATTTTGATGACAAAATTTTCCTAAGGAGGGTAGACTTGTCACAACCACATTTCTAGATGAGGGTATTTTTATTATTTTACATATTTTTTTGTTTGTTTTTAGTGATTAATAATTATTAGTATGATATTAATTAATATTGTACTTTATGCTATTTATTTGATTAGTGGGTTAGCCTAATTATTTAGACTTGACAGTAGTTGACCCAAGTTAGATTAGTCATGACTACAATGAGCCCAACATTGGAAAAGGCCCATTAGGCTCATTCCCTTAGTTAGTTAAGGAGAATAGAATTAATTTGCATTAGTTTAGAGACTTTCTAATATAGTCCTCCCTAATTATTCCTCATAACCAAGTAGTAGGTGCATAATAGACATTGTATATTACTTGAGAAGGGAGAAGAGGGGGCCGACCACTATTAGAGGGAGAGATTCTCTCTCCTCGTCATTCACTTTATTTAGATCCCTAATTATGTTCTTCCCAAATTCTATTCTTTCCTCCACCAAATTTAACCTAATTTAGTCTTATTTTCTTTTATTTTCAACATCTAAGAAGCATTGGAGCTTGAATTACAAGGAGCACATAAAGAAGAAGGAATTGGAAAGGAGCTTGTGTCCATATCGTGTCCATTTGAGCAATTTATTGGGAATCTATCTTCCAATAGGTATAATTCAAAATTTCTCTCTAATGTAGACTCGAATTCATGCATTTGACCATTAAGAACCCTTCCATGGCTTAGGAATACCCATAGGAAGAAGTTATAGGCCTAATTGTCCTTTATTATGACTTCTACATAAGTTTTTGTGCCCAATTTGGGAGAATTACAAGATTGATGTATCAATTGTGTGTCATGAGACCAATTAGATCTAATTAGACTTAGATCAAGAGTGAGAGACTAGCTACGTATTCATAATTGGATACAAGTAGGCTGTATCATGATACGGTATGATATGGTGTGATACAAGGCTCTATTTTTGGGGTTTTATGCGTGCTAGTATTTTTCAGCCTAATTTTTTTTGTAAAAAAGTTTCAATATTTATATATAATTATATTAAATATGTATATTTAGTTCAAATTGGGTATGGTGGATCTTGACACATTAGTTGATAGTGTATCTTGAGTTATTCATTTAGTATTTGCTTAATTGACACTTAGAATGGGTAGATTTGAATGTGTTAATTATATGCTGTAAACACCCTATTTTTCAGATAATTTTTTTATAAAATTTTTCCGGATGTTTTCGGGATTTTGGATGAAGAACCGAGGTATTTATGAGTTAAAGAATTTTACGGGCAGTTTATGGGTATTAAAATATTCTGAAAGTAAAAATTTATTGTGTATTATGGAGAACCGGACGCATGGCATTTTTCGGTGAATTTATTGGACACCCGAGCAACGAAGCGAGGACCAAAAGCTATAGGATTGTGAACCGAACCCAACGAAGCCCGAACCAAACCAACCTGACCCGAGAACCCGATAGAAACCCTAATTCCCAACTGAACAGTGTTTCCGGCGGCGGCACGACTATTTAAGTCATCTCGGACTTCGCATAGCCGTAGCCGCCTTCCTCGATATACGTGCCCGAGCAGCGCCGCCTTCTCCAGATTTCGGTCGCCTCGACGAAACCCTAGCTTCACCGGACCACCCACCTCCTTCGTCGACCTCGACAACCCGTTACCAATGCCTTAGCCGTCCGCCCCACTGGAACCCTAGCTTCCCCGCACCCTCGAATCCACCTCCCTACCGTTCCCGACTGCCTCGCCGTCCCTATCCCCGCCTCGGCTTCCGTGCCACGCCGACCGCCACCAGTTTTCCCTACCATCTCGAGCAACCTCGTCGACCTCCATCACAGAGCAACCTCTCCCGCGTCTCCTCCTCCGCCGCTCTCCGGCGTCGACTTCCCCAACCAAGACCCCGACATCCCCATCATCCCTCGAACTGCTCCCCCGAGTTTACCTCAGAACCGACGACAGACCATTTTTCCCTCGACCCTTCGACCCACGCCGGCCATCGCTCGAGATCCGGTCGCCGAGCCCTAGCCGACCACGAGGCTGACCCCCGACGAAGCCCTCCAGATCAGGACCTTAGTCTGGACTCACAGCAGACACGCGGTACCAGCAACTCGAGACGCAGGACGCGACGTGGACGTTTGGAGACGTGAAAAACAGAACTCACGGGGCCCCGAACAGGTACCATTTTCTCCCTCATCGTAACTCCAAATTTGATTCCGTAAATTGCTACGCGTAGATTGCATAACCCCCTCGGTGCCCGTGCAACCCGCTCGGTGCATCGCGTCCTGTGGTGATCGCACACCGCGATCCAAAAACAGGAAAAACAATGCTCTGTTTCACCCCGGAACTGAGTTCGCCCCGCCAATCGGGACGACTTGGTCGCACGCGGTCTTTACCGAACTGTGCGCGACATTGATACGGTCGTGTGAGATTTCGCAGAAGTCGATTCGGAGGTGTGTGCACCCCGGAATCAACGCGTATCCGCCGACGATACCCCGTATCCGTCCTTTCTGTAACACGCTGTAACTTTGTGTACACACGTCGGATCGAGATAAAACTTGCGCCATCGGACTCGTAGCAATACGCTGGTCCTGTGACCCAAGTTTGGTCCGATTCCGAGAACGTTGACAAAATCACGTATCGTGGGCCCCACAGGCTCTACTTGACGGATGATTTTGAGATCGGCTCATCGGAATCCAATTCTGGAAGTTCCGTTGGGTTCGTGTCATCGTTCCTGACTTGTAGACACTGAGTTTGCGGAATTTGGAGACCTTTGACCCTGACACGCTTTTCGGTGCGAAGTGGCCCACATGGGGACCCCGCTTTAATCCGGAAATGACCTTTTTGCCCCTGTGTCCAAATTGGACGTAAGGACAGGCATTTCTAGCTATTTGACATCTTCTGAGACTAGTGGTGATGTTTATTACAGCTTTTGGAGTAGTACCTACCGGATCCACCGATACAGGGACAGTTGTTGGTATTCGGACATCAGGCAAGTGTACCTTGCCAAACTCTGCAGCTTAGTTATCTATTTTCCTTGCTTTATATATATATTACTGTACATGCTTAACCTAGGACCGTGTGACGTACTTAGCGTCCGATTATCAGTCGGGTGCCGACACTGTACGCAGTGTTGGGTACGGTCATCTAGAGATGGACATCCGTGACACTTTATATTCTCGTACTTGTCTTATCAAGTACCCTATGGCCCAGGACACTTGACACTATTCATGAGACAGGATTTTCCTGAGATATTCGTGGTGATTCTGTATAGGATACAGGACATGGACATTATATTCTTAGATACTTTATTGACTTGTGCATTAGTTATGATCGCGCTTGACACGGGCATGAGACGTTATGGTCATAATATGCGTGGTTACATTGGGTGGGGAGAGACACACATGCTACAGGCTGTTTACATATATATATCTTCTATTATTGAGAGGTCGTAGACTCTCGTAGCAGAGCTAGACCCACTACCGGTTATTACCGCTACCGGCTCCCCGACACAGAGCTTGTAGTGGCTCAGCCTGAGTTTTAGTGTTGCTCTCACTTGCATTTCACTTAGATTGGTTACATATTTACCCTATTGCTTCATTTAGTCATTTATTTGCTGCACTGTTTATTTATTCATTTTGGCATGAGCTTTCTTGTACCTTGCTATGTCCCCTGAGGACCTGGATCCGGATTTTGTCCCCAGGATTTGAGGACGAGACTTATCCCGAGGTATACGGGACCGGAGCAGGAGCTGATCCAGGAGCTGTATCGCCATCAGAGGACGAGGTCTTAGCTGAAGACTTCTCTTGAGCATCCATGATCACGCTCAGCTATTATTATTTATTCCAGTCATTTACTTTCTGGTCTGTTGAACCATTGTACTAGATATTTATCGGGTTGTTCCCCGGAGTACTTTGTGAGACTTGCTGATGATTTACATTTCTTATTTTTCTGTGGATCATATTTTATATCTTGTGTGGATGAGATTAGTCGTGCCGTGATTGTCGTAGACTTGTTTTACAGCTTAAGTATGCCCTGATGGATCTATTATATTGAGTTGGTCCATTGGTGCGTACTGCTGGCCTTTGCCACGCGTTCGGTCCCACGGTATTTGGGACTGGGGCGTGACATATGCTATATATAGTAAGACTATATTGGTATTATATATGAAATTAGATGTGTAGTGAGGGTGTTTGTAATTTCCTGTGATGACTATGGGGAGAAGTACCTGGGCAGTATGTGTTTTTGAGTATGTTAGGACGAGATACACCCATGTGCATCTATGTGCAGGTGACTGTGAGTCACAAGTTAATGAGGATGGTTGTTGTTGCTACTGTGGTGTTGTACAAGCTCACTGGGGCAGGGCATAGGCCCTTGAAAGTGTACTTTAAGTGTGATCAGGGACCGACTTTGGGTTGTACAAGATCTTTATCGTCACTGGTCAGATCAGCATCGTAGGCCGTTAGAGTGTTCTATCGACGACAACGTATTTTTACGGATTTTGCCTACCCGTGGAGTCAATAGATTCGGGGTTCACGGAAAACTTAGTCCATAATACATAGGACCGTTCGACATTCTTGAGAGGGTAGGGGATGTTGCTTATCGTCTTGCCCTTCCGCCTATACTTCTTGAAGTACATAATATATTTCATGTGTCTTAGTTGCGTAGGTACATCCTAGACCCAAGTCATATCCTCGATCACTCTGAGTTAGTCGTTGGTACCGACTTAACTTACGAGGGACAACCAATGTCCATTTTTGATCAAAGAGAGAAGATACTCAAGAACTGACCTATCCCCCTTGTTCATGTTGCTTGGGGCCATCACTCATTGGGAGAGTCGGCGTGGGAGCGCGAGGATGATATTTGATCTCGGAACCCGCACCTATTTGACTCATAAGGTATATTTCCTTCGTATGCCTTACATCATTCATTCCGTGATCGGCAAGCACTCATGTCAAATGATGCTACTTTACTTCACTATATGTGTTGTTATACTTGCTTATTTATATGTATAGATTGCTTATAGTAGTTTGTAGCTTGTCTTGATATCTCTAGCTAGCCTTGAGTTTGAATTTCGAGGACGAAATTTTTTTTTTAGTGGATAGAGATTTCAGCCCCCTTTTTTGGCACACTTTGTCTTTGGCACACTTTGGCGCATGTTGGTTGCTAGCCCAACCTTTATTTAGCCCAAACTCATAAATTATGGAGAAGAGTGGGTTTGGTTGAGTTGGTGGCATGTGTGGCTTGGATGGGTTTGAGTAATCCAACGGTCCACATCTCAAACCTAAACCTATATATTTGTATTTCTGTCTCTCTCTTTGTTCATTATTTCCTTTCCATTTCTCTCTCTTAGGTTTTCTCTTCCTCCGTAGGCAAGTACATCTTGCACAAGATAAGAACCATGGATTTAAGAATAATTTTAATTCTTAATAATTCATTGTTTCTAGCTCATGTTGTTGGGCCCGAGCACCCTTTCATCTTTAATACTTGTCGTTCTTGATTTTCTTGGTTGGAATTACATGGACCAAAGTTTGGGTCTATAGATTCACTTTTGTTCTATTAGGGATTGATCTCCCAAAACTTTATGTTTTATAAAGAAAATTAACTCATAGTGTAGACCACCATATTTTATGTAACTTTGCTTTTGGTCGTACTTGTTTTGAGTCCAGCTAAGTTCAGTGTTGAAACTTGATACAATACGTATACCAAATGGCTTATTGGAGAAGAAGAACATTGATATGTAAAGAGTATGCAAGAGAACTCCTTTGACGTAAAAATACGTATATTTCACTTTGGGCGCATTGGTGTGTTGTCCCAACTCCTCGTGCGTACTAATCATGCTGCACTTAGTCTCCTAGCAAAACTGCGCCAGTCACACTCCTTGAGTCAATGGCGCACTTTTCAGAGAAAACCCAGTTGGCGCACTTTGGTGCATATTAAATTAAAATTCTCCCTGAAAAACCAAAAAAAAAGTGCGCTACAGTCAGTCCGCGCACTTTCTTCGAATTGACAATCTGGCACACTTTTTTTCTGTTTCGTCAACCGGTGCACTTTGCTTATGTTTGATAGCTCGCATACTTTTTTTTCTTCGTTCCTTAGGGTCGAAGCTTTGGATGGTTTCTCGATTTCTATATTATTAATTTTTGTGCTCCTCGACTGACGTATTTTTCGACTATCGAGATTTGACCTCGGTTTGTGTATTTTGTCTTGTAGCTAGCTTGCTCGTGCACTTTCTTACGAAAGTACACCAACCTAGTTTTGGTCGTTTGTGCGCCAACCTAGTTTTGGTCATTTGTGCTTCAGCCTAGTTTTGGTCGTTTGTGCGCCTACTGTTTCCTGTACATGTTGAGCCATGTAGATGTGTCCCTTTATGCACTTGCTATTTACTTGCTAATTAGTTTACTTTTCCTTGATCATCTTATTATACGATGGATAGAATAAGAAGCGTAGTTCAACCGGGTGACGTTATGCAACCGCGATCTTTGTTTGTTTTCAAGGTTATGGATCTGATCACGAGGGGTTCTTACACTACTCTTATTCTCATTCATCGATATAATAAAGTGACATATTATATGGGACCAATATTAAACTATCATATCCTGAATAACTTGTTATCTGATAACTTATCCATGATCGGGATACTAGAACTTGTTTCGGCCATGACTATTGCATCCGTGCTGAAACACTTGATCGCACCGAGAGTGTATATATATATATATATATATATATATAGTGAGCCATCGTGCCACATACTCCTACTATGTGATATATGTTATTATTTCCATATGCGGATCAGGTAGTTGGACAGTGACTTTAGCCGTGGCTAGATAGTATTGATTGTTGAATCATACTTGGATGAATCCAGATTTAACTTTCGAGTGATAATATGGATTCGTATCAAGAGTGCTCGTACTTAAGGTATGACATCTAAAAAAAAATATTCATGTGACTATGGCATGAGATTCTAACTAACCTATAGTTAACTAGGCAACTTAATTATAGTGCATTGGGAGGGAATGGTATCTCAAGATCGTGCATGTCAAACTACCCTAAATTAGTTGGGAGTAATGGTTGGCCACCACATATATTGTACATCATTCGCACTAGTGGAGTACAGTATCTGATTTAATTATAAGATCGAGCAAGTATCTTTCCTATAGAAATTCTGGAACTGTTCCTGTTTATTAATTGGCTCAGGGCCCTTATAAGGGACTGGTGCATCAGTTACATATATTCTTGCTTGTATATCATTAGTTCAGCCAACTGTGCTTGATTATGACACGATCTGAGGATACTCATATATTGTATTACTGGGATTACCCAAAGATCATATATCAAGCCGTAATATATGATTGGCTGTCTAATTTGCTTATATAGGTGCCTAGCCAGGAAAGTTGTCTATCGTGGCTTGTTGATTCAACCCATGTCCTTATTTGCTTGTTGGGTTGCATCATTTTATTACGATACTCCATGGACTGAAGCTATATTATTTCTCTTTATTGTATCTCTACTTGTGTATTATGACTTCTGTTGGGTGAAATTAGGGACACAGGCTGTTGTGGCATGATCGTTCAACTCATGTCCTTGTTTGGTTGTTGGGTTGCACTATTGTATCACGATAAACTGTGGACCGAAACTACGATACAGAATATTTTAGCTTGACCATAATCAAGGGACGTATTCTATCTTGATATGATAGAGCACTTCATCTACCTTATGATGCAGGGTTTATGATGCCTTATAGCTTATTTTGAAATATTCTATGTTATTGCTACTTGATTAAATGGTTGTGATATAGAAGTTCTTGACCCTTGGAGACTTGATTGTAGTATGCACAACCTCGTCTCTAGACAACCTTAACACATTACGGGGTACTTCGCTATTCCGTAAGGTACGGTTGGCAGAGTCATTCTTCCGCTCTCCAGTATTCTGGATCTGGGGCATGTCACTATTGCTCTAGAAAACTAGTCGCAATTTATGAATAATTCAGGATTTGAGCAAAGTTAAGAGTTGTATGATTATATAACTTTAAACGGAAGATTGCTCCTATGATGACTTGGATTGGGAATAGTAGACTGGAAAAAAGGGTGATGATTTTCAGATACACTGGAGCTTTGAAGGTTTTCAAATCAGTTAGGAGGGCTACTCATTTAAATTTTAAGAAGGATAAAAGTACACTTGTTGAATGGCTAGACTGAGTTCAAATTTTAAATTACGAGAACAAAATTTTTTGAAGGGGGGAAGGATGTAAACCCCCTCCCCTGATTTTAATCTTTTTTTTCTTTCAATTAGCTTAGTTTACGGATTCTTGTAAAATATAAATCATTTCTTCTTCTGTCACGATCCGCACCCGGATATTCGGGCACGAGTACGTGGGTACGTCCAGCCTACGTCACAGTGTCGGCGGTAGTACGCTGTCTAGGTCATAATCACAGGTAATTTAGAATCTATCTCATCCACAGTAAAGTAAATAGACAAGAAAAATAACAAAAAATAGGAATGCTAAGATTTCATAAGACAAAATGTGATATACAAATCCATAGTTTAATACAGAACCAGAAGATAAATCGGGGACAAACCCGATTACTATGCTGAAAGAAAATACTAACTAACTGGCTGACTACTCCTCAAAGGTAGTCTCCTGGGTGGGAACCGGCTCCTCAAAAGTATCACCTGCTACCTCATAGGGACCATAATAGGTGGGGGCATAGTCCTCATCATCGCCTAATATCAACGGATCCAGTCAGGAAAGGAGCAAAGTACCAATACACAACAAGATTAAACTAAATATTTATGACAAGTAGAAAAGAAACTGTCTAAGTATCATGATAAGAATATGCATAATAAGTAGTGAAATTATCTAAGAGTTAAGTACTAAAAAATCAGGAACATAAGTAAAACAGGATTAATTGCTATAAACCAGGGACATGAGCAAGACAGGAATATAATGAGACAGGAAAAATATAACTGTAACAAGACAAGAAACTATGTGTGTGTAATTGTGTATTTAGAATACATAATTGGCATGTAGGGGGTTATAAGGCTAATCCGGCCGTCATAGATGGCTATTAGACAGGAATAATCGAGATTCGGCTGATGGTACAGTCGCGTACCAACAGCTATTAGACAGGAACAGGGAGAAGGGTAAACTACATGCCTCCTAGTATTCTCCCACCCGACACGAAAAGCAAGACATGAACTCCAGTATTCAAGACATGAAATCCAGTATTCGAACACTACGTGTAAACATCCAATGGTACTAGTAGAGCAAGGAACTAATTATCACAATATAAAGATTAAACTTGAAGTGCAGGTACTTGCCTGATGTTTGGATCCCAACTAGAGTTCTGTTCTCGGGAAAAAATTCCAGAAATGTGTCCAGATGCTGAAATAAATATTACCATCATGCTCAGAAGATATCAAATAGCTAGAAACGCCTGTCCTTGAGTCCAATTTGGAGACAAGGGCAAAAACGACAGTTTCGGGTCAAAACGGGGTCCGCATGTGGGCCCGCTTTGCACCGAAAAACGTGTCAGGGTCAAAGGTCTCCAAATTCACCAAACTTAGTGTCAACAGGTCAGGAACGATGATACGAACCCAACGAAACTTCCAGAATTGGATTCCGATGAGCCGATCACAAAATCGCCCGTCGAACGGGGCCTGTGGGGCCCACGACATGCGATTTCGTCAACGTTCTCAGAATTAAACCAAACTTGGGTCACAGGACCAGCGTATCGCTACGAGTCCGATGGCGCAAGTTTCGTTTTGATCCGATGTGTGTACAGAAAGTTAGGGCATGAAATAGAAAAGACGGATACGGGTCGGTGTTCGCGGATACGCGTTGATCCCGGTGTGCACGCACACCCGAATCGACTTCCCGGTGTGCGCGCACGTATCTGTGAAGACCGCGTGCGACCAAGTCGTCCCGTTTGGCAGGGCGTACCGAGTTCCGGGGTGAATCGGGTCGTTATTTTTCCTGTTTTTGGATCGCGGTGTGCGATCACCACAGGACGCGATGCCCCAAGCAGTTTGTCCGGGCGCCGAGAGGGTCATAAAGGCTTCGCAACGCAATTAACGGAATCGAAAACGGGGCAGCGAGGAGAAAATTACACGCACCTGAACAGGGTCCGAAAACCAAGAAAAACTGTGTCCGACACGTGTCCAACAAAATTGGGAATTAGGGTTAGGGTTAGGGTTAGGATTTTGCTGACGGGGCGGCGCCGGAGGACGGCGAGGCGGGCCGGGGCAGGGGGCTGCACGGCGGCTGGCTGGTCGGCGACGAGCGGCAGGCGAAGGTGGCGGAGCGCCGGAGCAGGCTGCCGAGGGAAGGAAGAGGAGAGGAGAGGGAGGCGCTGTGTCACGACCCGCACCCGGAATTGGGGCACGAGTACGCGGGCACGTCCAGCCTACGCCGCAGCATCGGCAGTAGAACGCTGTCAAGGTCTTGATACTATCTAGCCAGTCTCACACAAGCATCCAATCTCCATAAGGAGGCACGGATGACACAAATAAAATGATCACATACTCAATCACAGGATTACAGCACGATAAGATAGCGAACAAAATTAAATACAACACAAGTCTAAAGTAATAATCAAACTCAACAATATCCAAGTCATCATAAATCATGCCGGAGACAAATCCGGTACCAAAAGTCTACTGAAAGAACTAACTAGAAGATTGGTGATTCCGACTAGACCTCCCGAAATTACAACTAACTATCAAGCCTAAGTGCAGCTACTCACCATATGGTCCATAAAGTGTTGGCTACCGATCCTCTAAGGCATAGTCTGGAAAAATATTTCCAGTCAGGAAGGAGCAAAGTACAATCTCAAATAACAGTTCCATTAAATTGATAAGGACTATAAAGCAATAAACATGTGATGCTAGCTACTGAGAAGACAGTGAAATAAATGCAATGGCAATTAAAAAGAGACAGGCAATATAAAGAGATAGGCAATAGACAATATGATATAGCCAGTGCATGTATGAAAATGAAAAGAACAAGGAACAGCATCATATACGGGTGATGTAGTATATGATTTAAAATAGGGAACTGTAATCTATTCTAAGTGTTTGAAATAGTAGTTTCAAAATATGATCGGCTTGGGAACATGTACGATAGCTACAGGGCCTGGCTAATCATGGGTGAAAAGCATGATTAACACTTACATTATTCTACACTACAATAAGAGGTTATGATCACATTTCTTACTAACTACTTCCCCGCCCCCAACTAGTAATGTGGATTCCAACCATGACACGTCATGATACACGAGCAAGTCCAGTCTATCATGTACGATGTCTAATATACATGTCGTGTACAATGTCAATACGATAATCAATGTAACATCTCATGACAGCAGATCCAAGCTATACTAGTCCGTGTAGCACAGTGTCAAGGATTCAGATGTAACATTTCATGATTATTTAATTTATAGAAATTATCAAGGAATTGGAAATTATCAGAGAATGTACTTGCCTTGGGTCCTTAGCTGGTATTTATGGATGTCCTGTTCCAGAGTATCCCCTGGGTAAACCAAAAGTCCTATAAACATATCACAAAGCAAAACCACATTTGCATCAGATGCTACACTAACACAGTCTAAAAATACTGAGTTCGGGACTTCTCTAGGTATGAGACTGGTCACCTAGGATCATTTAGTAGGTTCATTAATTAATCACATCACATACATATACTAAGAATGTTAGTATACGTATATACCAATTAATATATATATATATTGGAACTATATATTAAATGTATGTACAAAATATATATATATAGATATACATTTATACTCAATATACACATTTGAAAATATACTATATATATATATATATATATATATATACAAAATATATATACATATACCAAACATTATATATTTTTATACCAAAATAAACACATATATGAAATACACATACTATACACCAAAATACGTTTATACATATATATATATACTAATAAAACATTTTCATATATCATTTATATATATATATGCATTAATACATACATACACTAAAGTATATATATATACTAGGCTCATACATGTTTAACATTAAAATAAAAATATACATGTACATATATTAAATTATACGTTACCAATTAACATATACTAATTTGAATTAAAACATACACCTAAATACATACTAATATACGTATACGCCTTTATATACATATATATATATATATCTACACATTAACTAATATATACTAATACATATACAATAATACATTCATAAACTAAATATATATATACTATACATGTATGCGTAGAAAACATTGATTAAATAAATGCTATACATTTTCATGTATTTAAAACATTAATTAGATAACTATTATACATATACATATAGTATATATACTCATACGTATATATATACATATATATATATATACATATATATATATATAGAGAGGGAAGGGGGAAGAAGAAGGAAACTCACTGTTGGGGTCGGACTTGGTCGGAGTACGGCCGGAGTGCAGGGAGGAGGAACAGCGGGGCTGGAATGGGGATCGGCTGGAGCTTGATGGTGGTGGTGGTGATCGAGGGGGTGGTTGTAGATGGAGGTAGAGGTGGTGTAGAGAAGATGGGGGCCGGCTGAACTGATGGCCGGCTGAACGCCGGGGTCGAGCTCGGCTCGTGAAGCCGCGGGGAGGCCAGTAGGGTGGCCGGACTGATGGCCAGCGGGAGGGGTTCGTCTGGGGCGGTGCCAGAGTACAGAGGTGAAGGGCTGCGGGGGACTCGGCCTGGGAACAGTAGGTGCGAGGGTTGGCCGCCGGGCTGATGGGTGGAGATGGGAGTGGTGGTGGCAGCGCCGGACTGATGGCCGCCGGAGGTGCTACTAGGAGGAGGGGAAGAACAGCAGCGGGCCGGGCTCAACGAAGATGGCCGGACCGCGCCGGAGTGGTGACTGGGAAGTCCGCCGGACTGAACAGCAGAGGGAGGAGCAACCGTAGATGGCCGGAGTGTGGGAGTAGAGGTGGTCGGGGTGACCTCCGGTGAACAGTAGGGATAATAGATGATCTCCCCCTCTTTTATTTCTAATTCAAAACTAAAGAAGGAGAAATGAAATGAAGAAGAAGAAGAAAAGAGAAGAAGAAAGGAAAAAGAGAAGAAGAAAAGAATAGAAAAATTTAGAATGAGGCTACAGTTGGAGGCTTGAGGAGGTGGGGAACCTAGGTTTTCTAGGGATTAGGGTTGATGGTGACATGATATTAAATAGGGGAGAGAGGGTGTGAAATCAAGGGTGGTGATTGACCCCCTTTAAATGAGTGGTCTAGATGGGTCATGAGGGATTTCATGTGGGGATGAGGGTGAGAAGCTAATTAAATAATTATTAGGCTCCCTCATTGTTTTAAACAAATGAGGTGTTGACACAAAACGCAAATATGCAAATTAGCCCCCCTCAAATTGGGTATTTGCACAGACACATAAAATGACGAAAATTTGGCGGACGATTCGGTGTCCCGTGTTTGTAGGGTCAGGGGGCGCTGTATGTTTGGTATGGGCTCAATTTGCAGGGCACTGGAATTAAATTGAGATTTCAAAATTGGTTTAAATAGTATCCCCAATTTAATTAGAAATAAATGCAAGTTGTGTTCAAAAATTAATTAGGAGTACATGGGGCCAAAATTAGGTCAGGTCATCAATACCAATAATGAAGAAAACTCAGAACAGAATATTATCCTAATTTGGGCCGCACGAAAAATAGGTCAAGATTGCCTCCAATTTAAATTGGAACGCACAATGATATAAAAATAGGAATTTATTAAATAGCGTCCGCGATAATTTTTGTGCGGCTAGAAATAATGCACAGAGAGCATAATCATGGGTTGCAAAAATAGCAAAATGAAAGGCGGGCATGTCTAGGGCAAGATGGTAAAATTTGTTGGGAGGCAAAAGCTAGGGTAGTGCTCCAAATATCGAAGCAAAGGCAAAGCGCAATAATTAAATTAAAATACGATAATTAATTACAAACTCCAAGAATTAAATTCTAACTAAATAATTAAATACAAAATTTTATAATTCAGACAGGTGGTCATCTACTGGGCTTCTAGGTCAAGTCTACTAGCTTAAAAATAAAATACTGTATATAATATTATATTTAAATTACACATCACACATTTATTTAAAATTAAATATACTATCATGAAATTAATAAATTGTAACTAATAATATTAAATATTATGAAAAGTCGAAAATACCTCCGTTTTCGGAACGTGGTAGTGACAAGTCTACCCTCCTTAAAAGAATTTCGTCCTCGAAATTCAAAATCCTCAAAGTAGTGTTTAATCATACACATTATTGTTTCCCTCAAATTTTAAATTCGTCATCCATGAAATCCGGTAATAATTCACAATGTCTATTCAAAATTTTCCAAAAATTCTGGGATTATTGCATAACCTGAAAAAATTCTCGAAATAGAATCAAAGTCCATTTTTATCAAAATTTTCCAAAATTTTAGTTAATAATTCAATACTCGAAATTTAATATCCGCTCCTCAAATTTAATTTTTATCAATGAACAAATATAAAAATGTAATCTCGTTCCACAAGTTTGAATTTAAATATTTATTCATCAAAAAATTTATTTTTCGATTTCCTCTTCCTCAAAATACCCACCAATGCGATACTTAAAGATTCTCAAATTGCAATATCTCATATAAAATTCTAAAATTCATAACTCGCAATTAAATAAATATATTGATAAATCTCCCAAAATTTCCAAATTTAATAACCAATTTAAATATGCCATAATCTTCCTGGAATTAATAGATCATAAATTCTGCCATGTTAAATTCTTGGCCCTTTATTTAAATCGATGCTTATCCTCGAATTTTTTAATCATCTTGTTAATCATCTTGTCTCTCCTGTCAAGTCATAACTCCTTTCTGAATCTTCGTCATGGTCAAACCCCGATAATCATGGTCTAAGAAAACCTTCCTACAATTATACAACATGCAACCCAAGGGAAATATGTACGGTCATGGTGTCTTTTGTCATGGTATTGCAGTCTCTGTATCAGGGTGTACTACTAACTACATTATAACAAGAAAATCATGCATGCAAGCTATGGTACTAAGGGATCAATCAATCAATCAAGTAGGGAGGGACAGAATGAAGGAAAGAACAGAACCTGCTAACACATTACCTGTAGTATCGGTCTCCTCGACCGTCATCGCAAATGCCCCGCCCTGCTGGGGTGGTTCCCTTCGCGGGTGCTGAGCAATATACGGTTCCACAGGTAGCCTAACTGGATCTCTATAATCTGAAGCTGCGCGCTGGCCGGGAAGATAAGGGGCTAGAAGACAATCCCTTACTCGATGTCCCGCAGCGCCGCAGTGCAAACAAAGTCCTAGCCTCGTTCTACAGCTCTCCCAAAGGTGACCTGGCTTCTTACAGAAATGACAAGTCTGCTGTGTCTCTCTTGGAGGCTGTTGCTGATTCTGCTGAACACGGACTGGTGCCTGGTACTGTTGTTGATGCTGATACGCCCATGGATGTTGCTGGATAGGAACTGGTACTAGATACTGCGGTAGATGCTGAAATGTCCATGGTTGTTGCTGACTATGAAATGGTACTTGGTACTGCTGTTGGTGCTGAATACGGGAATGCTTGGCTGGTCCTGTGCTACCATTCGTATCTCCAAAAGTATTGTGACTCCTCTTAGGCCTGAGATCCAGATCCTCTTCTGTAATCTGGGCATCCATCAAGATAGCCTCAAAGGTAGCGGTACGACGACCAGAAGTGCGCGACCTAATCTCTCTCGTCAGTCCCTTTCTAAACTTCCTGGCTCGATCTCCTGGGTCTCGAATCATGGACGATGCAAAATGGCTCAATCTACAGAATTCTGCAGCGTACTCGTCGACCGACATGTTTCCTTGAACCAAGTCATGAAACTGACTTTCCAAGGTTCCCAATGCCACGTCGGAAAAGAACTTCTCCTTGAAGAGCTCCTTGAAGGTCTCCCAAGTAAGTCCTTGCGCAGTAATTCTCGGCTCTGTGCGATACCACGTGAGTGCGATATCGAATATCTGACTGCCAGCGGCTTCTATCTGCAAGTTCTCCGGAACCTGGGTCAATCGCAGGCTCCTCTCTATATCCTCTAGCCAGTCGTCAGCGTAGAGTATCCCTTCGGTGCCTTTGAACTCTCGAGGCATCATCCTCTTGAAGTCCACTATAGTGCCTGATCTCTGTTGCTGCTGGCCAGGAAACTGCTGGTACTGTGCTACTCTCTCCAAAGCTTGGAGAGTCACTTGATGAGCATTCTCCATATTTTCTCTCATCAGCTCGGTTTGTGCCTGGTGCGCTTCTGCTTGCACCCTCTGAGCCTCATCTTGAACTCGCTGAGCATCTGCCGTCACTCTCTGGGCATCTACCATGCCCTGGATCAAGGTAAACATCTGCGTCCCGTCAATGGGCAAACCTCCAGGAATCGGAGTCGGTGGAGGAGGAAGGTTGTACGTCACAGCTGCGGCAATCTTCTGAACAGGTGGGGGAGGAAGATCCCCGAAAAATGTAGACACTCCTACATGCACCGGAGATGTAGGGGGAACTACGGCTGTCTGTCCCTCAGGTGGAGAGGTGGCAGACCCCTCTAAAGCTGATGTTCCCGCTCTCATAGACCGTGTCTGCGGCGACATCCTGAAGACAGATCCCAAAGAATCAATTAAGGCAAAAATGCGATATCATCAAGGAAGGACAGTATAGTTCTAAAGAGCAACATTCAAGGTAAAAGATTGGAAATAAATATTCCTAGTTGTGATTGCACAGGTCAAAGATACATCCATGGTCTGATACTTCTATCCCTCTAAGTACCACAGTTCTACTACAAGCACACTCACTGCTAGCTTTCATACCTACTGTAATCGCTGATACTAGTTATCCTTATCACTCAAGTGCATATCAATGCAACACCATACTAAGTACTGTTCTCTCTCCAATACATTCTTAGATGAACACCTAAGCCAGTTGGCAGTGAAGCCAACATACCCTTACATATGCACCTCATCTATTATATAATAATATATCTCTCTCACTATAAGATTTTATCCTCCAAATAAAGTCCTCGAAACTAACTCCTCAAAAAATTTAAAGTATAATGTATATACCTCCCTCAAGGTCAATTATTTAAATACTGAAATGAAAACTTAATCACAAAATCCTTACAGACTTGTCTAGGTTCATCAAATTGAATCTGAATTCCTCAAAAATAAAATTTTTATAACATAATATCTCAACTTCTCAAAATTCAAAATGCAATTCGTTTTCAACCTTCAAATTATAATTTAAATCCATATCTAGTAATCCAATAGCCCTAGTGTTAATCTTTCTCGCTGTCCTCATCGACATGGGTCATCAATAATACCATAAACTAATCTGCAAATTCATCTTGATATGAAATCAATCCTACTATGAAACCAAAATCCTAACTTAATAACTAATCAACAATCAATAAGTGAGAATGGACGGAACAAGGGAATGAATTTAAATTAGAAATTATAACAAGATTCTCAGGGGTCATCCCAGGAATCTCTCAAGGAATTGTGATTGAGTATTCGCTCTCGTCCTAGTATCCTATGTCCTAGATCCTATCGCAGGCACGCAATAGTATAACAAAGATGCCACACTACTACGACATCGCACAACTCGCAAAGTCTGACCTGCATGGGCCACCACTAAAAATGTGTCACGACCCGCACCCGGAATTGGGGCACGAGTACGCGGGCACGTCCAGCCTACGCCGCAGCATCGGCAGTAGAACGCTGTCAAGGTCTTGATACTATCTAGCCAGTCTCACATAAGCATCCAATCTCCATTAGGAGGCACGGATGACACAAATAAAATGATCACATACTCAATCACAGGATTACAGCACGATAAGATAGCGAACAAAATTAAATACAACACAAGTCTAAAGTAATAATCAAACTCAACAATATCCAAGTCATCATAAATCATGCCGGAGACAAATCCGGTACCAAAAGTCTACTGAAAGAACTAACTAGAAGATTGGTGATTCCGGCTAGACCTCCCGGAATCACAACTAACTATCAAGCCCAAGTGCAGCTACTCACCATATGGTCCATAAAGTGTTGGCTACCGATCCTCTAAGGCATAGTCTGGAAAAATATTTCCAGTCTGGAAGGAGCAAAGTACAATCTCAAATAACAGTTCCATTAAATTGATAAGGACTATAAAGCAATAAACATGTGATGCTAGCTACTGAGAAGACAGTAAAATAAATGCAATGGCAATTAAAAAGAGACAGGCAATGTAAAGAGACAGGCAATGTAAAGAGACAGGCAATAGACAATATGATATAGTCAGTGCATGTATGAAAATGAAAAGAACAAGGAACAGCATCATATACGGGTGATGTAGTATATGATTTAAAATAGGGAACTGTAATCTATTCTAAGTGTTTGAAATAGTAGGTTCAAAATATGATCGGCTTGGGAACATGTACGATAGCTACAGGGCCTGGCTAATCATGGGTGAAGAGCATGATTAACACTTACATTGTTCTACACTACAATAAGAGGTTATGATCACATTTCTTACTAACTACTTCCCCGCCCCCAACTAGTAATGTGGATTCCAACCATGATACGTCACGATACACGAGCAAGTCCAGTCTATCATGTACGATGTCTAATATACATCTTGTATACAATGTCAATACGATAATCAATGTAACATCTCATGACTGCAGATCCAAGCTATACTAGTCTGTGTAGCACAGTGTCAAGGATTCAGATGTAACATTTCATGATTATTTAATTTATAGAAATTATCAAGGAATTGGAAATTATCAGAGAATGTACTTGCCTTGGGTCCTTAGCTGGTATTTATGGATGTCCTGTTCCAGAGAATCCCCTGGGTAAACCAACAGTCCTATAAACATATCACAAAGCAAAACCATATTTGCATCAGATGCTACACTAACACAGTCTAAAAACACTGAGTTCGGGACTTCTCTAGGTATGAGACTGGTCACCTAGGATCATTTAGTAGGTTCATCAATTAATCACATCACATACATATACTAAGAATGTTAGTATACGTATATACCAATTAATATATATATATATTGGAACTATATATTAAATGTATGTACAAAATATATATATATATAGATATACATTTATACTCAATATACACATTTGAAAATATACTATATATATATATATATATATACAAAATATATATACATATACCAAACATTATATATTTTTATACCAAAATACACACATATATGAAATACACATACTATACACCAAAATACGTTTATACATATATATATACTAATAAAACATTTTCATATATCATTTATATATATATATATATATATATATATATATATATATATATATGCATTAATACATACATACACTAAAGTATATATATATATATACTAGGCTCATACATGTTTAACATTAAAATAAAAATATACATGTACATATATTAAATTATACGTTACCAATTAACATATACTAATTTGAATTAAAACATACACCTAAATACATACTAATATACGTATACGCCTTTATATACATATATATATATATATCTACACATTAACTAATATATACTAATACATATACAATAATACATTCATAAACTAAATATATATATACTATACATGTATGCGTAGAAAACATTGATTAAATAAATGCTATACATTTTCATGTATTTAAAACATTAATTAGATAACTATTATACATATACATATAGTATATATACTCATACGTATATATATACATATATATATATATATATATATACATATATATATATATATATATATATATATATATATATATATATATATAAAGAGGGAAGGGGGAAGAAGAAGGAAACTCACTGTTGGGGTCGGACTTGGCCGGAGTACGGCCGGAGTGCAGGAAGGAGGAATAGCGGGGCTGGAATGGGGATCGGCTGGAGTTTGATGGTGGTGGTGGTGATCGAGGGGGTGGTTGTAGATGGAGGTGGAGGTGGTGTAGAGAAGATGGGGGCCGGCTGAACTGATGGCCGGCTGAACGCCGGGGTCGAGCTCGGCTCGTGAAGCCGCGGGGAGGCCAGTAGGGTGGCCGGACTGATGGCCAACGGGAGGGGTTCGTCTGGGGCGGTGTCGGAGTACAGAGGTGAAGGGCTGCGGGGGACTCGGCCTGGGAACAGTAGGTGCGGGGGTTGGCCGTCGGGCTGATGGGTGGAGATGGGAGTGGTGGTGGCAGCGCCGGACTGATGGCCGCCGGAGGTGCTACTAGGAGGAGGGGAAGAACAGCAGCGGGCCGGGCTCAACGAAGATGGCCGGACCGCGCCGGAGTGGTGACTGGGAAGTCTACCGGACTGAACAGCAGAGGGAGGAGCAACCGTGGATGGCCGGAGTGTGGGAGTAGAGGTGGTCGGGGTGACCTCCGGTGAACAGTAGGGATAATAGATGATTTCCCCCTCTTTTATTTCTAATTCAAAACTAAAGAAGGAGAAATGAAATGAAGAAGAAGAAGAAAAGAGAAGAAGAAAGGAAAAAGAGAAGAAGAAAAGAATGGAAAAATTTAGAATGAGGCTACGGTTGGAGGCTTGAGGAGGTGGGGAACCTAGGTTTTCTAGGGATTAGGGTTGATGGTGACATGATATTAAATAGGGGAGAGAGGGTGTGAAATCAAGGGTGATGATTGACCCCCTTTAAATGAGTGGTCTAGATGGGTCATGAGGGATTTCATATGGGGATGAGGGTGAGAAGCTAATTAAATAATTATTAGGCTCCCTCATTGTTTTAAACAAATGAGGTGTTGACACAAAACGCAAATGTGCAAATTAGCCCCCCTCAAATTGGGTATTTGCACAGACACATAAAATGACGAAAATTTGGCGGGCGATTTGGTGTCCTGTGTTTGTAGGGTCAGGGGGCGTTGTATGTTTGGTATGGGCTCAATTTACAGGGCACTGGAATTAAATTGAGATTTCAAAATTGGTTTAAATAGTATCCCCAATTTAATTAAAAATAAATGCAAGTTGTGTTCAAAAATTAATTAGGAGTACATGGGGCCAAAATCAGGTCAGGTCATCAATACCAATAATGAAGAAGACTCAGAATAGAATATTACCCTAATTTGGGCCGCACGAAAAATAGGTCAAGATTGCCTCCAATTTAAATTGGAATGCACAACGATATAAAAATAGGAATTTATTAAATAGCGTCCGCGACGATTTTTGTGCGGCTAGAAATAATGCACAGAGAGCATAATCATGGGTTGCAAAAATAGCAGAATGGAAGGCGGGCATGTCTAGGGCAAGATGGTGAAATTTATTGGGAGGCAAAAGCTAGGGTAGTGCTCCAAATATCGAAGCAAAGGCAAAGCACAATAATTAAATTAAAATACGGTAATTAATTACAAACTCCAAGAATTAAATTCTAACTAAATAATTAAATACAAAATTCTATAATTCAGACAGGTGGTCATCTACTGGGCTTCTAGGTCAAGTCTACTAGCTTAAAAATAAACGAACACTGTATATAATATTATATTTAAATTACACATCACACATTTATTTAAAATCAAATATACTATCATGAAATTAATAAATTGTAACTAATAATATTAAATATTATGAAAAGTCGAAAATACTCCCGTTTTCGGAACGTGGTAGTGACACGCTGGGGCCAGGGGAGGCGGCTGCTGGCGGAGCAGCGGCGGGGAGGAGGAGGTGGCGGAGAGGGGGACTGCGGCGAGGTGGGGGCGGAGGAGCGAGGTGGCCGGAGGGCTGGTGGCGCGTGGAGTTCGTGGTGGCCGGAGGGGAGTGTCGAGGGGGTTATATAGGCGGAGAGGGCGGGGGGTCAGCCGAGAAGTGCAGAGGAGGAGGGGGACGTGGCGGAGAACGCGGAGGGGAGGCCGGAGGACGCGGGCGTTGGGCGGACGGAGCGCGGCGGACGCGGCGGAGGCGCCGGAGAAGACGGGGAAGCGTGGGTCAGGGGAGAGGGGAACGGGTCGGGCGGCGGCGGGTCGGGTGCGAGTTCAGGCTGACCCGACCCGTTAAGCCAATGGGCCGGGCTGGGCCTAGGGCGGTTGGGCCGGGCTGGGTTTTACGGGCTGGGCTGATTTAATTAAATAATTAAAAAAATAAATAAATAAATAAATAAATAAATAAATAAATAAATAAATAAATAATAATCAATTAATTAAGTAATTAATAAATAAATGTTTTTAGGTAATTAAAAAAAATAGGTTCGGGGTCCAATAAATTCCAGAAAAATTATCCTATGTCCAATTTTTTATTTTACACCCAAAAATATTATTTTCATGATATTTTAATTTTATTTATTATCAATTAAAAATTATTTAATGATTAAAACCATGATTTTAATTACAGAAAAATTCCCAAAAAATTTCAAAAAATTGTGAAAAATTCCAATTTAATATTTTTTTTGAAAAATCAGGGGCTTACATCTTCTTTTATCATTGTACAAGATAATTATGATTTGATTTATTTACAATTTTAGAACTTAATAATATTTTTGAATTAATGCAATGAAGTATATATTATATCTATTCTACTATATAATGTCAAAACTAGGCTTCACCGTGAAAAATTTTCGTTCCAAAAATACCCTTCAACATATTTAGTAATTAAAAAGAATACCTACAATAAATTCCACTGACAACCATTTAAGAGATGCAATAATGACAACCATTTACGGAAATCAAAGGGTTCATGCTACTTACTAAGTCTTTTAAATTGTTACCAAAGAATTCGAAGGGTTGAACCATTAACCTATATAATTAAAAGCAGTAGAAATAAACTAACTCATTGACATCATTCACTCCAATATACGTACAAAGCACGTGCATATATACTAGTTTTCTTTTAACTTCATTCTCCATATTATCGCGGTTATTGACTATATACCATGCATCTTACAAGAATTTATTAATTTCCAAATTCCTATGCATGCATTGTATTGAAATTTATTAGTTAACTTGTTAACTATGGAACTCTTAACTAACTAAACTCTCATTGGTAATCAATTCCCTTTTCTTACCATTCTTTTTGTTCCATCCTTAAAACTTTTTTCTCAGCCCACCCGTCAATAAATTTATTTTCTTTGTGGGTTCAACCCAGCTCAAGTCGAGGGAGTAATATAATACCCCCTTTTTCCTAGGATATAAACTTCATTAATATTATTACTCACCTCCTTATCCATCCAAAGCAACCATACCCTTTAATTAGGCAAATTATAAGGGCACTATCATATTTACTTGGGGCTAGCCCAGGACTGGGGCTAGCCCACTAAAGAGGAACTTTTACTTATACTAACCCAACATTTTACTCATATTAGCCCACTACTTCCAAACCCTCCCAAACTCTCCCCACCCGACCGGAGCCCTCCCCCCTTCCGCCGTCCTCCTCCGCCTCCTCCCCCGTCCTCCACCGCAGCCTCCCGTCGTCGCGCCTCCCGTCATCGTCGCCGTCAAAACCAAAAAAGAAAATGAAAAAATAGAAGAACTGTCAAAATTTGACATATATGTTGATTTTTAGGACTGTCAAAATTTTGACAGTCTTACCAATTGGAAGGACTGTCAAAATTTTGACAGTCCTAAAAATTCAACATATATTTTTAGGACTGTCAAACTTTTGACAGTCCTACCAATTGGAAGGACTGTTAAATTTTGACAGTCCTAAAAATGTATGTATGTTGAATTTTTAGGACTGTCAAAATTTTAACAGTCCTACAAATGGTAGGACTGTCAAAAATTTTTTGACAGTCCTTCCCATTGGTAGGACTGTCAAAATTTTGACAGTCCTAATTTTTTTTTCTGTTAATTTATTTTGTTAATTGTTGGGGGGGGCCATTAAAATTTAATTTGTTAAAGTATTCTTTATTTAAAATAGTAAATTTATTATTGGTACATTAAATATTTTGTAAAAAAAAAATTACCAAAAGTAAAATTTGGAGGTCGAAACATCGTTTTTTTACGATTCTAAAAATTTGAGAAGTCCGTCAAACGGTAAAATGGTTTATCCCGAAGTACTTTTCTATACGGTCATTTTGGCTCAATCTGGAGCTTGTTTCGATCTCCTAGTCAAAAGTTATGATACTTTAAAGTTTTATATTTTATAATTTTGCCTGTAATATGTACGTTTTACTTCGGATGAAAATTCTCTCTACACGAATTGTGTTACTCTCGTCGAAAACATACAAATAGACCTATTGTGTGACGAAAAACGATTTGAAAACAAATAGTTATGGCCGTTTGAAGTCTGATCGACGGCAGACGTAATATTCGTACGGTAGAAATTTTTTTTTTTTTTTTGGTTCAATGATAACATATTTTATTTTGGATGTTAAACTAAATTAAAAAAAAATCAAAATCCAAAACTAACTAAATAGAAATAAACTTAAAAAAAAAATCCAGACAATTAAAATGAGGACTGTCAAAATTTTGACAGTTCTCATTGTTTGTGGGACTGTCAAAATCCTGACAGTCCTAGTTTTATATAAAATTTTCAGTGAGTTAAAATTAGGACTGTCAAAATTTTGACAGTTCACATAGCTTGTGGGACTGTCAAAATTATGACAGTCCTAACAATTTGTAGGACTGGTAAAATTTGGACAGTCCTTCCAAGTGGTAGGACTGTCAAAATTTTGACAGTCCTGATTATAACAATTTGGGCTAGCCCCAAATAACTTTGAGAAACTTGTAATTTTGGGAAATGGGACTGTCAAAATTTTGACAGTCCTAACAATTTGTAGGACTGTCAAAATTTTGACAGTCCTTCCAAGTGGTAGGACTGTCAAAATTTTGACAGTCCTGATTATAACAGTGGACTAGTCCCGAGTAACTTTCATGATGGCAAACTTGTAATTTTTTTAAAATTTTCAATGGACTAGCTCCGAGTAAAATGTGTAGTGCCCTTATAATTATCCTTTAATTATTTTCTCTTCTCTAAACATGACTTTCCCAGCCACAAAAGGCCAAAACCCTTCTCCTCCCCCATTTAATTTTAGGTTTAAATCCTTTCATACTCGTACAAGCTAAACCCCTACAGAGATGCTTTTTTTTCTTATCCCCCTTCAGTCTTCCCGTACTGTGCATTCTAAACCCTCGCAGCACACCGAGCAGACCTGTACGTCACCCTATTTCCAGCCTGTATGTTTTCCACTGGCGAGAAACCCTCCCAATCTTTTTCCTACATACCAGCTCTTCCCTGCTCCCATTCACAATTCACTCTCCTCATCATTCCTCTCCCCATAGCACCGACAATGAAGGCAGCGGAGAAAACAACGGAAACCACCACTCCAAAAATAATAACAACAATAATGAAGATGGCGAGAGCAGAGAAGAAGAAAAGAGGAAAAAGAACAACTACAACAACAACAAGAAATACATCAGTAATCAGAAAGCAACAACAAAGGGTTCGGCCCCCATGTCCCGTACTGGCAAGCCGCCATCGAGCTCGACCAGAGTTGTTCTCAGCCCCGTGCTTCCTCTTCAACGACGACGTGAACCGCTGATGACTCGACGTCACATTTTTTCTCCGTTGGAGCCGCTGGCCATCAGTATATTTTTCCTCGACAAAATTCCGCTCACCCCTTCCATGCCGCATCCTCGTGCGCTTTCAGTGCGACAGTAGCTGACTCGCCTCGTGCGCCCTGTGTGAGTCCCCTCATTACCGATCCTTCCTTCGCGGACACTACCGCCTCGGCTCCCATGGTGGTTGCCTCGCCTCTGGAGCACCGAGAGTCTGACTCCGACTAGCACCCCACGAGGGGGTCGTCGGATGACTGCGGTGTCAGGAGATGCTGACGCCGACGCAAGGGCACCCACCGGTCCCCCGTCAGCTTTCGGACGTTATTTCGGCCATCTTCCCCTCTAGACCTCACCGTGTCCCGTCCGAGCCAGATCCACTCGGTCGTCAACAGATCCTTGGAAACCTTTGAGAGAGCCAACCCTGTTTCATTTTCCTTGGGGGTTGGAGGAGAGTCAAGTGTACCGACACCTCTCTCTCTCTCTCTCTCTCTCTCTCTCTCTCTTTCTCTGTGTTTGACTTATAGTGATTGTATGGGTAAATTATTTTATTTAATGTCCCCTTAAACCGTAGTATTGTATAAAAATGTAGTATAGGTAGGTAATAAAATCTTTCAAAAAATTTATTGTAGCGAAATAAATTTATATTAAATTTATGCAAACGAAATAAGTTTGTAAAATTTTGAAAAAAAGGCATAATCCGTCAACAGTGTTGACGGAAAACACAACTGCTGTACACGTACGCAGCAAAAAAATAAATAAAAATTTAATGTGGGCCCCACGGCCAATTTTCGTCAACTGTGTTGGCTGAAATTGGTAGGAGGCCAATTTCAGCCAACACAGTTGGCAGAAATTGGCCATGGGGTCCACGGTTTATTTTATTGGTTTTGTTTGGTTTGGTTTGTTTACTTAGTTTGGTTTGATTGGCTTGTTTGGTTGGTTTATTTTAATTAGTTATGTTTTTGTTTTATTTATTTATTTTTGTTTTGTAATTAAATTTTAAAAAAATTATTTTAACGAAATAAAATTAAAATAAATTAATTGGAAAGAAATATTTAGAAATATTTTTTTTCGAAAATTTGTTTCCAAAGCATCAAAATTTGTATAAATTCCATCTAAAGCATAAAAGTTTAAAAAATAACGAAAAAAATATCAATATCAATTGGACGTTTATATTTATAAATATTATACTTTTATCGTTAATTTTTTCGTCGTTAACAGACGTTAAAAAATATAATAATAATAAAAATCTGTCGTAAGAATATTACGTCTGTCGTCGAGCAGACTTCGAGCGGCCATAACTACTTATTTTGAAATCGTTTTTTGTTAAATAATAAGTCGATTTGTATATTTTTGACGAGACTTACACAAATCGTGTAGAAAAAAAATTTATCCGAAGCAAGACGCACATGTTACAGGCAAAAATATAAAATTTAAAACTTTAAAGTATCATAACTTTTTACTGAGAGATCGAAACAAGCTCCAGATTGTGCCAAAATGACCGTATCAAAAAGTACTACGGGATAAACCGTTTCACCGTTTAACGGACTTCCCAAATTTTCAGAATCGCAAAAAAAGATATTTCGACCTCCAATTTTACTTTCGGTCTTTTTTTCAAATATTTAAAATTTACTGTAGCGAAATTAATTAATATTGGGTGTGGGGGCCCACGGATTTAAAATGATGTTTCGACCTCAAAAAAAAAATTAGGAAAATTTAAATCAATTATTTTATGTCTACTACGAAAAAAACTAATAAAACAAAAGAAATAATCAAACTAAACTAACCAAAGAAACCGAAACAAACCAACCCAAACCACCCAACCCAACCCGTAGAAATATTTATAAATAAAAACGTCCAATTGATATTGATATTTTTTTTCGTAATTTTTTAAACTTTTATGCTTTAGATGGAATTTATACAAATTTTGATGCTTTGAAAATAAATTTCCGAAAAAAATATTTCTAAATATTTCTAATTAATTTATTTTAATTTTATTTCGTTAAAATAAATTTTCTTAAATCTAATTACAAAACAAAACTAAATAAATAAAATAAAAACATAACTAATTAAAATAAATCAACCAAACAAACCAATCAAACCAAACTAAGCAAACAAATCAAACCAAACAAAACCAATAAAATAAACCGTGGGCCCCACGGCCAATTTCTGCCAACTGTGTTGGCTGAAATTGGGCCCCCCACCAATTTCAGCCAACACAGTTGGCAGAAATTGGCCGTGGGGCCCACATTAATTTTTATTTTATTTTTTTGCTACGTACGTGTACAGCAGTTGTGTTTTCCGCCAACAGTGTTGGCGGACTATGTCTTTTTTTCAAAATTTTACAAACTTATTTTGTTTGCATGAATTTAATATAAATTTATTTCGCTACAGTAAATTTTCTGTAAAATCTTTGGTATTTATAAATAATTGGAATAAGAAAGACAATAGATTCTACAGTTTTAACAACCACATGTTAAGCAATACCCTTCCTTTAGCAAAGTTAACTTGTTCCAACCAGGTGAGTGAACATGAATTATAATTATAATATAATATAGTTTAGGTATAGTCTTTCATAAAAATATTTATAATATAAATATATTATTTTTCAGAGAATAAGGAAACTAAAAAACAAAATTGTTACCGGCCTCCGGGGAAGTAGTGCACGAAGCACTGCCCTAAGAGTTGATTCGAGGTCTATATGCAAACGTTTCTCCGAAGCTCCTAGTGGTAAAACCTTCTGACTACCGGATTCTCTTCGTCGCACACAACTCGGAGAGAGAGACCGAACTTAGCTCTGCCCAGAGCAAGAATTTGGAGATCAGAATATGGTTTGAGAGAGGACTGAAAGAGAGGTTTCACGTAGGATTATTTTCTGTAAAAAAAGGATGAGGAGGTGACCGCAATATATATAGGTAGATCAAATGCACAGCCAACCGAGAAGAGAATGAATGGCTCATAAAACTAGCCATTAAAGAGCGATAATAAAGGTAAAGAAAACGTGGAGGAATGGCTGTCAAAATTAGCTGTCACAGAGGCTGTCACAAGGATTCAATGAACCTGGACAGTGTCACAACATTCAAAATTTGAATGAGCTAAAACGGTTCAAAAAATAAAGGGGAGCAAAAATATTTTTGGATCCCAGCCCAAACCAGAAGAGTAAATTAGATCGGCATTCGGCGCCGCAGGTGTGGGCACGTACCTGCACCCGTTACACACGCCGAACCGAACCGAGCCGGGCCGGACAGCGGCGGCTGCGCGTGCGTGTGGCCCAAGGGTTTCCCACACATCATCTTTAAGAAAGAAATGAAGAGGAACTAATATATACATACAAGGAGGGGTTGGCCCATCCGATGTGGGACTAAAAGAAAGAAGGAAGTTGAGCTTTTGCTCAAGCAAAGCTAACAAACCCCCCCCCCCTCCCCCAAAAGGTCAAGTTCCGAAATAGAAGTGACAAACAAATTAAAAGGAAGAGTTTCTGGGCAGGTATATACTATGCATAAATGAGATGGACTACAGCCTTGAATCTCACTTAGTGACTATTGTCTTTGTTTGAAGAAGTGCTTGATGGACTATGCCTTGAATCAGACTTCTTTTACCAGATTTAGAAAATAGCACACATAGTACGCTAGAGGTTCTGGGTCTAACGGGTGGCACTTTTGGTTGGCCATGCGCACTAATTTTAAATTCCTGAGAGTTGTCTGGGATCGCCCTATCCCATAGTCGCGGCCTTCACGACCTCTCATATAGGTAAGTCCTTAAGGGTTGGTGATAGGTTTCAAGTCCGCATATCAGCTTGGACCTATTAAGAGTTTTAAAACTCATCATAACCATATCACTCAAGAACACTGTCACCATAGGGATGGGGAATCATTGTACGCATGTACAACCACTTGGGCAATATAGAATGAGATTTTAAAACAGTGTTCCTGCAGTGTTCCATAAAAGTCACCTAAGTCCAGCTTGTTCCTACCCATTGAACCGGCTTCTTGGGATCTCCAGTCAGACTCGGTTGGGTTGCCACTGCTGGTGACTTTACTTATGGGCTTAACCCCACCCCCCTCGATGATTCTAGGATCAAAGTCCTAGACAGACCCTTCGTCAAGTGGTCTACAAGATTCTTTTCTGACTTTATATAGTCAAGAACCACATATTTGCCCAGTAGGCTCTTTATAGACTTGAAGTGCAGTTGTAGGTGCATGTTCATCTTGGCATTCACAGAATCATGCTTTAGTAGTTCCATAACTGATTTATTATCACAGTTTATAGAAATTGCAGGAATATGATTAATAGAAATAGGTATATGCATAATAAGGTTTCTTAGTCATTCAGCTTCTGAACATGTAGTGTCCAAGGCTATCATTTCAGAGTCCATTGTACTCCTAACTATGATAGTTTATTTACATGAGCCCTAGGAGATTGCAGCTCCTCCTAGAGTGAAAACATATTCAATAGTAGATTTTACATCATGTGAGTCAGTTACCCAGTTTGTATCTAAATAACCTTCTATGATATCAGGGTGTCTAGTATAGTGCAACATATAATATAGAGTGCCCCTAAGATATTTGAAAACTCTTTATAATGCTGTCCAGTGTAATTGATTTGGGTTACTAGTATATCTACTTAGTCTCCCAATAGCAAGTGCAATGTCAGGTCTAGTCCTGTTTGATATATACATGAGAGAACCTATCATCTGAGAATATCTGTGTTGTTCCATGGGAGAGCCCTCATTCTTCTTGAGAATAACACTACTGTCATAAGGAGTAAGGGCTGGTTTCTTGTCAAAAAACTCAATTTTTTTTAGCATTTTCTCGATAGAGTGTGCTAAGGATAGAGTATAACCCTCCTTGTATTTGGACAGTTGCATGCCTAGAATCAAGTTGGTTTCACCTAGATCTTTCATATCAAACTGGTTGGATAAATAATCATTGGTATTAGTTATTAATTCTAGTAATGATCCAAAAATAAGGATGTCATCTACATACAAACATAAGATGATACAACTTTCATCAAAAAAATTGGAGTATATACATTTGTCATACTCATTTGGCACGAAACCATATCCTAAGATGATTCTGTCAAATTTGTTGTGCCATTATTTGGGAGCTTGCTTTAGGCCATAAAGAGATTTAACTAATCTACAAACTTTTTTTCTTGGCCTTTAGCAATGAAACCTTCAGGTTGTTCCATGTAGATTTTTTTCCTCTAGGTCCCCATTTAGAAATAATGTCTTTACATTCATTTGATGGATTAGCATATTATGAATGAATGCTATGGCTAAAAGGGTTCTGATAGAGGTGATCCTAGCTACAGGTGAGTAGGTATCAAAATAATCTAATCCCTTTTTCTGGGTAAAACCTTTGGCTACTAATCTAGCCTTGTATTTCTCTATAGTATCATCGGCTCTAAGTTTCTTTTTGAATATCCACTTACACCCTATGGATTTACTACCTAAAGGTAGGTCTGCTAGAAACCAAGTATTGTTCTCCATGATGGAGTTATACTCACTGTTAATGGCTTCTTTCCAGAAAGGAGCATCAGGAGAAGATATTGCTTCTTCATAAGTTGAGGGATCACCCTCTATCAAAAAGGTGAAGAAACCTTCTCCTAAATTCTTTTTAATTCTTTCTCTTTTACTCCTTCTAGGTTCTATAATTTGTTCAGGTTGTGAACTAGATATTTGAACATGAGAGTTGGTGGATAGGGTAAGAGAGAGATTGGAGGGAGAGGAAGAAATTCTATCTTTGAAAGGATATATATTCTCAAAGTAAACTGCATCTCTTGCTTCTATAATAGTATTGTTAGAGATTTCATTTACTTCTGATTGAGTAACAAGAAATTTATTGGCATTTCTATCTAGGGCATATCCTATGAATACGGTATCTACAGTCTTAGGACCAATCTTCATCTTTTTAGGTTCAGGAATTCCTACTTTAGCCAGACATCCCCAAACTTTGAGATAATGGATCCTATGAGCTCTACCTTTCCATAATTCATAGGGAGTCTTATCATTAGACTTACTAGAAATCCTATTAATGATGTAACAAACCGATAATAATGCTTCTCCCCATAAATTATTGGGAGCACCTGAGCTGAGGAGCATGGCATTCACCATGTCTAACAGAATACGATTCTTTCTTTCAGCAACTCCGTTGGACTGTGGTGAATATGGAGTAGTTATCTCATGGATTATTCCGTGTTCTTCACAGAAATTGGTCATATCATTTGATGTATACTCTCCACTATGATCTGATCTAAGAATCTTAATCTTTCTCTCCAACTGGTTCTCAGCTTCAGATTTATAGACCTTAAATCTATCTAGAACTTCATCTTTGGTTTTGAATAGATATGTATAACAATACTTTGAATAATCATCTATAAAGATAACAAAGTATTTTCTACCACCACGGGTCAAAATTCTATTTGAGTCACACACATCACTATGAACTAGCTCTAGAAGGTCAGAGTTTTTTTTTATATATTTGAAAGGTAGCCTTGTGTGTTTGGCTTGAACACAGATCCCACACTTGTGTTTATCATCTATTGGAGTTTTAGTAATAAGATCTAAGTTCATCATCCTTCTTAGGAAACCTAGATTCACATGACCTAATCTACTGTGCAACACATTTGAAGATTCTACATTAGAAACAACAAAAGAAGGATCTAAAATTTTATTCATGGTACTCAGAATAAAAAGACCATCTCTTACAAATCTTTTTCCAATAAAAATATCATTATTAGAAAATACTACTTTATTTGCTTCCATAACAATCTTGTACCCTGAAGCTACAAGAAGAGACCCACTAATTAAATTTCTTCTGATAGACAGCACATGTAACACATCATGAAGAGTCAGAATTTTTCTCGATGTTATCTTTAGATCTATTCTTCCTCTTCCTATAATCTGTGTCGCTGAGCCATCTCCTAGAGTTACACCTCCTCCACCTAATTCCTGATAGTTTAAAAAATAGGAGCGATCAAAGAAAACATGAACATTAGCTCCAGAATCCAACCACC
Organism: Iris macrosiphon; assembly: GCA_036927795.1. NCBI lineage: Eukaryota > Viridiplantae > Streptophyta > Magnoliopsida > Asparagales > Iridaceae > Iris > Iris macrosiphon. The sequence continues at coordinate 132,235,018 of JAYESA010000006.1, read as the reverse complement.
AAGTGTCAGAATGGTAAAAAATATTGACTAAGGGTTGATAGCTTACAGACCTGAAAAAATTAGAAGAGCCGTTGAGAAGCATGTTTGCTTCTAGCTTGGCTGGATGTTTCCCTTTGTAAGAAGTCTGGACAGCTTCCTTCTTCCTATGGAAACAGTTGGTGGCTATATGGTTTGTTTTACCATACACAAAGCAAAATCTCTTCTGATCCTGAGTTTGACGAAGTTTTTTGGTTTATTTTGGTGATGGTTTTGGTGGTGAGGCTGAGGGTTATGCTTCTTCTTGAAGAGGTTTCTTTTGGGTTTGTGGTGATGATGAGGCTTGGGTTTGCCTTGGGATTCTACTAGGTTTACCTTAGCTTTAGACTCAGACTTAGGGTTAGACCTTAGCCTAATTTGTTCTTCTGTTCTAATTTTCTTTAGGACTTGAGCAAAGGTAAGGTCACCCTGAGTGTGAATGAGGTCTTTCTTGACATCAGACCAAGAAGGAGGAAGCTTGTCTATTAAGTAGGCTATTTTATACTCAATAGAGAAGAAAGTGCCTTTGGCTTGAATATGCCTAAGGTATTCTTGGAATTCATGTATTTGGTCATTTATATGTTTGTTATCTACCATAAAGTATCTGTTGAATGAGGAGGAATTGAATCATTCAATTCTAGCATCATCACAGCTATATTCATCTTCCAGAGCATCCCAAAGTTCTTTTGTACTTTATTATTCAAAGAATATGTCATATAGTGATTCAGACAAAGCACTTAGAATTCTATTGAAGCAATGGTAGTCTATTTCCTTAGGGGTCTTGGGTCTAGAAGAACCAGAGGACTTGGTTACACTTACGTCAGACTCAGTGTCATCAGAGTCATTTATGATTGGTGTGGAACCATTAATGGCTGAGATTAATCCTAAGGTAGTGAGCCAAAAGTTCATCTGACTTTGCCATCTCTTAAAGAAAGTCCTGTTGAATTTTGCAGGTTTAGCAGTAAAAGTCTCATACTGGGCAGTCATGGTTGCAAATGAGAAAAGTCTGAAAGGTACAAAATTACTCAATAACAATATCCAATGATTTAGAATAATAGTTCAAGTGATTTTGCTAACCAATCTTAAAATCTAGAGTCTATCAAGTGTAGATTGATTTGGGTTAGTTGTAGGGGCCAGTTCCCAGCTAGCGGTGGTCCGAAGACACTTAAATACCTTGTAGCTTAGGGCTATTTACATCTGGTTAACAGAAGGACCCTTTCGACTTGTTCCCAAATTGATCTTTACTTTTAGACTCCAGACTCAAAAAGATTTGCAATTATACTTAACTATTATTGTCTTGATGTCATTTGTATTAAACAATATTGTAGTTAACAATAAGTAAATATAGATCTAATAATAATAATGAATACCAATAATGGTATATATATATATATATATATATATATATATATATATATATATATATATATATATATATATATATATATATATATATATAGTAAGCAAGATTTTATGTGTTACAAATACTAAATTATAGTGATTAAATTGAATCACAAGATTATATATGCTGGCAAATATTCAACCAAAAATTAAAAATATTCGTTACAAATATTCAAGATAGTTCACAAATTTTCTAATAGAAATATTTGTTAAGAAAACAAAACCTTTGTTTGGTAAGCAATTAGAAAAATATTTGTTTGCTACAGTATTTGTTTTAGTTGTTTTAGTGGTGACAAATATATATTGGTGACAAAAATCAGAATCCAGTAGTAAAATAGCTACAAAAAAATATATGCTCACAGAATATTTGTTTAGATCAACTCTTAGATTGATAAAAATATTTATAATATAAATATATTATTTTTCAGAGAACATGGAAAATAAAAAATAAAATTGTTACCGGCCTCCGGGGAAGTCGTGTACGAAGCATTGCCCTAAGAGTTGATCCGAGGTCTATGTGCAGACGTTTCTCGGAAGCTCCTAGTAGTAAAACCCCCTGACTACCGGGTTCTCTTTGTCGCACACAACTCGAAGAGAGAGACCAAACTTAGCTCTGCCCAGAGCAAGAATTTGGAGATCAGAATGTGGTTTGAGAGAGGAATGAAAGAGAGGTTTCACGTAGGATTATTTTCTGTAAAAAAGGATGAGGAGGTGACCGCAATATATATAGGCAGATCAAATGCACAGTCAACCGACAAGAGAATGAATGGCTCATAAAACTAGCCATTAAAGAGCGATAATAAAGGAAAAGAAAACGTGGAGGAATGGTTGTCAAAATTAGTTGTCACAAGTGTTCAATGAACCTGGACAGTGTCATAACATTCAAAATTTGAATGAGCTAAACCGGTTCAAAAAATAAAGGGGAGCAAAAAGATTTTTGGATCCCAGCCCGAACTCGAAGAGTAAATTGGATCGGCATTCGGCGCCCGCAGGTGTGGGTACGTACCCGTTACGCGCGAACCGAACCAAGCCTGGCCGGGCGGCGGCGCACACGCGTGGCCTAAGGGGTTCCCCACACAACATCTTTAAGAAAGCAATGAAGAGAAACTAATATATACATACAAGGAGGGGTTGGCCCATCCGTTGTGGGACTAAAGGAAAGAAGAAAGTTGAGCTTTTGCTCAAGAAAAGTTAACAGTCTTAAGTTAATTAGTTATAAAAAAATAGAAGGAGAACATAGAAGTTGTGTTTTCTATCCGCCTATAATTTTTGTATATTGATCCTGAGCCCGTCCTCAAAATCAACACTATTATAAATAGTTAGTTGTTTTGAGTTTTGTAAAAAATACTTAATTATATACATGCCTTTATTTTATTAGCAAAAGTTTAGTATATATTATATACCATTTTTTGTTACCAAATAATTAGTGTAAATTATATACATTTATTTTGCTAAAAAATACTTAGTAAGTATTATTATTGCTATTTTCTTAAGCAAATACTTATTATATTATATATTGTATAAAAGATTTTATAAATTATTTTCTTAGATAAAATCAAATATTGGAAATGTACTTAAGGTATTATTATGCAATTCTTATAAACAAACTGTTATGCCTTTATAAATATTTATGTACGAACTTACCAGTATATATATTAACCAAAATAAGTTTCATAAAAATATATAATAGTATATTCAAAATTATGAGAAATTTCTAAATAATCTAATATATATTATGCTTATTTTGTATGATAACTGATAGGCTTTTATATGTGAGGTTATTTATATAATAATAATATTATGAGCTATTGACTAAAAGTAATTATAAAATTATTTTCTTAAATAAATTCTAATAAGGACTTGTCCCTAGATAGGAATGTGTATGCGTACACTATATGATGATTCTTAGTTGTATGCCTTGGACTTTGTTCTTGCGGACTGTTGCAACTGTAGTTTGTGCCTAGGCTTGGATAGCAGCACCATTGCGCGAACCACAGGCAAGCATACCTTGCCTATTGATTTACAGTATTAACATGCATGTTTTTCTTATCGGTCTTTTATTTTGGATATATTGTTGTCTATTTTACCTGTTTCCTTACCTGTATGGTTATAGATTCATTCATGCTGACACATAGATTTGATACACGGATTCATCCTGCATGGCATATAGGATACGCGTACCTAATCATTATTTTATCTTTTCTTGATGGAGCTACCTCTATACTTGATAGTCAGGCGTATCAACTGTTAGAGTCAAACTGGACATGTCGCGGGAGTGTCACATACATTAGCATTGGGTAGGGAGAATGGTCAATAGGCGTGAGGGATACTACGTATATATCACTATTTATGTATTATATATATAGTTATCCAGATATTTACGTGACCAGAGTTACAGACCTATGATTTTATTTACCAAGATATTTTGTTCCTGGAGCTACGTACGACTATGCACCCCGGGAGATTTCATTCTCGGAACTACAGATTTTATTTTTAGAAAGCCCTCACATCGAACGTTGTCCTCAATTTATATTTCATATCGGTTGGTCAGGCGGGTTGATGATAGTTGTACATAGACCCATGTTTACTTCTTTGCATGTTATTTACTGTATTTTATCGGTTTTGGGTCCTCACGCCCTCCCTTCTCACTTCGATTATTCAGCATTCACCTACCGTTGGCATATTTCTTTTCAGTATCTTGTTAAGTCCCTTTGAGGACCTGGTTTCCTACCAAGTTATTGGTGAGTGCTGACATAGGATTGGGGACTTCTTCGGGATTTTAGGTATCACTAGATGATGCCATCTTTATTCTATCGCAGATATTTTTTTATCATTAGTTTCATAGTATTGAAAATAGAGTTGTGGATATGATTATGGTTTTATGGATTATGATAGCTTCTAGACAGCTTATACGTATTCGACTCTGACAAGAGTCTGGTTGAATGCGTAGCTGGTCAATGCCACGTGGTCTGGTGTCCTATATATTTTGGGACAAGGGCGTGGCATGGTGTCACGATCTGCACCCAGAATAAGGGTACGAGTAGTGAGCAACGCCCAGCCTATGTCGCAGCATCGACGGTAGAACGCTGTCTGGATCAACTCTACTATCTAAATATCTCATACAATATATACATGGTACCTGTCAATCATCTCAACTCTAGTCGGAGGAACAATATGGTATCTGATAAATGTAAACTATACTCAATCACAATGCAAACTAAAAAATATAAAGCACGAGATGGAATAACGAAGAAAAGAGTCACGATACATCTACAAGTCTGAAATAGAATATATACATGCCAATAACCTCAATAAAGTCTAATACAAGTCTAAACAAATAATCTAAGCCTCTTCAGCCTCTGGTACTAGGTCCTCCAGCTCTAAAGGAGTATCCTCGAATGGTGCACCGTCCTGTGGCCCATAGTAGGTGGGACACTGGTCCAGAAGCCAATCATCTGAAAAATATATCCAATCAGGATTGAGCAAAGTACATATCTCTGAAAGCAGTTTCAAATACATAATCGATTATATATAACAGATAATAGAAAAGAATTCAAGATAACTAAACACCAAAATATAATGAATTAGAGTAAATAGGTAATGTACTGAAATGAAGAACAAGCAATATAAATAACTGTAAGCAATGGAAATAACTGAAACTAGCTAATGTGCCATAGAATATAAGTTTATTATATAATCTGTTTGGGTTGAACACGAATACAATATGGTAACTCGATTACACGTATGATATGTAATCGACATGTGCACGAATATACTTGGGCTTGATCACATAACCAACTCTTACTCCCCCATCCCCAACCAATATTTATGGATCCAATCATGACACGTTATGAACACGAATATGGACACACTGAACATGAGCATTGTGTGAACACGAAGTACCATAAAATTAATATCCGATACACACGATGAAATACATGTGAAGGAGTACCTGCTGAATACGGTAAGGGAAAATATCTCCTGACAGTATCCATATAGTACCAGTCCGTGTAACCACTGTGTCGGAATTAAGTATACAGTTCTAAAATATGTGATATATAAACTATCATAAAATAAAAACTAATAGAGAAATGTACTTGCATGAGGTCCTGAGTGAAACGTGAGGATCGAAGTTCAAACTGGCATCACAAGGACCTAATATAAATTTTCAAAGTTACTTGGTGTTCTAGAATGATAAACATATTTAAATAAATTAAATACATGCTTCTACATCTTTTCTAGGCCAAACTAGTCAAACTGGTCAACTCTAGGTCAAACTAGTCAATTCTAGGTCTAACTAAGGTACTTGACAAATGTTAGCTAATAATTAGATAATACAAGTCAAAACTAGCTATACTAGGTAATTAATACTAATATCTAGACAATAGGATACTAAGATACCCTTGGTATCCATATCAATCTACCTATTGGTATCCCAATACCAATGCCAACTCAAAACCTAAACTCAACAACTAACCTTACTTATAACTTACCTGATCATACCTTAAAAATGCTAATACTTTATTATTAATAAATACCCTAGTACTCTAAATCATTAGTACTTGAGTATAACATTGATATTCATTAGTGTATCTCACTGATACTAACCACATACACGAACTCTGCTACCTTACACCTTTATTGATACCTAGATTCACACTCATTATTCCTTTTTCCAACTGATCATAATATAGAGAATTTAATTTGTATCCATCTAACTAATATTCAATTCTGAAGGATACATTCACACAAATGCTTACTCGATTTCTCATTGATACTTCTCATTGATACACCTAGAACTTGTGCAACTACTCAATGCACATCCTTACCTGAGCTCTGCCTCGTGCAACAAGCTCTAATCTGCACTCATACTACTCTTTACACATACAATACTTTAGACACATGATAACACATCTCTATCCCTACTATGCACAAAGCTCTAACCACTCCCCTCACCTTCAGACCTCTTGCAATTATACACCTGCTATTGATACTCTTTGGTACAACACAACAATTTTACTCTTGATACCGCAACACTCGTGTACAAGGTTATACTGCACATCAACTTGTATTGCATTTGTGCTTGCTACATGCACAACACCCTATCTGCATAACACAATTCCTACAGCAACTAAACCCGACCACCAACTCCAAGAACCACAACATCACCACCACCAATGCCAAATAGCAGCACCACTGCTCAGCTCTCCTCCCCAAACCAGGAACCCCTCTACCTGAACCCATTACCCCCTCCCCTCATACTAGCACACTGACACCAACACCATACAACCACAACATCAAACCCGATACTTATCACTGTGCAACTAACTGCTACCCGATCTCAAACAGTCTATAACTCACACACAACACCTGTGAGTGTCACAGTACACTCCCACACTCAATTACATACACACAAAGGAATTATAGATATATAAGTAAAGTATAGACTAGTATATATATATATATATATATATATATATATATATATATATATATATATATATATATATATATATATATATATATCTTTATAAATATATTCTAGTGTCAATTGATCAAACACTTAAAGTGTGTACTTGTGATATTCATGGTACGTGTCCAAGTGAAGGGCCAAAACCTAAATTCTTTATCAATAATCATACAAACACTCTATAATATGACCAAAGTAACTTGCTACAAGGAGAATTGAGGATTAATTGTGCAAAATCCCCAAAATTGGGTTCCGTGTCGCACCGTATCATGAAATACTATGATACGGCCTACACGTATCCATTTGTGGACAGGTACTTAGTCCCATAACCCCAATCTAAGTCTAATTAGATCTAATTGGTCTCATAACACATAATTATGTGTCAATCTCATAATTCTCCCAACATGTACACAAAATACCACATAGAACTCACAATACATGGCCAATTAGCTTAGAACTTGTTCCTATAGGTATCCCTATGCCATGGGGTCATTTCTAATGGCCAAATGCATGATTAAGAAGCTATAATGAGAGAAAAATTCAGGAATTACCAATTGGAAGATGGATTCTCAATAAAAATATAATTGGACATGATCCAGACACGATCTCTAGCTCCAAAGCTCCTCCTCCTTGTGCTCCTTACTTTTCTAATCTCCTATGCTTCAAGAGTGATAAAATTGAGAAAGAAATGGAGGTGAATTGAGATAAAAATTGATGGAAGAAAAATAGAAAATTGGGGATCTAGAATTTGGAAGCAAAATACAATGAATAAAAATAAGGGAGGAGAGAGAGAGGCTATGTATGGCCACCCCCTCTAACCCCTTCTCCAAGTTACATGCTAAGGTCCAAGTTACCCCTACATGGTGAATTATGGAAAAAAAATTAAGGGTGGATATTTTTTGGAAGTCTCTAACTAATTATAATTAAACTGATTCTTCTTAATTAGTTAGTAAAAATGACTAATAGACTTGGTCCAAGTTGGGTTCACTATTTGTCATGACAAGTCTAAATATTGGGCTAGTCTCTCTAACAAAAATAAATAACACAAGTCTCTAATAAATAATTAATACAGGTCACAAATAATTATAGCTCAACTTAATTAATATAATTATCACATTAATATTTAATATTATATTCCTAAAATAAAATATCCATGTCAAAATACCAAACTACCCCTAGCTAAAAAAGTGAGGGTGACAATCCTACCCACCTTAGAAAAATTTTGTCCACAAAATTAAGGAAGAACTAACTATCAATAGCAATCAATACAAGCAAGAAAGAATTATACCTCACGGCTCAAACAGATAAGGATATCGCTCGCGCATCTCTGCCTCTCGTACCCAGGTAGTCTCTCCTGACGAGTGGTGCCTCCACGCGACATGCACCAAAGGAATCGTCTGGTTCCGTAGCACCTTCTCCCTGTGATCCAAAATCTCCATGGGCTGCTCTAGATAGCTGAGAGTCAGACCAACCTCGATTCCGATTGATCTAGTACATGGCTAAAATCTGCCACGTACCATCTCAGCTGTAACACGTGGAACACGTTATGTAATCCCTCTAATGTATGTGGTAAGTGTCACGATCCGCACCAGATGTAAGGGTACAAGTCGAAAACAACGCCCAGCCTACGCCGCAGAATCGGCGGTAGAATGCTGTCTAGGTAATCTATCTAACAATATAATAAACCACCAATAATGATAGTATACTCAATCACAGAACTAAGATAGAAATGAGCACGAATCAGATAAAGAATAGAATAGTCACAATACAACTAATGAGTCTAAAATAATACATCAATGAGTCTGAAGAAATACAGAAATAAGCTAGAGACAAATCCAGTACAAAGAATACTACGAGGCTACAACTCCAGGGTCAACTATCTCAGTTGGGATAACTCCCTCCTGAGCCAGGGTCTCAGAATCTAAACCCACAACATCCTGGGATCCATAATAGGTAGGGTACCACTCCTCAGTGTCATCTGGAAAAATATATCCAGTCAGGAAAGAAGCAGAGTACATCTCTAACAGCAGTTCTAATCAATGATAAAAACTGTGTAACAGTAAATAGCGTGGATAAACAAGATGCACAATAGATACAAGAGATATATATACAATAAGGAAATACTTGAATAAATAGAATAATGAATAATATGCCAATGAAACAAGAATACTAATGACTAAGTGTGTGAGTACTAGCTTAACATGTGATCGACTTAGGCAAGATGCAATGCAGCTTGGCTAATCATACGTACGGTGTATGATCAACACTATTTAGTAATCAGTACTTGATACAATAGGGATATTGATCACATATCTATACTAATACTTCCCACCCTCGACTGGTATAATAGATCCAACCACGGTATGCTATGGCACGAGATTCCCCAAGAAGATAGCGACTCTTCCCGAGAATCAGTATCTGTACATGTACAAGATAACCAATAAAATAATACTTGCACCATATACACCATATGCCAAGGAATAACATCTCATGACGAGATCCGGATATACCAATCCGTGTAACCATAGTGTCAAGAGAACATGGATATCTACACTAGATACAATGAACATAGAAGATATCATAAATGAGAAACTATCAGAGAATGTACTCGCCTGAAGTCCAATGAATAGTCTCACAAATGTCTGACTCGGTGTCTCAAAGACCTAGATATGGAATACAATATCAATACAAGGTTCCGAAAAGAGAATAAGTTAAACTAGTCAACTTCTATGTCAATAAGTCAATTCTAAGTCAAAAGTCAACTATGGTCAACTCTAAGTCAACTATGGTCAACTATGGTCAAACCAAGGTCAACTATCTATTTCTAGGTTGCAAAAGTCTAACACAAAAATCTTGGGTCAAGATATTAAAATCTAAGTCATAAAAACCATATCTTAAAATATTAGGATACCGTATCTCCGGATACGTAAATTCTAAGGTAAACATCACAATACATATATATCAAACAATTATGTATAATAATATAGAATATTAATTTATACATCAAATAGGTACCATGGTTTTGAACCAACTTGGTATCTCAACAAAAATCATAATCTTGATACCCAAACCCCGTATCTTGAGTATCCCACTTACCCTTGTTTCCACAAGGTAATACTCAATACCTTGATATAATAATTACCCTCATATATAATATATAAATATATACTAATATTATACAAATAAGGAATATAGCAATAATAGTATATTATCTCAATATCAATACATATATATATATATATATATATATATATATATATATATATATATATATATATATATATATATATATATATATATACATATATATATAAAATAAGTATATAAACACATATACATAAATCTGCCTAACCGTCGCTGAAAACAGTGTTGAAAAACACTGATACACTGATACCAGGCCTTTAGTGAAAGTTCTGGCTGTCACTGAAGCCACCGTCGCTGCTGCTGTTTGGAAATCTGTACTGCTGCTGTTGCTTTAGTGACGGTTTGCAACCGTCACCACTCCCACTGTCGCCACTGCTGCTATTTCCCGCTGCTGCTGCCTCTCACTAATGACAACGGCTGCTGTCATTAATGGCGCCGCCTCTAGCTACAGCAGCTGCTGCTGTTTTGTGACAGCGGCTGCTGTCGCCAATTCTCTGTCACTGAAAACCTGAATATATATATATATATAACCTAAAATAAATAAATATATATATATATATATATATATATATATATATATATATATATATATATATATATATATATATATAATAACTATACATACCCTCTCCTATTATTATGTACATATTTAATATAGCAACAACACACACATACAACATATATAATAAATATACATCTATACATATATATAAATAATCATATAATAACTATAATTAATCTAATTACTTAATTAAACATACACATATATTTTATAAAACATATTCATATATTTATATCCCTAACATATATTATAACATATATACTAATGCGTGTAGAAGAAAGCTACATAATATATATTCTATTAGTACATATATAATACATAGATCTATGATACAATAAATACTATAATAAATACACCATAATACATATAATATATATATATATATATATATATATATATATATATATATATATATATATATATATATATATATATATATATATATATATATATATATATATATATATATTCAAGAATTAAAAGCACAATTTAGCTGATTATAGACCGATTGGCCTCTGCTATGTATTATACAAAGTAGTGGCCAAGATCTTGGCGAAGAGGATAAGACCTCTTTTTGATTAGATCTACACATAAATACACAACAAATAGAGAGTATCACACCGTATCCCACTAGATCTAGGATACGCATGTGACACGAGTCCACCACACATCCAATTGTACCCCGAAGGACACAAGCAAGTCACATATAATATTTATGAATAATACAAAGTGTCAAATATAGATATATGTGTTCGTGTCAAAATACGACATGTACAAAGTCCCGTGTTGGAGGAAAAATCCCCAAAACAATATGTATCACCAAATTGTTGGGATACGACCTACACGTACCCAATTATGGATATGACACTAGCCCCAAACACATAAACACATATCAAATTGATCTATAGGATCAATTGACACACACAACAATTGTCATTCTCGGAATTCCTCCAAAATTGACACAAAAACTCCCATAACTTTCTCAATAGGCCTCCTATGAACACAAAACCAAATCCTATGGGTAGTACATGCATATGGGTTGATTTTTCATGATTAAATCTCAGATTTAGAAGCTATTATAAGGAGAAAAACTGAATTATACATATTGGGAGATTGATTCCAAATAAAACCTCTAATTGAGATGAAATTGCTTCCAAATTATAGATCCTTGCTCCTCTTTGTAGATCCTTGCTTCCTCCTTCTAGATCCTTGCTTCTCAAGTCTCTAATGATGATTTGGGAAGAAATTGGAATGAATTTGGTAGAGAAATGAAGTGGGAATGAAAGAAATTTGGTAGTGGGAAATTCTAGATCTAGATTTGGAATAAAAAAGAGGAGAGAGAATTTTCCCCCTCTACTTATATAGGTCGGCCCCTATTCCTCTTCCTCAAGTAATCATGTATTGTCCATTATACCCTTTGGGGCCTCTCAGGAAGAAATAATTAAGGAAAAAAGCTTCTAGTCTAATGATTTAATTAATTTAATCCATCTCCTTAACAATGGGCTTTCTAAATGGGCTAAGTCTAACTAATTAATTTATGTTGGTCCATGGGTCCAAACTAAACTAGTTAGGTCCACTAACACAAGTCTAAATTAAATAAATAATATCTAATAATAATTAAATAATACCACAAATAATTATTTATCAAGCATAATAATTAATTAAATAGGAAATTACTAAAATACCCTTTCCTAGAAAATATGGTAGTGACAAGTCTACCCTCCTTAAAATAATTTTATCCTCAAAATTCAAAGACGAAAACTACCCTTAGAAAATAACAGAACAGAACTAAAGAATCACAACTAACTATAAAAGGATATAACAACGAACAGAACATAACTAGGAAGTAACATACCTCAAGGCACAAACAAATATGGATAACGCTATCGCATTTCATCCTCTCTCTCCCAGGTAGACTCCCCCGGAGAGTGATGCCTCCATGCGACGCGTACCAAAGGAATAGTTTGGTTCCTCAGCACCTTCTCTCTCTGATTCAGAATCTCAACTGGCTGCTTTGGATAGCTAAGAGTAGGGCCCACCTCTATCTCCGAGTGATCCAATACATGACTAGAATCTGCCACGTATCATCTCAACTATGATACGTGAAACACGTTATGCACTCCCTCCAATGCAGGTGGCAAGTCTAGTCTATAAGCAACTGCACCGACCCTCTCTAGAATAGTGAATGGTCCGATGAATCGCGGACTAAGCTTTCCGTCTCCACCGAAGCGAATCGTGCCTCGTGTCGGAGAAATCCTCAGAAACACCAAACCACCCACCTAGAACAAAATACCACCTTAAGAACTTAATATATAACAACAACCAAGAACAAACACAAAACAAAATCTAAACTATACCTCGAACTCCAAAGGTCTCCGATTGCTATCGGCCCAATGCCGCTGTCTGTCCTGCGCCATTCGAAGTCTGTCTCTGATCAACTGAACCTTCTCTGCTGTATCCACAACCATCTCTAGCCCAAGCAAAACTCTCTCTCCAGCATCGTCCCAAGACAAAGGAGTACGACACCTCCAACCATACAGAGTTTTAAAAGGTGACATCTCTATACTGGCCTGGTAACTGTTGTTGTAAGCAAACTCTACCAAATAGAGATGGTCCTCCCAAGAACCCCCAAAATCTAGTACACAAGTGCGTAACATATCCTCGAGAGTCAGAATAGTCCTCTCTGACTGCCCATCTGTCTAGGGATGATATGCAGTACTGAATTTGAGCTGAGTGCCCAAACTCTCCTGCAGACTCCTCTAGAAATGAGGAGTGAAACGACTATCCCGATCTGAGACTATGCTGATAGAAAATCTATGTATCCTAACGATCTGTCTCACATACATCTCTGCCAGCTTCTTCGTAGACAAACCCACCTTGAAAGGCAAGAAGTGGGTCGACTTGGTCAACCTATCAACGATGACCCAAATCGCGTCTTTCCCTCCTGGAGATCGTGGAAGTCCGGGCACAAAATATATAGTAATGTGTTCCCACTTTCACTCTGGAATGGGTAATGGCTGAAGTAAACCTCCTGGCCTCTGCTTCTCGGCTTTCACCTGCTGGCACACTAAGCATCTGGATATAAACAATGCCACTTTCCTCTTTATGCCATACCACCACATACTCTCTCGCATATCCCGATACATCTTGTTAGCACCTGGATGCATGGAATACTGAGAGCGATGCGCTTCCTACAATACCTTCTCACGCAGCTCCCCTCTAGGCACGCACAATCTATCTCCATGCCTCAAAGATTCATCCTCTACAATAGTGAAATCATCCTCCAATCCTGCTCTCACCTGAGCTCTGATACTCCCCAGAGATACATCCTCATACTGTGTTGTCTTGATCTTGTCCATCAAATCTGAGTGTATCTGCAGTCCCCACATCTATATAGCACCACCAGGAACAATCACCTCAATACCCAAGATCTCCAAGTCCTCCAACAAATATCGATCCTGCGTCAAGAACATAGCTATCGGATACCTGCTTAAAGCATCGGCAACTATATTAGCTTTCCCAGGATGATATTGCAAAGAGATATCAAAATTCTTCATCAGTTCCAACCACCGACACTGCCTCATATTCAACTCCTTCTGCGTGAAAATGTACTTCAAGCTTTTATGGTCTGTGAAGATCTCCACACGCTCTCCGTATAAATAATATTTCCACAATTTTAGGGCGAATATGACGGCTGCCAACTCCAAATCATGGGTAGGATAGTTCTTTTCATGATGACATAATTGTCTGGATGCATAGGCAATCACTTTCCAATGCTGCTGAAGAACACAACCCAAACCCTTCCCTGATGCATCACTGTAAATAGTGAAACCTCCGGATCCTGATGGCAATATCAAAATAGGAGCAGACGTCAACCTCTTCTTCAACTCCTCAAAAGCAACCTGGCAATCCTCCATCCAAACAAACTCCATATCCTTTCTTGTGAGTCTGGTCATCGGCACGGCAATCCTCGAAAAATCTTGCACAAACTTCCTGTAGCCTGCCAATCCCAACAAACTCCTGATCTCTTCTATCGAACTCGGAGTCTTCCAAGATTCCACTGCTGAAATCTTCTTCGGATCCACGAAAATATCATCACCAGTCACAACATGCCCCAAGAACTCCACCTTGTCCAAGAAAAACTCACACTTGGACAACTTTCCATACAGCTTCTCCTTCCTCAGCACATCCAACACAATCCTCAAATGCTTCTTATGCTCCTCCGGTGTCCTCGAGTATATGAGTATGTCGTCGATGATCACCACCACGAACTTGTCAAGGTACTGGTGGAATACCTTGTTCATTAAGTTTATAAATACCGCCGGTGCATTAGTCAAACCAAACGGCCTCACCATAAACTCGTACTGACCATACCAAGTTCTAAAAGCAGTCTTCGGTATATCCTCCGGCTTCACCTTCACCTGATGGTAGCCTGATCTCAAATCTATCTTAGAAAACACCTTGGCTCCACTCAACTGATCAAACAGATCATCAATCCGTGGCAAATGATACTTATTCTTGATAGTGAGATTATTCAAAGCCCTGTAATCAATGTACATGCGCACCGATCCATCCTTCTTTGGTATAAATAATACCGGGGCTCCCCATGGTGAAGAACTAGATCTGATAAACCCCTTATCCTGCAATTCATCCACCTGCTTCTTCAACTCGACCATCTCGCTGTTGTTTACTCTATAGATATGCTGCAAAATTGGTTCTGTATCTGGCACCAAGTCTATAGAAAATTCAACATCTCGATCTGGCGACAATCCTGGCAATTCCTCAGGAAACACATCCAAGAACTCTATTATCAATGGATGTGGCAACTCCTTATCTTCCACCATAGCTCCACAAATAATGCTTTCTCCCTGCTCTGCAGCTCCTCTAGCAAACTCGAACTCTGGCTCTCCTGGCAGACCAAACAAAACTCTACCTCCTCTACAATCTATGCTAGCACGGTGCCTACTCAACCAATCCATTCCGAGTACAATGTCATAGCTCGGAAGTGGCATTACAAGTAGACACGCACTCAACTCCCGGCCTCCTAAAGTAACTCTCTGATCCTTGCAAATATCATTAACCAGGATAATGCCTCCCCCGGTCATGATCTTGCAAGTCCTAAGCAAAGACTCAGCTACCAAATCATGCTTCAGAGCAAAAAAAACAGATACAAAACTATAAAAAGCACCACTATCAAACAAAGCTAAAGCTGGAATAGAATCAAGAAGAATAGAACCTACGATGACATCTCCGTTGGGTTCATCCTCCTCGACGGTCATAGCAAACGCTCGTCCCTGCCGAGCACCTCTCTGCTGCTGATACTGCACAAAATACTGCTGCTGTGTCGGAAGCGGTCCCCTCGGCTGTGCTGTAGGTGGTCTCGTTTGTGCCCTCGGAGCTGAAGCTGCTCCCTGAACTGCACGACGAGGATACTCCCTCGATTGATGCCCTTCAGTACCACAATACAAACAAACTCCTAACCTCCTCCTACAAATATTCCAGATATGGTCGGGCTTCTTGTAGTAGTTGCATGGAGCTTGCTGTAACTGTCTCTGCTGCTGAGGTGCCTGGTGAAAAGGCGCTCTAGTTGGAGTCTGGTTCTACTGTGGCTGCTGGAAAGGTCTGGACTGGAAATGAGGACGTTTGGCAGATACTGCTGTCACGCCCCAGTCCCAAAATACGTAGGACTAGGATACGTAACGATGCCAGCCGCCCGTATATATGGCAACTCCAATATATGGAAACCATATATATACGTGCGTACGCTGTATAATGAACAACAATTCACCAGTGGTATAATTAATCACAAATCACAGGGTAATATCTAAATCTCATCCACAGAATCAAATATGAATAAACAATAACCATGTAGCTAGATCTCAATGATAAGTATCTAAAGAATGACAGACGGATGGAAATAAATCTACTGCCGAAATAGAATATGAAATGAACCAGATACACACCATATAAGAACAACATCTGACAATCACGAGGCTCGAAGAGAAGACCTCCTCGGAATATATGTAACCTGTCCGGATCTGTGCTCCTGTGAATACTCAAGAACATACACACCTGGCAGGGAACCAGGTCCTCAGAGGGACATAGCAAGATACATAAAAATGACATGCCATAATGTAAATACTGAATAAATAAATGGGGTATACTAACCATCTAAGTGAATGCAATTTAAAGACCTTATAGTACGCATGGGAATGTGTGGCTAGACATATGCTGACGTAATTCACCAATCGTCGGGACTGGCTAGTATATGTGTCATATGCCCCCGACGCAGGGAACTCTGCAATCGTCCATCTCCGAGGAGCATGGATCGAAGGATAAAGACTCAATGAAGGGGGTGTGCCATACGCCTACTAGATGTCTTCCCCGCCCAATATAGATGTACAAGTCGTAAAAACGACGTGGACACCTCCTACTATGATGCAAGTCTCAATAAAATAAACAACTGAGCTAAATACCGCTACACGTGTTGCTCACACTGATGGCCAGTCGCGCATGAGGCACGCGTCCCTACATGTACTCACTCTGTGACGTGTAATGATACGTGTCAAGGCCTGAGAAGTTATATCAATAACTTCACAACTTTAGGTGGGTCTACTAGACACTAGGTCAGACACAAGTCCTAACGTCAACGCCATCGTTGACTGCACCCGAGTTTTCTCGGACGCGCACCTTTATATAATTTTAAAATAAATAAACATGTAACTAACAATAACTGAATTTAAACAGTACAACAAGGCAAGGTATACTTGCCTGGCGGGAGAGCTGCAAATATAATGTCCAGATGTCAAATGCCAAAAGTCAGAACTATGGCCTCAGAATAAATATCTCCGGATACTGAAATAAATATCACTAACAGTCTCAGAAAATATCAAATAGCTAGAAACGCCTGTCCTTAAGTCCAATTTGGACACAGGGGCAAAAATGACAGTTTCCGATCAAAGCGGGGTCCACATGTGGGCCGCTTTGCACCGAAAAATGTGTCAGGGTCAAAGGTCTCCAAATTCGCCAAACTTAGTGTCAACAAGTCCAGAACGATGATACGAACCCAACAGAACTTCCAGAATTGGATTTTGATGAGCCGATCACAAAATCGCCCGTCAAGTGGAGCCTGTGGGGCCCACGATACGCGATTTTGTCAACGTTCTCAGAATCGAACCAAACTTGGCTCACAGGACCAGCGTATTGCTACGAGTCCAATGGTGCAAGTTTCGTCTCGATCCGACGTGTGTACACAAAGTTGCAGCGTATTCCAGAACTGACAGATACGGGGCGGTGTCGGCGGATACGCGTTGATTTCGGTGTGCACGCACATCCAAATCAACTTCTCCGAATTCCTACACGTCCGTATCAATATCGCGCACGTTTTGGTAAAGACCGCGTGCGACCAATACGTCCCGTTTGGCCGGGCGTACTCAGTTCCGGGGTGAATCGGGTCGTTATTTTTCCTGTTTTTGGATCGCGTGCTGCGATCGCCACAGGACGCGATGCTCCGAGCGGGTTGCACGGGCACCGAGGTGGTTACATAGTCTATACGACGCAACTGACAGAATTAAAATCGGAATTACGAGTAGAGAGATAATTATACCTGAACAGGGCTCCGAGAAGTCTAAATTTCACGTGTCCGAGAGTTCTTGACACGAGCTGTGTCCGTGTCGACACGACACAGCGGGTCGTGTCCGGTGCTGCTCACCCTAGGGTTAGGGTTTGGGGCTGCTACTCGAGCTACGGCGGCCGGAGGCACTGGCCGGAGGCGGCGGCGTCGTTGGCGCTGGCAGCGGGCACGGCAGGGAGGTGGTCGGAGTCGGGGGAGAGAGGTGCTGAGCAAGAGACGGCGAAGAGGAGGAGGAGCTGGGGAGTCGGGCCAGCTGGGCTGCGATGTCGCCGGCCGGCGCTGACGAGTGGGGGGGTGGTGGTGGCGGGTGAAGGAGGAGGTGGAGGTGGTCGGGAAGGGGCTGAGATGGGGTGGCGGTGGTGGCGGAGTCGTGAGGGTGGAGGAGAAACTGGGAGAGGGGAGGCGGAGGCGGAGGGAGGAGGGCGGAGCCGCGGTGGCGCGGGCGGAGGAGGCCGACGGGGTCGGGGAAGGAGCTCGGGGGAGAGAGGCCAGCGGGGAAGAGGAAGGAGGAGAGAGAGCGGCCGGGGCGGGGGGGGCTGGCTCCGCCGCGGGCGGAGGGGCTCCGGCGAGGCTCGCCGCCGGCGGGTCGGGGGGGGGGGGGAGTCGGCTGTAGAGTTAGGGTTTTAATTTTTCTTTTTTTTTTCTTTTAGTTTTTTTTATAAAAGAAATTATTAATATTTTAAGTAAAATATCTAAGATATTTTACAGGATGTTTTGTGGATATTTTCGGGATCTTTTCGGGTGGGTCCCGTCTCCAAATGGACGGTGCAGGTTCACCGGCCAATGAGGGAGTGACACCTCGCACTGAAATTTGCAGGAAAGTCCCGGTAATTTCATAAATTGCGTAAAGGCCCTATTTTGGAAAATTGTGCAATTACGAAATTGTCTGGAAAAATACCCGATTCCTGAAAATTCTAAAATTCACAGAATTGAGGGAAATAGCTATGTGAGGGTCCCGGGGGAATGGGGGTGAGTCTGGGCAGGGATTGGACCTGGTTTCTGGGTGATACGGTCCATCATATTAATTAATTAATAAATACTGCGCACGGTGTTCACTAATTATTTAGAGGCAGTTAGGGTCATAATTTTTCTACGGTGTCAATACACTAAATGTAGTATACTCAGTGTAGAAAATTAACGTATTTTTGTTTGGGCAAAACAGTGCATGTTGGGCCTCAAATCTCTAGGGGTACAGAGATGGGTAAAGAGCAGGAAATTAAATAGGAAATAAATACGGTCTTTTGTAACGATATTTGTGCGTCTCATACGAGGCTCAAAATAAAGCATCTGGGAGTGCACAAAATTTCAGGAAAATAGTCTAGCATGTCTATGACAGGTATGTGAATTTTGTTCGGGGATAACAGTCAAGGTAAAGCTCCAAATAATTAGGTGATGGACAGGTGCACATGTCAATAGGATATGTAAGCAAAATAAATTAAAATATTGCAACAAATCCTAAATTGTGAAAAATACTCCTAAAATACGAGAATCTGGTCGAGGGGGTTTACAATCTACCCAACTTATAAAAATTTTGTCATCGAAATTAAAACTAAGCCACGGTAGAAGGAAAAGACGGCATAAGATATAATTTAACAAAGTAATTTATATCTTGGGTTACGAATAGGTTCGAAAATGTTTATGCATGTCATACTCGTGCTTCTAAGTAGATTTTCCTGGCGCGCTATGCTTCCATGCTACACGGATCAAGGGGATAGACTGGTTCTTCAATACTTTTTCTCGATGGTCAAGGGTTCCCGCGGGTTGCTCTTGATACGACAGGCTCGGCCTAATGGTGATCTCCGAATGGTTGAGAGCATGACTGCTGTTTGTCACATATCGCCTGAGTTGCGACACGTGGAATACATCAAGTTCTCTCTCGAGTGAAGGTGGTAGCGCAAGTTGATATGCCACTACTCCTATTCTTTCTAGCACGTCAATGGTCCAATATACCTTGGACTCAACTTGCTATGTCCTCCGAATCGAATGGTGTTTCTAGTAGGTGATATCCTCAAGAAGACATGATCATCCTCTTTGAATTCCAAGGGACGATGATGACGGTCTGCCCACTGCTTCTGTCTGTCTTTGCACCGCTCGCAAGTGTCCTTGTATTTACTTAACTGTCTCTTCGGTGTTGACCACCAACTCTGGTCATGCGAATCCTTGTCTGGTACAATGCTGACTAGTATGCCGTAAAATCTTACGATTTGCCTCATATAAGTAATGTCTCTATAGCTTCAGAGTAATTACAATGGTTGCAAGTTCTAAATTCTTTCCATGCACTCATAACTGTCTAGATTCATCTGTCATTACCTTGCCATCCTGTATTAATACGCATCTCAAACTTTTTCCTGATGCGTCTGTAGATCACATAACTCCTGCTCCGGATGGAATAGTTAATACGGGTGTTGTGGTCAGTCGCTTCTTGAACTCCTCGAAAGCGGCTTGACACTCGTTGGTTCATAGGAATTCTTAATCCTTATAAGTCAACCTAGTCATAGGTGCTGCTATCCATTCAGGAGTCAATCAATTGTTCATCCCGGTAAAATCCATTTAGACTCCTGACAGCAAAATAATACATTCTTTGTCATAATACTTGGGTTCTGAACTTGATCCAAGTTACGAGGCAAAATTCCATGCTGCCATAATGATGCATGTATCAGAAAAGTAGGTAGGTAGTGAAGGGTCATCTAAGGGTAGCACAATTTAAACTGCAATCTAATCTAATAATAGGGTTTAGTAATTACCCAAGAAACAAACAGAAATGGCTACAGAAACAAAACACTCCGTATTTATACTAAGCATGAGGTTTCGTCTTTCCGAAATAGGGGAAGACGATAAACAATAATCAAGAGTTCAAGGGGGTGGTAATAGATTAGAAGCGTAGGAATCAATGCGTTTAAAGAATTTTAGGGGAATTGTCAAGGCAGTTGTGGATTGAAATGCTATTTTTGGTAATTCCTATTTACATGCTCGTATCAGTACAGTTACGTAACTGATACGATATGCTCAGACATATCTAGAGGACAAGTACATCCGTCTACTAATCACTATATATCTCAATCCACGTAAGGTAGTTATGTGAAGGGCGAACCAAGTGCACTATGGTTGATCAGACCGTAATACACTGATTCTGAAATGTATTAGTGTAGTACTCCAATAATACATCTCTCAAGAACAAGCTTGATAAGGAATAAGCTTGCAAAACTAGGCTATAACAGCGGCATAAGTCAAGGTAGTATGGTAAATATAAGTACGCTAGATTATGATGTGAGAAATTTCAAAAATAATTCAAATTCACAAAAGACAAGACTCAACAAAATCTACAATTATAATTCTAAATCCTTGACTAAGTCGCTAGTTGACCCAAAAGAGGTATGGCCTACTAAGTTCTACAATCTTAATATACACTATAGGTTGTCTACCTAAAACAGAGATTTCAAGAAAGTCCGCGTAAAGTAGGGGTTCGAGGTTGTCTGCGTAAAGCAGAGACAAAATAATTTGGCATAACGCATGGCTTCAGGGTTATCCGCGCAACACAGAGAAACGTAAGGTAGAGCTTCAGAGCTGTCCGCGTAAAAAGTCTGTGAGTAAAAATCTGTGCGTAAAAGTCTGGGTGAAAGTCTGAGCGTAAAAGTTTTGTGCTAAAATCTGCGCAAAAATATCTCCTGCGTAAAGTCTAACATTCGTCGTAGCGTAAAGTTGTACGAGAACTCATGAGTTTTTCAGTCAAGTTAATAAATCCTGACATCTGACAAAAGTACTTGTACAACGATCGAGGGGATGGTTTGATGATAAATTTGCACGGAGATCTAGGTTGTCGTTTAGTGACTAATTGGATACAAGTCACAAACGCTTGAGGTGAGACAAAATCGAATGTCCTGTCAAAAGCTGTTCTTTTTTGCACAGGGCTCGAGGCGTATCTCTGCCTTTAATATACGAGATTGGGTCATGCCTGGGGAAAGCTAAGGCTGTAACAAATATGCTTACATCCTATCATTATATTCTACGCCTAATCAGGTTATTCTACGCTGGTTATCTATTTATTCAGGAATCTTCAAGTTTACGTAGGGCAGTTACCTACGTGGTTTTTAGGACGTGGGATAAAGAAGACTAAGGAATCGTGGGTAGCAGTTGTTATAACTGCAGCGTAAGGAGACAATCTCCTGCATAATTTGGTTTTTACGCCAACAGGAAAGTCATTTGGCTTTTATGCCAACTAGGCAGTTGTTTGGTTCTTATGTCAACAACGGTCAAATGGATTTTACGCCAACAAGGGTAAAGAGTTTCTGGCGTAACACTGGGTTTATCCAAATTTTGGATGAGGTTTAGTCCTAGTATTTAACTTTGGATTTCTATTGGTTCCTCCAGACTAGGGTCAATACTATGATCAATTGTCTAACTAATCCTAGTAATATTTATACTACTCTCAAGTCATACATAAATATGTCAAGGGATAAGGATAAGTTAATCTATAGGTAGTGATGCTAGGGTTCACTAGGTAGTATGGAAGACTAGGGTTTATTAGGTATCCGAACTTAAGGATATGTCAAAGCCCTAGTGGTATTCTTATTAGGAATGCTACCTTAATTATCATCCTATCAACAGGGATTTCTATATTCTAGCAGGGGCTAAACTTAAAGAATTATCAGGGAAGCACATGAATCAAGCAGGATGCAATTATTTAAGTAGGACAGACTGGAAGGGAAATTAAGTCATAGTCAATTTTGGATGAGATCCTATATTCTAATCCTAGGTGCAGGCTTGCTCGGTACAGTAACGTAACCGAGACAATATGCTCTGAGACGCAGGCTTGCTCGGTATAGTAACGTAACCAAGACAATATGCTCTCGACCTGCATGGGCCACCACTAAAAACATTGTCACGCCCCAGTCCCAAAATACGTAGGACTAGGATACGTAACGATGCCAGCCGCCCGTATATATGGCAACTCCAATATATGGAAACCATATATATACGTGCGTACGCTGTATAATGAACAACAATTCACCAGTGGTATAATTAATCACAAGTCACAGGGTAATATCTAAATCTCATCCACAGAATCAAATATGAATAAACAATAACCATGTAGCTAGATCTCAATGATAAGTATCTAAAGAATGACAGACGGATGGAAATAAATCTACTACCAAAATAGAATATGAAATGAACCAAATACACACCATATAAGAACAACATCTAACAATCACGAGGCTCGAAGAGAAGACCTTCTCGGAATATATGTAACCTGTCCGGATCTGTGCTCCTGTGAATACTCAAGAACATACACACCTGGCAGGGAACCAGGTCCTCAGAGGGATATAGCAAGATACATAAAAATAACATGCCATAATGTAAATACTGAATAAATAAATGGGGTGTACTAACCATCTAAGTGAATGCAATTTAAAGATCTTGTAGTACGCATGCAAATGTGTGGCTAGACATATGCTGACATAATTCACCAATCGTTGGGACTGGCTAGTATATGTGTCATATGCCCCCGACGCAGGGAACTCTGCAATCGTCCATCTCCGAGGAGCATGGATCGAAGGATAAAGACTCAATGAAGGGGGTGTCCCATACGCCTACTAGATGTCTTCCCCGCCCAATATAGATGTACAAGTCGTAAAAACGACGTGGACACCTCCTACTATGATGCAAGTCTCAATAAAATAAACAACTGAGCTAAATACCGCTACACATGTTGCTCACACTGATGGCCAGTCGCGCATGAGGCACGCGTCCCTACATGTACTCACTCTGTGACGTGTAATGATACGTGTCAAGGCCTGAGAAGTTATATCAATAACTTCACAACTTTAGGTGGGTCTACTAGACACTAGGTCAGACACAAGTCCTAACGTCAACGCCATCGTTGACTGCACCCGAGTTTTCTCGGACGCGCACCTTTATATAATTTTAAAATAAATAAACATGTAACTAACAATAACTGAATTTAAATAGTACAACAAGGCAAGGTATACTTGCCTGGCGGGAGAGCTGCAAATATAATGTCCAGATGTCAAATGCCAAAAGTCAGAACTATGGCCTCAGAATAAATATCTCCGGATACTGAAATAAACATCACTAACAGTCTCAGAAAATATCAAATAGCTAGAAACGCCTGTCCTTAAGTCCAATTTGGACACAGGGGCAAAAATGACAGTTTTCGGTCAAAGCGGGGTCCACATGTGGGCCGCTTTGCACCGAAAAATGTGTCAGGGTCAAAGATCTCCAAATTCGCCAAACTTAGTGTCAATAAGTCCAGAACGATGATACGAACCCAACGGAACTTTCAGAATTGGATTTTGATGAGCCGATCACAAAATTGCCCGTCAAGTAGAGCCTGTGGGGCCCACGATACGCGATTTTGTCAACGTTCTCAGAATCGAACCAAACTTGGCTCACAGGACCAGCGTATTGCTATGAGTCCGATGGCGCAAGTTTCGTCTCGATCCGACGTGTGTACACAAAGTTGCAGCATGTTCCAGAACTGACGGATACGGGGCGGTGTCGGCGGATACGCGTTGATTCCGGTGTGCACGCACATCCAAATCAACTTCTCCGAATTCCTACACGTCCGTATCAATGTCGCGCACGTTTTGGTAAAGACCGCGTGCGACCAAGTCGTCCCGTTTGGCGGAGCGTACTCAGTTCCGGGGTGAATTGGGTCATTATTTTTCCTGTTTTTGGATCGCGTGCCGCGATCGCCACAGAACGCGATGCTCCGAGCGGGTTGCACGGACACCGAGGTGGTTACATAGTCTACACGACGCAACTGACAGAATTGAAATCGGAATTACGAGTAGAGAGATAATTATACCTGAACAGGGCTCCGAGAAGTCTAAATTTCACGTGTCTGAGAGTTCTTGACACGAGCTGTGTCCGTGTCGACACGACACAGCGGGTCGTGTCCGGTGCTGCTCACCCTAGGGTTAGGGTTTGGGGCTGCTGCTCGAGCTACGGCGGCCGGAGGCACTGGCCGGAGGCGGCGGCGTCGTTGGCGCTGGCAGCGGGCACGGCAGGGAGGTGGTCGGAGTCGGGGGAGAGAGGTGCTGAGCAGGAGACGGCGAGGAGGAGGAGGAGCTGGGGAGTCGGGCCAGCGGGGCTGCGGCATCGCCGGCCGGCGCTGACGAGTGGGGGGGTGGTGGTGGCGGGTGAAGGAGGAGGTGGAGGTGGTCGGGAAGGGGCTGAGATGGGGTGGCGGTGGTGGCGGAGTCGTGAGGGTGGAGGAGAAACTGGGAGAGGGGAGGCAGAGGCGGAGGGCGGAGGGCGGAGCCGCGGTGGCGCGGGCGGAGGAGGCCGACGGGGTCGGGGAAGGAGCTCGGGGGAGAGAGGCCAGCGGGGAAGAGGAAGGAGGAGAGAGAGCGGCCGGGGCGGGGGGGCTGGCTCCGCCGCGGGCGGAGGGGCTCCGGCGAGGCTCGCCGCCGGCGGGTCGGGGGGGGGGAGTCGGCTGTAGAGTTAGGGTTTTAATTTTTCTTTTTCTTTTTCTTTTAGTTTCTTTTATAAAAGAAATTATTAATATTTTAAGTAAAATATCTAAGATATTTTACATGATATTTTGTGGATATTTTCGGGATCTTTTCGGGATCTTTTCGGGTGGGTCCCGTCTCAAAATGGACGGTGCAGGTTCACCGGCCAATGAGGGAGTGACACCTCGTACTGAAATTTGCAGGAAAGTCCCGATAATTTCATAAATTGCGTAAAGGCCCTATTTTGGGAAATTGCGCAATTACGAAATTGTCTGAAAAAACATCCGATTCCTAAAAATTCTAAAATTCACAGAATTGAGGGAAATAGCTATGTGAGGGTCCCGGGGGAATGGGGGTGAGTCTGGGCAGGGATTGGACCTGGTTTCTGGGTGATACGGTCCATCGTATTAATTAATTAATAAATACTGCGCACGGTGTTCACTAATTATTTAGAGGCAGTTAGGGTCATAATTTTTCTACGGTGTCAATACACTAAATGTAGTATACTCAGTGTAGAAAATTAACGTATTTTTGTTTGGGCAAAATAGTGCATGTTGGGCCTCAAATCTCTAGGGGTACAGAGATGGGTAAAGAGCAGGAAATTAAATAGGAAATAAATACGGTCTTTTGTAACGATATTTGTGTGTCTCATACGAGGCTCAAAATAAAGCATCTGGGAGTGCACAAAATTTCAGGAAAATAGTCTAGCATGTCTATGACAGGTATGTGAATTTTGTTCGGGGATAACAGTCAAGGTAAAGCTCCAAATAATTAGGTGATGGACAGGTGCACATGTCAATAGGATATGTAAGCAAAATAAATTAAAATATTGCAACAAATCCTAAATTGTGAAAAATACTCCTAAAATACGGGAATCTGGTCGAGGGGGTTTACAACTGCACTACCGTTGGCCCCCAGAAAATAATCACGGTCTCTCTTGGGCTTCAAACCCAACTTTCGCTCAACCTTGCATGCCTCCTCAAGTATCTCCGAGTATGTCTCATAAAAAGACGGAATGAGAATCTCCATTTCCCAGTTTAGACCCTCACGAAAACGAATAGCTCGAACCTCCGGGTCTCTCACCAGATACTCTACAAATCAGCTCAACCTACCGAACTCCACAGCGTACTCCTCCACAGACATGCTCTCCTGAATGAGACTCTCAAACTGTCTTCCCAAGTCTAGCCTGTCTTCCCGGGCGAAAAACTTCTTCTTGAAAAGGTCCTTGAATACCTCCCAAGATTGTCCTACGTCAACCAGAACCGGCTCATTCATGAACCAAGTGCGAACGACGTCGAACAGTTGAAGTCCTACCGCCTCAACCTTCAGATCCTCAGAAAGACGGGACACCCTCATAAGACGCTCAATGTCCTCGAGCCAATCATCAGCATAGACGATGCCCTCCGTCCCCTTGAAAACCCTAGGATCCAATTTTTGAAGTCCTGAATGTTGCCTGGCCGAAGCTGAGCAACCTGAGGAACATCCTACTGCTGGACCGAAACTCCTCTCCCGACTACAGAACGAGCAAGCTGATGAGCACTCTCGATGCCCTACCGTAGAACGTTGGTCTGTCTCTGATGTGCCGCTGACTGAGCCCTCTGTGCCTTGAGAATCTCACGAAACAGTGTAAACATCTGTGATGCCTCTGCTGGCGCAGGAGGTGGAGGTGGAAGCCCCTCAGATACAGCTGGCACAGTCCTCTGAGTAGGTGGTGGATCTCCGAAAGCAGCTGACACTCCAATCACCGGAGAAGTGACTGGTGCAGGCCCTCAGAATATCTTAGACCTCTCATAAACTGCTCTCCCCTGCTGCGATCTAGTCTTAGACGGCATCCTAAGATAAAGCGAAAGAAAGAATCAATATGGCACAAGATGTAAGACATCAAGAAAAGGACAGTTAAGAGATAAAGTATCAATATCAAAGGAGAATAGTTGAATCAAAAGAATTTTCCTAGGTGTGATTGAGTATCTCAGCCTATTCATATATCCTATTGCGGGCTCGCAGTAGTACAACTAAATTGTCGCACTACCACGATATCATATACTTTATGAAGCTAGACCTGCATGGACCACCACCAAAAATGTATCACGACCCGCACCCGGTGTAAGGGTACAAGTCGGAAACGTCGTTCAGCCTACGCCGCAGAATCGGCGGTAGAACGATGTCTAGATAATCTATCTAATAATATAATAAACCACCAATAATGATAGTATACTCAATCACAGAACTAAGATAGAAATAAGCACGAATCAGATAAAGAATAAAATAGTCATAATACAACTCATGAATCTAAAATAATACATCAATGAGTCTGAAAAAATACAGAAATAAGCTGGAGACAAATCCAGTACAAAGAATACTACGAGGCTACAACTCCAGGGTCAACTGTCTCAGTTGGGATAAGTCCCTCCTGAGCCAGGGTCTCAGATCTAAACCCACAACATCCTGGGGTCCATAATAGGTAGGGTACCACTCCTCAGTGTCATCTGGAAAAATATATCCAGTCAGGAAATTAGCAGAGTACATCTCTAACAGCAGTACTAATCAATGATAAAAACTATGTAACAGTAAATAGCTGTGGATAAACAAGATGCACAATAGATACAAGAGATATATATACAATAAGGAAATATTGGAATAAATAGAATAATGAACAATATGCCAATGAAACAAGAATACTAATGACTAAGCGTGTGAGTACTAGCTTAACATGTGATCGGCTTGGGCAAGATGCAATGCAGCTTGGCTAATCATACGTATGGTGTATAATCAACACTATTCAGTAATCAGTACTTGATACAATAGGGATATTGATCACATATCTATACTAATACTCCCCACCCTCGACTGGTATAATAGATCCAACCACGGTATGCTATGGTACGAGATTCCCCAAGAAGATAGCGACTCTTCCCGAGAATCAGTGTCTGTACATGTACAAGATAACCAATAAAATAATACTTGCACCATATACACCATATACCAAAGAATAATATCTCATGACGAGATCCGGATATACCAATCCGTGTAACCATAGTGTCAAGAGAACATGGATATCTACACTAGATACAATGAACATAGAAGATATCATAAATGAGAAACTATCAGAGAATATACTCGCCTGAAGTCCAATGAATACTCTCACAGATGTATGACTTGGTGCCTCAAAGACCTAGATATGGAATACAACATCAATACAAGGTTCCAAAAAGAGAATAAGTTAAACTAGTCAACTTCTAGGTCAATAAGTCAATTCTAAGTCAAAAGTCAACTATGGTCAACTCTAAGTCAACTATGATCAACTATGGTCAACTATGGTCAAACCAAGGTCAACTATCTATTTTTAGGTTACAAAAGTCTAACACAAAAATCTTGGGTCAAGATATTAAAATCTAAGTCATAAAAACCACATCTTAAAATATTAGGATACCGTATCTCCGGATACGTAAATTCCAAGGTAAACATCACAATACATATATATCAAATAATTATGTATAATAATATAGAATATTAATTTACACATCAAATAGGTACCATGGTTTTGAACCAACTTAGTATCTCAACAAAAATCACAATCTTGATACCCAAATCCCGTATCTTGAGTATCCCACTTACCTTGGTTTCCACAAGGTAATACTCAATACCTTGATATAATAATAACCCTCATATATAATATATAAATATATACTAATATTATATAAATAAGGAATATAGCAATAATAGTATATTATCTCAATATCAATACATATATATACATATATATATATATATAAATATAAGTATATAAATACATATACATAAATCTGCCTAACCGTCGCTAAAAACAGTGTTGAAAAATACTGATACACTGATACCAGGCCTTTAGTGACAGTTCTGGCTGTCACTGAAGCCGCCGTCGCTGCTGCTGTTTGAAAATATGCACTGCTGCTGCTTTCAACCGTCACCACTCCCACTGTTGCCACTGCTGCTATTTCCCACCGCTGCTGCCTCTCATTAATGACAGCGGTTGCTGTCATTAATGGCGCCGCCTCTAGCTACAGCGGCTGCTGCTATTTTGTGACAGCGGCTGCTGTCGCCAATTCTCCGTCACTGAAAACCTATATATATATATATATATATATATATATATATATATATATATATATATCACCCAATATATATATATATATATATATATATATAACTATACATACCCTCTCCTATTATTATGTATATATTTAATATAGCAACAACACACACATACAACATATATAATAAATATACATCTATACATATATATAAATAATCATATAATAACTATAATTAATCTAATTACTTAATTAAACATACACATATATTTTATAAAACATATTCATATATTTATATCCCTAACATATATTATAACATATATACTAATGCATATAGAAGAAAGCTACATAATATATATTCTATTAGTACATATATAATACATAGATCTATGATACAATAAACACTATAATAAATACACCATAATACATAATATATATATATATATATATATATATATATATATATATATATATATATACACACACACACACAATTATAATTCAAGAATTAAAAGCACAATTAATTAGATCTACACATAAATACACAACAAATGGAGAGTATCATATCGTATCCCACTAGATCTAGGATACGCATGTAACAAGAGTCCACCACACATCCAATTGTACCCCGAAGGACACAAGCAAGTCACATATAATATTTATGAATAATACAAAGTGTCAAATATAGATCTATGTGTTTGTGTCAAAATACGACATGTACAAAGTCCCGTGTCGGAGGGAAATTTCCCAAAACAACACGTATCACCAAATTATTGGGATACGACCTACATGTACCCAATTGTGGACACGACACTAGCCCCAAACACATAAACACATGTCAAATTGATCTATAGGATCAATTGACACATACAACAATTATCATTCTCGGAATTTCTCCAAAATTGACACAAAAAGTACCATAACTTTCTCAATAGGCCTCCTATGAACATAAAAACAAATTCTATGGGTAGTACATGCATATGGATTAATTTTCCATGATTAAATCTCAGATTTAGAAGTTATTTTAAGGGGAAAAACTGAATTGTACCTATTGGGAGATGGATTCCCAATGAAACCTTCAATTGAGATGAAATTGCTTCCAAATTATAGATCATTGCTCCTCTTTGTATATCCTTACTTTTTTCTTCTAGATCCTTGCTTCTTAAGTCTCTAATAGTGATTTAGGAAGGAATTAGAATAAATTTGGTAGGAAAATAAAGTAGGAATGAAGGAAATTTGGTAGTGAAAAATTCTAGATCTAGATTTGGAATAAAAAAGAGGAGAAAGAATTTTTCTCCTATACTTATATAGGCCGGCCCCTATTCCTCTCCCTTAAGTAATCGTGTAATATCCATTATACCCCTTGGGGCCTCTCATGAAGAAATAATTAAGGAAGAAAGCTTCTAGTCTAATGATTTAATTAATTTAATCCATCTCCTTAACAATGGGCTTTCTAAATGGGCTAAGTCTAACTAATTAATTCATGTTGGTCCATGGGTCCAAACTAAACTAGTTAGGTCCACTAACACAAGTCCAAATTAAATAAATAATATCTAATAACAATTAAATAATACCACAAATAATTATTTATCAAGCACAATAATTAATTAAATAAAAAATTACTAAAATATCCTTTCCTAGAAAATATGGTAGTGACAGTAAGTCTAGTCTGTAGGCTACTGCACCGACCCTCTCAAGAATATCGAAGGGTCTGATGTACCGTAGACTAAGCTTTTCGCCTCCACCAAAGCGAATCATGTCCCATGTCGTAGAAATCCTAAAGAACACCAAATCACCAACCAAGCACGAAACACAGCCTAAGCACCCTAAGAAAAATAAACAATCACAAGCAATACAAACAAAATCTATACCTCAAACTCCAATGATCTTCGTTGGCTATTGGCCTAATATCATTGTCTGTCCTACGCCACCTGAAGTCTATCCCTGATGAATATCACCTTCTCAGCTGCATCATCAACCATCTCTGGTCCCAATAAGGCTCTCTCACCAATATCATCCTATGATAACGGAGTATGGCATCTGTCTCCATATAATGCCTCAAATGGTGATATCTCGATACTGGCCTAGTAGTTGTTGTTGTAAGAAAACTCTACCAATTGAAGATGATCCTCCCAAGAACCTCCAAAATCCAAAACACAGGTGCGTAGCATATCCTCGAGAGTCTGGATAGTCCTCTTCGACTACCCGTCTGTCTGAGGGTGATATGCGGTAATGAACTTGAGCTGAGTGACCAAACTAGCCTGCAAACTCCTCCAGAAATGGGACATGAAGCGAATATCCTGATCCGAGACTATGCTCACAGGAACTCCATGCAATCTGACTATCTGACGCACATATATCTCTGCGAGCTTCTCCATAGACGTACCCACTTTAAATAAAAGAAAGTGGGATAATTTGGTCAACTTGTCTACGATGACCCAAATCACATCTTTACCTCCTCGAAAATACGGAAGACCTGAAATAAAGTCCATCGTCACATGCTCCCACTTCCACTCTGGAATGGGTAAAGGCTGAAGCAATCCACCCGGCCTCTATCTCTCTGCCTTTACCTGCTGGCATAACAAGCATCTAGATATAAAGCTAGCCACCTCCCACTTCATACCATACCACCAAACATGCTCTCTCATGTCCCTATACATCTTGTTGGCACTTGGATGCATAGAGTACTGAGATCAATGCGTTTCCTGAAGAAACTCCTTGCACAATGCTCCACTCGACACACACAATCTGATACCGTGCCACAATGATCCATCATCTGCATTACTGAAGTCCTCTGCCAATTCTATCTGGGCCTGCGCTATGATGCTCCTTAGAGACTCATCCTCGAACTGTACAACTCTGATCCGGTCCATCAACTCTGAATGTACCTGAAGTCCCCACATCTATGCTGCAACTATAGGAGCTAATACCTCAATACCCAAGCTATCAAGATAGGACAATAAATATCATTCCCTTGTCAAGTACATAGCCACTAGATACCTGCTCAAGGAATCAACGACTACGTTGTCCTTTCCTGGATGGTAATGCAAAGAAATATCGAAGGCCTTCATCAACTCCAACCATCGTCGCTGCCTCTGGTTGAGATCCTTTTGTGTGAACACATACTTCAAGCTATTGTGATCTGTAAAGATTTTTACTCTCTCCCCATACAAGTAGTTTATCCACAGTTTAAGAGCAAATATAACTGCTGCCAAATCCAAGTCATGGGTAGGGTAATTCTTCTCATGCGGGCGTAATTGCCTGAAAGCATAGGCGATCACCTTCCCGTTCTGCTGCAACACACAATCCAAACCCTTACCTGATGCATCACTATATATAAAAAATCCTCTTGTCCCTGATGGTAATATCAACACTGGAGCTGTAGTCAACCTCTTATTCAGCTCCTCAAAAGAAGACTGACAATCCTCAGTCCAGACGAACTCTACGTCCTTCCTGGTTAGTCTAGTCATCAGCTCTGTGATCCTGGAAATTTTTTGAACAAATCTACGATAGTAGCATGCCAATCCAAGAAAACTCCTGATCTCTGCCACTGAACTCGGTATAGACCCCGACTCGACTGCTGATATTTTCTTTGGGTCTACTGAGATCCCGTCTCCTATAATCACATGTTCGAGGAATTCAACCTTATTAAGGAAGAACTCATACTTCAAAAGCTTTTCCTTCCTAAGGGTCTCTAGAACTATCCTCAAGTATTTTCCATGCTCTTCCAGAGTCTTCGAATAAATTAATATATCATCTATAAAAACTACAACCAACTGATACAGGTACCGATGAAACGCCTTATTTATCAGGTTCATGAATACTGTCGGGGCATTGCTCAACCCAAACGGCATCACCAAGAACTCAAATTGCCCATATCGAGTCCTGAAAGATGTCTTTGGTATGTCATCTCTCTTCACTTTTACCTGGTGGTACCCCGACCTCAGATCTATCTTTGAGAATACTTTTGTCCCGCTCAACTGATCAAACAAATCATCAATCCACGGTAACGAATATTTGTTCTTGATAATGAGGTTGTTGAGTGCCCTGTAGTCGATACACATGCATACCGACCCATACTTCTTCGGTACAAGTAATACCAGAGTACCCCATGGTGATGAACTGGAGCGGATGAAGCCCTTGTCCTGCAACTCACCCACCTGCTTCTTCAACTCAACCAGTTCATTATTGTTCACTCTATAGACGTGCTGTGATATCGTCTCTGCGCTTGAAACCAAGTCTATAGAGAACTCCATATCTCTGTTTGGTGGCAACTATCACTACCACATTTTCTAGAAAATAATATTTTAGTAATTTTATAATTAATTAAATATTGTGCATATTGAATAATTATTTATTGTGTTATTTAATTATTGTTAGATGTTAGTTTATTGTTTTGGACTTTTGTTAGTGGACCTAACTAGTTTAGTTTAGACTCATGGACCAACATTTATTATTAGTTAGAATTGAGCCCAATTAGAAACCCATTCATTAGGAGGATGATTAATTTAATTAAACCATTAGACTAGAACCTTTCCTCCTTAATTATTTCATTATAAGAGGCCCCAAGGGGTATAATGGGCATTATATAGTAGCTTGAGGGAGGGGCTAAGGGGGGTCGGCCTATATTAAAAGAGGGGAAAAATTTTCTCTTCTCTTTTTCATTTCAAATCTAGATCTAGAATTTTTCTCAACCAAATTCCTTCATTCCCACATCAATTCCCTACCAAATTTTTTCCCAATTCCTTTCCAAATCACCATTGGAGGCTAGTAGAGTAAGGATCTAAAAGGAGGAAGCAAGGATCTACAAAGAGGAGTAAGGATCTACAAGTTAGAGGCCAATTTTATTAAATTTAGAGGTTAAATTGGGAATCCATCTCCCAATAGGTACAATTTAATTTTCTACTTTTAATTAGGTTCTAAATCTGAGATTTAACCATGAAAAACTACCCCATATGCATAGGCTACCCATAGGAATTGGAATTAGGTTCATAGAGGCCTATGGAGAAAGTTATAATACGTTTGTGTCAATTTTGGGAGAATTCCGAGATTGACACTTGTTGTGTTGGTCAATTGGTCATATAAACCAAATTAACATGTGTTTGTTTGTTTGTGGCCAGTGTCATATCCATAATTGGATACATGTAGGTCGTATCCCAACAATTTGGTGATACATTTTAATTTGGGGGTTTTTTCTTCGACACGGGGCTTTGTGCATGTATATAGATAGCTATGTATATATGTATAGATATATGTATGTAGATATGGATATTAGTGTATTAATTATCTATGTGCATATGTGCTTATATATATGTGTAGATATACATTTATATATATATAGCTATTTGAATAGTTATGTTATATGTATACATGTATGTTGTATATATATATATATATATATATATATATATATATATATATATATATATATATATATATATATATATATATATATATATATATATATATATATATATATTTATGTGTGTGATGCTACTATATCTATATGTATATATGAGAGGGAGTGATATATCTACCTATGTGTTTGTGTGTATCTATATGTATAATGTAGTGTGTATGTTGGATATATAAATATGAGAGGGGGTAATATATCTACATATGTTTGTATATATATATATATATGTATAGATGAGAGGAGTGTTATGTATATATAAGTAGTATGCTTGTGTATGTATATGTTGTTGTGTTGAGAGAAAGGAGGGGGCTCGGATAAACAGCGACAGCAGCGAACAGCAACAGCGAACAGCAACAGCGACAACAACCGCGACAACAACCGCGACAGCAAATAGCGACAGAAGTAGCGAACAGCAACTGTGATAGCAAACAGTGACAGCAGTAGCAAACAGCAGCAGCAAACAGCAACATCGACAGCAACTGCGACAACAAACAATGATAGCAGCAGCAGCGGGTATCTTGGCAGCTAGCTAGCTGAGTTGGTTCGAGCTAGTTAGTTAGTTAATTAGTAGTAATTAGCTAGTTTATTATGGTTAGTTAACTAGTTAATTAACTATCTAATTATTATTATATATTTAGTTAGTTATCTATACATATATACTTATGTATCTCTAAGTTATCTATATATGTAGATATGTGTACATGTGTATACGTATTAGTAGTTAGTGATTAGTTTGGTAGTTGGTATTTAAATATTCATGTTAGTATATACTATAAGTTATATTGGATTGATATATATATGTATTTGTATATATAGTTAGTGGGGTAGTTAACTGTATGCTAGAGTGGCATTACCTTGAGATACCAAGGTAAGTGTCAAGGTATTGAGGATATTCAAGGTATTTGGTTTCGAGTATCAAGATGGGGATTTAGTGGTGCGATACCGCGTTGGTTCAAAGCTAATGTATCCACTTAGTACTAGATTAGTTAGAACATTAAATTGTTGATAATTATATATGCATATTGTGATATTCTTATATCTCTTGTTTGTGTATCCTGAGATACGGTATCTTAATGTGTTCTTAGTATCTTAGATTTAATTAGTGTGACCTAGTTTCATAGTGTATGGATCCAATATCCTAAAGATAGACTCATGCAACCTAGAAATAGGTAGTTTGACCAAGTTTGATCGGTTTGACTTAGAGTTGATCTATTTTGACTATTTTAACTTAGAAATGGCTCTTTGACCTAGATGTTGACTAGGTTAACTTATTTTTATTCTGAAACCTTGTATTGGTATTACTATTACATAGTTTATATCATTAATTAGAACTATTGTTAGAGATGTACTTTGCTCCTTTCTTGACTGGATATATTTTTCCCAGATGACACTGAGGAGTGGTACATACTCATTACGGGCCTCAGGATATTGTGGGCTTAGAGTCAGATACCTTGGCTCAGGAGGGACTCATCCCGACTAAGACAGACGACCTGGGACATAGTATCTTAGTTGTTCTCTTGTACTGAATTTGTCTCCAGCTTACTATTTATTATTTTTTCTGACTCATCGATGTTATTATTTGACTCATGAGTTATATTGTGACTATTCTATTCCTTATCATATTTGTGCTATTTTCTATCTTAGATCTGTGATTGAGTATATTGATATTGTTGGTGGCTCATTATATTGATTAGATAGATTACCCAAACAGCGTTCTACCGTCGATTCTGCGACGTAGGCTAGGCGTTGTTCCCGACTTGCATCCCTATACCGGGTACGAGTCGTGACATATTTTTAGTGGTAGCCCATGCAGGTCTTCGAGGTCGTAATTAGTGCGATTTGTAGTGGTTCTCTGAATTGAGTGCTATTATGAGCCTGCTTCAGGATATAGGATATAGGCTATAGGCTGAGAATACTCAATAACATATAAAAAAAATTCTTTTGATTCATTCAACTGTTCTTTCTTGATATTGGTTTTTGATCTTTAACCTTCCTTCATTTGAATGTCTTACATCATGTTGTAGAAGCATGAAAAATACGTTGGGAAGAGCTACGCAGTCTCTTGATACAAAGCAGCATAAGCAGAGGCCTTCAGAGCCATCAGGCGTACAACAGAGTTTTCTCCGCTAAAATACAGCGTGAAGAATAAAACTCAAAGGACCATCCGCGTAAGTACAGTGCGTCCAGGCCGCTCCAGCGTGAACAGAGTTCTTCATCGCCTCCATGGCGTAAAACTCATCCGCTTTCAAAGCAGCGTTATAGCGTACGAGGAACACTTCATCTTCCCCGAAATGAACCTGTCAAGTCATGCAGTGAATCTGACCTCTGACTCCTGACAAAAGGTGATGCACGGCTACCCAGACGACGGCTGGAAACGATGGCAGACCTCCCGGGATGCGTCCCACAGTATGATGGCGGATCTTACCATTTAATGCAGAGGATTTGGTAAAACATCACCAAACCGTCGTTTACTGGAGTCCCCTCAGCATAAATCGCTCTTTTTGCGTGCAAGGGAATACGCCGCCCTGTTTTACACAGGCAAACATGAGCTGTTTTACGCTCCGCAGCAGAAAAACTGCCTGCCACGTCAAAAGCTGCACTTCGTACGGGATTCGAGGTACGTCTCCACGTCTAATTGCACAGAGCGGTGACAGTTTCTCTCAAGACACGTCTCTGCGACGGGTGCACAGAAGGCCTGCAGACCTTCGAAACACGCCTCCGTATTTAATGCATAAGATGATGGCAAATCTCTGCAAGAGATTTGGTTATATCTTCAAAAGCCGTAATTCCGGCTAAGGAGTCCACATCAGCACGGTATGTAGCGGCTTCTACGTCCATTCAGGATCTGTGCTCAAGCGGCTTCTACGCCCATTCTGGCACGATATGCAGCAGCTTCTATGCCCATTCAGGATCTGTGCTCATGCGGCTTCCACGCCCACTCAGTCTCTATGACTACTCGGCTTCCACGCCTACTCGGCTTCTATGCCTGTTCGGCTTCTATGCCTTCTCGGCTTCCATGCCTACTCGACTTCTATGCCTGTTCGGCTTTTATGCCTACTTGGCTTCTATGCCATGGTGACGGACATTTGGCTTCTACGCCAACCTCTTCTACACAATGGATACCTACCCACGTGGCTTTTACGCCATAATCTTAGTAGCAACCGTACGTGTTGTGTCCCCTTAGTTGGACCCACGTCACCCGCTCAGTCAAAAGATTATCTATACATAGACATTGGTTACTTTAACCGTTGTGTAAAAGGGTGCTGTACTTTTGACTCCTCGGTTGCTACACCAACGGAGTGGTCACTGTCACCAAAGACTCTATAAATAGAGGCCCCTGTCAATGGGGAACAAGGTCAGAAAATTCGGTCAAGAATACCAATATCAGATCCAAGGTCGACAATTGGAGAAGATGGAACAAGGAGAGAGAGAGAGAGAGAGAGCCCGGAGCTCAGGCAAAGAGCGGGGATCGACGACTTCGGCATCGTGCATCCACCCTCTCCTACAACCTTCGAAGCTGCTACCTGTCTTCCACGGCACTTCTTCAACATCGCGTGGTCCAAGGGCTAAAGTGATCGACCGTAGATCAGACACCTATAGCAATTTATATCCAGATTAAATAAATTGTACTCCCACATCCTCGTATAGGATTACATTGTACAAGTTTGTTTGTAAACCAAAGGGCGCGGGTTTTGCACAAACCCCGTCATTGAAATACACTTTCATTCTTTCGTTTAATACCACAAACAAGATGGCGACTCTGCTGGGGACGTCTTTCTCTTCTGACGAGGAAGTAATTGCTCAACGCGATGCGGTATCTATAGGAACCGTGAAGAAGACGCTGGTCGTTTATTTCGACTAGTCTGCTTACGAAGACATGCTTCGAACCGGGGGTAGCTCTCACTCTCTCTTCGTCCAAGACTACAGGAAGCTGCGTAAAGTATGGATGCCCAAGACATCCTCAACCATTCCTGTGGACTCTCCGATCTCTCCGACCAATGAGGTGGTAGCATCGCTCCCTCCGTGCCCTGCACGTAAAATTTAGTCTCCCGCTACGCGCGGTACAGACAAAACTTCGGGCAAGGCCTCTGCGCTAACCCAGAAGTATCTACTGCACTTTACGCGTAGGAACCAGTCTTCCGCTACGCGCAGTACAGACAAAACTTTGGGCAAGGCCTCTGCGCTAACCCAGAAGTATCCACTGCGCTCTACGCATAGGAACCAGTCTCCCGCTATGCGCGGTACAGACAAAACTTCGGGCAAGACCTCTGCGCTAACCCAGAAGTATCCACTGCGCTCTACGCGTAGGAATCAGTCTCCCGCTACGCGCGGTACAGACAAAACTTCCGATGGTGCCTCAACACCAAATCAGAAGATCAGATCACGCTCCACGTACGAAACAATATCTGACTTCTACGGTAAAACAGATGAGCGCGGTGATCTCCGCAAGGGGAAGCAAGCAGGCGAATATTCAGCCTCTCGGCATTTACGCCAGCAAGAGAACAATCCGCCTACCCTCCGGATTATGCGAGAAGCCGATGGACGACTAAGGACCTCTTCAGCTTTACGTCGGTCTGAGCAGATCCCCAAATTACGTCACGACGCAGGGCGAGCTCAGATTACGGGAAGGCACCCTCCCCAGGGATTATCCGCCGCCCAGATGGCCAGCCTATTGTACACATGTGGCATAGGGAAAGCCAGGGTGCCCAATCTCCGCGTGCCCACCGATAGGAACAGAAGAAACAAGTCGTCGTCCTCTTCTGTAAATTCTTCGGACCTACGGGATTATCTAACCCAGAAACGCGAAGGCAGGAGTCATAAACAGCCTTCAGTTCCCCTAACAATCAAACGCGGGGAGATCTTATGGGAGGATACGTCAACATCTGATGTCGTCCTCACAGGTGGGCCACAGGAAGTCTCCATCTTTATCATCCCACCCACCCACGACGATCAGCGTCCGATAATCTTCGGTAGTAGGCGGAATACTCCAGTCGTACAGGAAGAATCATGCGAGTCTGAATCTGACAGAATACAAACCCACAGATACAGCCCACAAGCATTAAAAATTATACAAAATATGGGTTACGACTTTAAACTAAAACAAGGTCTCAACTATGGGAAAGGTAGGCGAACGCCGGTGCGCAGTAATTCTCGCTATCAAGAAGCTCATTTCGGGTTGGGATATGCCGCGTCTCTCAAGAGACCAAAAATCCCGAAGTCCAGTCCTGAACAACCAGAGACAGTTCTTGATGAATCGGTCTCTATGGCCAGGAACCGCGGCATGTCCGGAGGTAACATACCTCGACAGGACAAAGTGACGTCCAAGGCTAGGGGTAGAATCCCCTCAAAGGCCGTAGATAATACAACAACGACCATCTCTTCGCGAGACCACAAAATTCGGACATCAGGAGCCCGAATACCAAAAGGAACCTTCTCCTTCAGCGAAGACGACATCATTGAGATCTTTGATATGTTGATGAAAGAGCACAAGCTTCACCTACCCAACATCAGACGTCCTAAGAGGGCTGGCAAAGTGGATGACCCAGATTATTGTATCTTCCATCGGTACACACATCACCCCACAAAGGCGTGCTACGTGCTAAAAAGGAAGATTCAGGAGTTGATAGAGGCCAAGGTCATCACTTTGAATCTGTAAACGAGGGGACAACCCTTACCCGATTGGATTTCCCTTCTTACATAACAAATTGCTCCCGCCAAGATTCATGTGTATAAAAACAAGGGAGATATATTTGAACAAAGCTCCCTACACAAAGACTGCCACGTCCATATCACCTCTGAGCAGATACGTACTTCCATCTCCGATAGAATTGCATCCCAAGAAGTTTGTCATATTCATGTTACCTCTGAATAAACTTCCGACCGTCAATTATTATGTCCATATTACCTCTGATAATCGACTGCCACCTACACCTAACATCCGTACTTAGCTCTAAGTACGCCAGTGGTGTTAAGTCCATAAAAGCTGCCATGTCCATATCATCTCTGAGCAGATACACACTTCCATCTCCGATATAATTGTATCCCAAGAAGTTTGTCATGTTCATGTTACCTCTGAATAAACTCCCGACCGTCAATTATGTTGTCCATATTACCTCTGATAATCGACTGTCACCTACACCTAACATCCGTACTTAACTCTAAGTACGCCAGTGGTGTTAAGTCCATAAAAGCTGCCACGTCCATATCACCTCTGAGCAGATACGCACTTCCATCTCCGATAGAATTGCATCCCAAGAAGTTTGTCATGTTCATGTTACCTCTGAATAAACTCCCGACCGTCAATTATTATGTCCATATTACCTCTGATAATCGACTGTCACCTACACCTAACATCCGTACTTAACTCTAAGTACGCCAGTGGTGTTAAGTCCATAAAAGCTGCCATGTCCATATCACCTCTGAGCAGATACGCACTTCCATCTCCGATAGAATTGTATCCCAAGAAGTTTGTCATATTCATGTTACCTCTGAATAAACTTCCGACTGTCAATTATCATGTCCATATTACCTCTGATAATCGACTGTCACCTACACCTAACATCCGTACTTAACTCTAAGTACGCCAGTGGTGTTAAGTCCATAAAAGCTGCCATGTCTATATCACCTCTGAGCAGATGTGTGCCTCCATTCCTGGCGGATGTCACAAGGATGGCTCATCACCCCCCGACTCACCTAGTACTCCCGAACAAGCACTATCAGCAAATATGGTGATGACAGATCCCTCAGAAGCAGAGGAACGAGATTCTGAGCCGTTTGAGAATGACTCTTGGGCTCAACAAATGGATACACAGTAGGAATTCTGCTTCGAACAAAGGGAACCTCCAACCAAAGACGAAGTTATCCAAATCGATGTTGGGGGTGAGCTTTCGCCAAAGCCGATATTTATCAGTGACAATCTTCCACCAGCCAAAAGGAAAGAAATCATACAGCTGATAAAGGAATACGTCGACGTCTTTGCATGGGATTATGGAGACATGCCGGGCCTAGACCCGAAGGTGGCTACTCACAAAATTGGCTGACTCAAAGCCTGTGAAGCAGCACCAACGCCGGTTCCGACCAGACATGATGGACGCCATTAAAGCTGAAGTCAAAAAGCTGATAGCTTGTGGGTTCATCCGGGAAGAACAACATCCCGACTGGGTCGCCAACGTTGTCCCAGTCATAAAGAAAAATGGGAAGGTACGTATCTGCATCGATTACCAAGATCTGAATGCGGCCTTCCCCAAGGATGAATTTCCTCTTTCCATTACGGACATCATGATCGACAATACCTGTAGTTTTGAACACATGTCTTTCATGGACGGGTTCTCAGGATACAATCAGATCAAGATGCATCCTGAAGACGAGAAGCACACTGCCTTCCGTACCCCGTTGGGAGTGTATTGCTATACGGTCATGCCCTTCGGATTGAAGAACGCCGGGGCTACATACCAACGGGCTATGAGCGGCATATTCCATGAACATTTACGCAAAACAGTAAAGTGTTACGTAGACGACATAGCCGTCAAGAGCCGCCTCAAGGATGATCACATTCAGGACCTAAGGACGGTATTCGAGTTAATGCGCCGACATCAACTCAAGATGAACCCTATGTCACTACCACATTCCGAAAACAGGGGTATTTTTGACTTTTTATATTATTTAATATTATGGTCGTTATAATTAAGTAATTGCATGATAAGTATATTTGATTTAAATAAATGTGTGAGATGTGTAATTAAATATATAATTATATATAGTGTTCATTTGTGTTTGAGCTAGTAGACTTGACCTAGAAGCCCAGTAGATGAACACTTGTCCGAATTAGGGAATTTTGTATTTAATTGTTTTATTTAGAATTAAATTCTTGGAGGTAGTAATTAATTACCGTATTTTATTTAATTATTGTGCATTGCCTTTGCTTCAATATTTGGAGCGCTACCCTAGCTTTTGTCTTCCAACATATTTCACAATCTTGCCCTAGACATGCCCGCCTTCCATTCTGCTATTTTTGCAACTCATAATTATGCTCTTTGTACATTATTTCTAGCCGCACAAAAAAATCGTCGCGGACGTTATTTAATAAATTCCTATTGTGTATCGTTGTGCGTTCCAATCGAAATTTGGAGGTAATCTTGACCTATTTTTCGTGCGGCCCAAATTAGGGTAATATTCTGTTCTGAGTTTTCTTCATTATTGGTATTGATGACCTGACCTGATTTTGGCCCCATGTACTCCTAATTAATTTTAGAACACAACTTGCATTTATTTCTAATTAAATTGAGGATACTATTTTAACCGATTCTGAAAATCCCAATTTAATTCCAGTGCCCTGCTATTTGAGCCCATACCAAACATACAGCACCCCCTGACCCTACAAAACACCGAACACCGAATCGCCCGCCAAATTTTTATCATTTTATGCGTCTGTGCAAATACCCAAATTTAAGGGGGCTAATTTGCAAATTTATATTTTTGGTGCCAACACCCATTTGTTTAAACCAATGAGGGAGCCCTAATAATTTTTAACTAAATCTCACCCTCATTCCCACATGAAATTCTTCATGACCAATCTAGACCACT
This sequence comes from Iris macrosiphon, assembly GCA_036927795.1. Taxonomy (NCBI): domain Eukaryota; kingdom Viridiplantae; phylum Streptophyta; class Magnoliopsida; order Asparagales; family Iridaceae; genus Iris; species Iris macrosiphon. The sequence continues at coordinate 132,191,252 of JAYESA010000006.1, read as the reverse complement.
CATTTAAAGGGGGTCAATCACCACCCTTGATTTCCCACACACCCTCTCCTTATTTAATGTCATGTCACATCAACCCTAATCCCCAAAACAAGCTCCCACATTCTCCCACAAGCCTCCACAACCGTAGCCCCCTCATTCTAATTTTTCTCCACTTCTCTTCTTTTCTTCTTCTCTTCCTTCTCCTTCTTCCTTACTCCTTCTTCTTTATTGTTTTTTTCATTTGAATTCAAAGGAAGAAAGGGGGGAACACTGTTCATTTCCCCCCCCCGCACCTACTGATCATCGAGCCTCTGCACCCCGACTCCTCTGTGCTCCGGCGGCCCCTGCCCACTCCGGCGGCCACTGGCCAGCCCCGATCCTCCGGCGGCCCGCTGCCCACTCCGGCGGCCATCGATCCCTGCTCCCCGGCCTCTTCCCGAGAGCCCCGACTCGAGCTCGGCCAACTCCCTCCGGCAACTGCTGCTCTTCAGCCCTCCGGTCGAGCTTCTCGACCCAACCGAGACCCCGACTCCTGCTGGACCACCACCACCTCCATCCTCATCCTCCCTCAAGCGGCCAACCACCACCATCAGTCTGGCCGAGTACCGACCCCGCAGCCCGATCCCGTAGCTCCGGCGTGGTCAGCCACCCACCGGCCTGCCAGCTCCCTACTCCGGCCGCGGCTCCAGCCCTGCTGCTCCTCCCTCCTACCGTTCTCCGGCCGGCAAGCCAGCCCTCCCCGGCTGTGAGTTTCCTTCTCCCCCTCTTTCCTTCTTCATACATATATATATATATATATATATATATATATATATATATATATACATATATGTAGCTAATGTAATGTATATGTACATATATGACTAATGTATATGTATTTGTATGTATATAATTAATGTGTAGACATATACGTATATACGTATGAGTATATATTAATATATATATATATATATGTATAGCATTTATTTAATTAATATTTAATACGCATATATGTATAGTATATAAATACATTAGTAATGTATAATTTAAGATATGTATATTATTTATTTGATTAATATTTAATTGTATAAGTATGTATTTAATTAATACATATGTATATGTATGTATATTGGGTATTTTTATATGGTATAAAATTAATTTGGTGAATTAATATTAGTATGTTTAAGAATGATGTTGACAATATATATATGTATATTCTAAAAATGTACTTTTGCACATATATGATATATACGTATTTTGGTATATAAAATGTAATAGTATACGTACTATTTTGGTATAAATATATATATATCTTTATTGTTCAATTGGTATAGTATAATATGGATATATGTATCCCTACTAGATGACCCTAGTTGACTAGTGCCCTGCCTGGCATGGCCCTGAGGCCTGTGTTTATAGACTGTGTGTTAGGGTAGCACCTGATACAAGTGTTATTGTGATATGTTTTTAGGACTGTTGCTTCACCCAGGGGATACTCTGGAACAGGACATCAATAATTACCAGCTAAGGACCCAAGGCAAGTACATTCTCTGATAATTTCTAATTCCTTGATAATTTCTATAAGTTCAATAATCTAGAAATGTTACATCTGAATCCTTGACACTGTGCTACACGAACTAGTATAGCTTAGATCTGCAGTCATGAGATGTTACATTGATTATCGTATTGACATTGTACACGACATGTATATTAGATATCGTACATGATAGATTGGACTTGCTCGTGTATCGTGACGTGTCATGGTTGGATCCATAGTACTAGTTGGGGGCGGGGAAGTAGCTAGTAAGAAATGTGATCATACCCTTTATACAAGTATAGAACAATGTAAGTGTTAATCATGCTCTTCACATATGATTAGCCAGGCCCTATAGCTATCGTACATGTTCCCAAGCCGATCACATTTCGAAACTACTATTTCAAACACTTAGAATAGATTACAGTTTCCTATTTTAAATCATATACTACATCACCGTATATGATACTGTACCTTGTTCTTTTTATTTTCATATATGCACTGACTGTATCATATTGCCTATTGCCTGTCTCTTCACATTGCTTGTCTCTTTAATTACCATTGCATTTATTTTACTGTCTTCTCAGTATCTAGCATCATCTATTTATTGCTTTATAGTCCTTATCAATTAAATAGAACTGTTATTTGAGATTTGTACTTTGCTCCTTCCTGACTGGAAACATTTTTCCAGACTATGCCTTAGAGGATCGGTATCCAACACTTTATGGACCATATGGTGAGTAGCTGCAACTTGGGCTTGATAGCTTAGTTGTGATTCCGGGAGGTCTAGCCGGAATCACTAATCTTCTAGTTAGTTCTTTTAGCAGACTATTTGGTACCGGATTTGTCTCCGGCATTTTGATGAGACTTGGATAATTTGTTGAGTTAGATTATATTTTGACTTGTGTTGTATTTAATTTTTATTTGTTCGATATCTTATCGTACTGTAGTCTTGTGATTGAGTATGTGTTTATTTTATTTGTGTCATCCGTGCCTCCTTATGGAGATTTGATGCTTGTGTGAGATTGGCTAGATAGTATCAAGACCTTGACAGCGTTCTACCGCCGATGCTGCGGCGTAGGCTGGACGTACCCGCGTACTCGTGCCCCAATTCCGGGTGCGGGTCGTGACACGTTTTTAGTGGTGGCCCATACAGGTCAGACTTCGCAAGTTGTGCGATGTCGTGGTAGTGTGACGTCTTAGTTGTACTACTGCTTGCCTGCTATAGAATATAGGACATAGGATACTAGGATGAGAGAGGATACTCAATCACAAAAAATTCTTGGGAGATTTCTGGGACGACCCCTTGAGAATCTTATTATAATTCCAATTTAAATCTTTTCCTTATTTCCGTCCGCTCTCGCTTGTTGTTATTGAACTTGATCCTTGTTGATCAGTTATTAAATTAAAAATCTTGGTATCATTATTGAGTTTGATTCTTGTTGACCAGTTGTTAAATTTAAATTCTTGGTATCGTTCTTGAGTTGATTTTATATCGAGATAAATTTTACAGACTAAACCTTACGGTATCATCTGATGACATATGTTGATGAGGACAGTGAGAAAGGTAAAACGTCTACTTTGGTTATGGAACCTAGAGTTTATCGTAGCCACATTAGCTGTCATGACGAGAACGTAGGAACCTGACTTGGATGTACATACTTTAGTTATGAAACTTAGAGTCTCTCGCAGCCATACCGGTTGGCGTGGCGAAGATTCTAGATGACATGATTATATAGTTGCATACCTTAGTTACGGAACCTGTCGTTTATCGCATTTATGCTTACTGGCGTGGCGAGGATTCTTAGTGTCATAATTTCTGACAGACGTGTATGATTATCAGGTTGTATCTTAAAATGGTTCTTAAAGTATCATCTCAAAACTTATCCATTTCTGTTATTCCATGACTTTGTTCCATCGCTTCTTTTTTTTACTAGCAGTAAAGATACCTTCAATCCTTAATCTCGTTCCTTTTTTAGCTTCTTTGAGGATTCCTTGTTAGTATGATAATTAGTGACTTACAATTTTGTTTCTGTGTTGTATTAGTGTTGACTGAGTGTGACTTATGAGTTTGTAAGTGTTTCTTAGTTGGACATGGGAGCAGTAGGCCTTAATCTAGAGATACCCATAGTATAGTACCTTGTAGCAATAGTTCTATGATAGATGTTATTATAATTAGTATTGGTATTATAGAAAGAGGAGTAAGAGTATCAGTGAAGGTTCCAAGAGTAAGTATCAAAATCAGCATGCCAGTCTTGGATAGTCATAAAATTTTGTACTTGGATGATCTATGTAAACAATTAAGTATCAAAGAATTGTATTAAAGATTAATGGAGCATGATGTTCAATTTGATGATTGATTACTTGGGTGTGTCAAGGGTAAAGAAATGTATATACATAAAGGGTATTAATGAGTGTGCCATGGGTAGAGGAATATCAAGATTAATCATGAAAGGTATGAAGTGTATCACAGATTAGTGAAACAGTTTGTAAAAGATTAAAAGGAAAATACATATACATCAATCGAGATGAGGAGCCATATACTTGCCCATGAGAGTAAAGAGAAATAGGTGTATTATAAAAGGTGCGAATAATTGTGAGTTCTAATAAGTTTGATGAGATAATCTAATGATGAAGCTAGTGTTACCATACCAATAGTGCTAGTGATTCTATATCAAAGATTTGTTGAGCAAGGTGCTAATGACAGTAAGAACTTCGTGTGATGATAATTAGAATGGTGTACCAGTTAATATAGATAGAAAGTCATTGGAGAAAATATGTGTGATGATAACTTTGATTATTGGAAGTAATATTGCAAGTAATTCGGGCAGTACAAATTTAAGAGCACAGTTGAGAATTGTAGACCATTGGTATATTGTGTGCACCTTGAGTATTAGAGACTGTGAGTATTATATGTATACTTGTGGATTTAAATTTATAATTTGAAGAGTGGAAATGAATTTCAATTTTAAAGTTTTTGAGGAGTTAAGATTTTATGTTATTAAAGTTTTTGAGGATTAAAATTCAATTCAATAAACATAGTCAAAGCTATGAAGATTTTTGGAAGTGATTAAAATTTTATTTCAATGTTGAATATTTGACTTTTGAGGAAAGTATATGCATTTTATTTTAAATCATTCGAGAAGTAAATTTTGATAATTTTATTTTGAGGATAAAATTTTATGGTGGATAAGAAATATATACTAGTATATGAGTGAATGAAGTGCATATATAAGGATCTGTTGGCTGTGCATGCTTGAGATGGCACTGCAAACAGACTTGGGTGTCCATTTAGAGTTGTATTAGAAGGAGCAATACTTAGTGTGCTGTGTTGCACTTGGCGTGCACTTGGGTGATAAGAACAACTAGTATGAACAATTATAGTAGGCAAGAGAGCTAGCAGTGGATGTGCTTGTAGTAGAAATAGTGGTCCCTAAAAGGATAAGGGTATCAAACTTTGGATGCATCATTAAACCTATGGTTGTGTTAGAAGGCTATGTTCTGTTCTTTCCTTCCTTTTGTCCCTCTCTATTTGATTGATTGATTGATTCCTTAGTACAATAGTTGTATGCATGATTTTCTTGTTAGAATGTAGTTAGTAGTACACCTTGATACAGAGACTGCAATACCATGACAAAAGACACCCTGGCCGTACATATTTCCCTTAGGTTGCATGTTGTATGATTATAGGAAAGATTTTTAGACCAGGATTATTGGGGTTTAACCATGACGAAGATTCATGAAGGAGTTATGACTTGACAAGAAAGACAAGACGATTAAAATTCGAGGATAACCATTGATTTAAATAGAGGGTTAAGAAATTAACATTTCATAATTGGTGGTTTATTAATTTCAGGAAGATTATGATATGGTTAAATTGGTTATTTAAATTTGGAAATTTTGGGAGACTATCATTATATTTATTTGGTTGCAAGTTATGAATTTTAGAATTTTATATTTGGATATTGCATTTGGAGAATCCTTAAGTATCGTATTGTTGAGTATTTTGAGGAAGAGGAAATCGAAAAATAAAATTTTGATGGATAAATATTTAAATTCAAACTTGTGGGACGAGATTACATTTTATAATTGTGCATTGATAAAAATCAAGTTAGAGGAGTGGATATTAAATTTCGAGTATTGAATTATTAACTAAAAATTTTTGGGGAAATTTTTGATAAAAATGGACTTTGATTTTTATTTCGAGAATTTTTCAGGAATACAATAATTTTAGAATTTTTGAAAATTGTGAAAAGACATCGTGGATTATTACCTGATTTCGTGGTTGATGAATTTAAACTTTGAGGGAAAATAATAATGTGTATGAATAAGCACTACTATGAGGATTTTAAATTTCGAGGACGAAATTCTTTTAAGGAGGGTAGACTTGTCACTACCACGTTCCAAAAACAGGGGTATTTTGACTTTTTATATTATTTAATATTATGGTCGTTACAATTAAGTAATTGCATGATAAATATATTTGATTTAAATAAATGTGTGAGATGTGTAATTAAATATATAATTATATACAGTGTTCATTTGTGTTTGAGCTAGTAGACTTGACCTAGAAGCCCAGTAAATGAACACCTGTCCGAATTAGGGAATTTTGTATTTAATTGTTTTATTTAGAATTAAATTCTTGGAGGTAGTAATTAATTACCGTATTTTATTTAATTATTGCGCATTGCCTTTGCTTCAATATTTGGAGCGCTACCCTAGCTTTTGTCTTCCAACAAATTTTACAATCTTGTCCTAGACATGCCCGCCTTCCATTCGCTATTTTTGCAACTCATAATTATGCTCTCTGTACATTATTTCTAGCCGCACAAAAAAATTATCGCGGACGTTATTTAATAAATAACTATTGTGTATCGTTGTGCGTTCCAATCGAAATTTGGAGGCAATCTTGACCTATTTTCGTGCGGCTCAAATTAGGGTAATATTCTGTTCTGAGTCTTCTTCATTATTGGTATTGATGACCTGACCTGATTTTAGCCCCATGTACTCCTAATTAATTTTAGAACACAACTTGCATTTATTTCTAATTAAATTGAGGATACTATTTTAACCGATTCTGAAAATCCCAATTTAATTCCAGTGCCCTGCTATTTGAGCCCATACCAAACATACAGCACCCCCTGACCCTACAAAACACCGAACACCGAATCGTCCGCCAAATTTTTATTATTTTATGCGTCTGTGCAAATACCCAAATTTAAGGGGGCTAATTTGCAAATTTATATTTTTGGTGCCAACACCCATTTGTTTAAACCAATGAGGGAGCCCTAATAATTTTTAACTAAACCTCACCCTCATTCCCACATAAAATTCTTCATGACCAATCTAGACCACTCATTTAAAGGGGGTCAATCACCACCCTTGATTTCCCACACACCCTCTCCTTATTTAATGTCATGTCACATCAACCCTAATCCCCAAAACAAGCCCCCACATTCTCCCTCAAGCCTCCACAACCGTAGCCCCCTCATTCTAATTTTTTTCTACTTCTCTTCTTTTCTTCTTCTCTTCCTTCTCCTTCTTCCTTTCTCCTTCTTCTTTATTATTTTTTTATTTGAATTCAAAGGAAGAAAGGGGGGGAACACTGTTCATTCCCCCCCCCCGCACCTACTGATCATCGAGCCTCTGCACCCCGACTCCTCTGTGCTCCGGCGGCCCCTGCCCACTCCGACGGCCACTGGCCAGCCCCGATCCTCCGGCGGCCCGCTGCCTACTCCGGCGGCCATCGATCCCTGCTCCCCGGCCTCTTCCCGAGAGCCCCGACTCGAGCTCAGCCAACTCCCTCCGGCAACCGCTGCTCTTCAGCCCTCCGGTCGAGCTCCTCGACCCAACCGAGACCCCGACTCCCGCTGGACCACCACCACCTCCATCCTCATCCTCCCTCAGGCGGCCAACCACCACCATCAGTCCGGCCGAGAACCGACCCCGCAGCTCGATCCCATAGCTCCGGCGTGGTCAGCCACCCACCGGCCTGCCAGCTCCCTACTCCGGCCGCGGCTCCAGCCCTACTGCTCCTCCCTCCTGCCGTACTCCGGCCGGCAAGCCAGCCCTCCCCGGCTGTGAGTTTCCTTCTCCCCCTCTTTCCTTCTTCACATATATATATATATATACATATATATATATGTAGCTAATGTAATGTATATGTACATATATGACTAATGTATATGTATTTGTATGTATATAATTAATGTGTAGACATATACGTATATACGTATGAGTATATATTAATATATATATATGTATAGCATTTATTTAATTAATGTTTAATACGCATATATGTATAGTATATAAATACATTAGTAATGTATAATTTAAGATATGTATATTATTTATTTTATTAATATTTAATTGTATAAGTATGTATTTAATTAATACATATGTATATGTATGTATACTGGGTATTTTTATATGGTATAAAATTAATTTGGTGAATTAATATTAGTATGTTTAAGAATGATGTTGACAATATATATATGTATATTCTAAAAATGTACTTTTGCACATATATGATATATACGTATTTTGGTATATAAAATATAATAGTATACGTACTATTTTGGTATAAATATATATATATCTTTATTGTTCAATTGGTATAGTATAATATGTATATATGTATCCCTACTAGATGACCCTAGTTGACTAGTGCCCTGCCTGGCATGGCCCTGAGGCCAGTGTTTATAGACTGTGTGTTAGGGTAGCACCTGATACAAGTGTTATTGTGATATGTTTTTAGGACTGTTGCTTCACCCAGGGGATACTCTGGAACAGGACATCAATAATTACCAGCTAAGGACCCAAAGCAAGTACATTCTCTGAAAATTTCCAATTCCTTGATAATTTCTATAAGTTCAATAATCTAGAAATGTTACATCTGAATCCTTGACACTGTGCTACACGAACTAGTATAGCTTGGATCTGCAGTCATGAGATGTTACATTGATTATCGTATTGACATTGTACACGATATGTATATTAGACATCATACATGATAGATTGGACTTGCTCGTGTATCGTGACGTGTCATGGTTGGATCCACAGTACTACTTGGGGGCGGGAAAGTAGCTAGTAAGAAATGTGATCATACCCTTTATACAAGTATAGAACAATGTAAGTGTTAATCATGCTCTTCACATATGATTAGCCAGGCCCTATAGCTATCGTACATGTTCCCAAGCCGATCACATTTCAAAACTACTATTTCAAACACTTAGAATAGATTACAGTTCCCTATTTTAAATCATATACTACATCACCGTATATGATACTGTACCTTATTCTTTTTATTTTCATATATGCACTGACTGTATCATATTGCCTATTGCCTGTCTCTTCACATTGCTTGTCTCTTTAATTACCATTGCATTTATTTCACTGTCTTCTCAGTATCTAGCATCATCTGTTTATTGCTTTATAGTCCTTATCAATTAAATGGAACTGTTATTTGAGATTTGTACTTTGCTCCTTCCTGACTGGAAATATTTTTCCAGACTATGCCTTTGAGGATTGGTATCCAACACTTTATGGACCATATGGTGAGTAGCTGCAACTTGGGCTTGATAGTTTAGTTGTGATTCCGGAAGGTCTAGCCGGAATCACTAATCTTCTAGTTAGTTCTTTTAGCAGACTATTTGGTACCGGATTTGTCTCCGGCATTTTGATGAGACTTGGATAATTTGTTGAGTTAGATTATATTTTGACTTATGTTGTATTTAATTTTTATTTGTTCGATATCTTATCGTGCTGTAGTCTTGTGATTGAGTATGTGTTCATTTTATTTGTGTCATCCGTGCCTCCTTATGGAGATTTGATGCTTGTGTGAGATTGGCTAGATAGTATCAAGACCTTGACAGCGTTCTACCGTCGATGCTGCGGCGTAGGCTGGACGTACCCGCGTACTCGTACCCCAATTTTGGGTGCGGGTCGTGACACCCTACGAAGTCCTTCCTGGGCATATCTAGTGGCAAATTCCTGGGATTTGTTATCACCGCCAAAGGCATCCAGGTGGACCCTGACAAAGTCCAGGCCATCGTAGAAATGCGACCGCCCCACAATCTGAGGGAACTTCGGGGATTTCAAGGCCGTCTGGCTTATATCCGGAGGTTCATATCCAACCTCTCAGGAAGATGCCAGCCTTTTTCGTACCTCATGAAGAAAGGTGTATCCTTCGTATGGGACAAAACCTGTCAGCAAGCATTCGGGGAGATCAAACGCTACCTCACCAGTCCGCCAGTTCTGGTGCCCCCCATCATGGGAAAACCATTCTTGCTATACATTCGAGCAATGGATCATTCGCTAGGAGCTCTTCTAGCACAGAAGAACGACGTGGGGCATGAGCAGGCTATCTACTACCTCAGCAGGATGATGGTCGGAGCCGAACACCGGTACAACCCAGTGGAAAGAATGTCTGGCTCTGATGTTCGCTATCCAAAAGACGCAGCACTACGTCACCGGCCAGACTATTCATATCATCTCCAGGATCAACCCTCTTCGTGTACTGATGAGCAAGCCGAGTATTCTTAATTCCCGATTCACAACCTGGGCGATGCTGTTAACACCATATGACATGGTGTACATCCCGCAGAAGTCCATCAAAGGCCAAGCGCTGGCCGACTTCCTGGCTGCTCATCCGATCCCGGAGGCCTCCAAGTTATACGAAAACATTCCCGACGAAGTTGCAGAGTGTAATTCCGCAATGGAAAGTGACACATGGCAACTGTTCTTTGACGGCGCCTCCAGGACTGGCCCCCAGGGAAACGTGGTTTCAGGGGTAGGAATCGTCCTGGTCACTCCTGATAAACTCGTCATCTACCGGGCATACTCTCTTAATGAACCATGCTCCAACAATGTGGCAGAATACAACGCCCTGTTGATCGGGCTCCAAGTCGCTGAAGAGCTGGGGGTCGAATCCCTGGAAGCTTTCGGTGATTCTCTGCTTATCGTCAATCAAGTCAGAGGAATATACGAAGTCCGGAATCCAGACCTCATCCCCTATCACCGAGCGATAATCGAGATAGCCATGACGTTCAAAGGGTTCTTCCTAGAGCATGTACCTCGATCTCAGAATCTGGAAGCTGATGCCCTGGCCAGTCTAGCTGCGGACTTAGCTACCCCTATAAGAAGGCAAGATTCGGTGATCCTTCTTAACAGAGATTTATTCTGCGTGAAGAACAACCTTCACATAGAACGCAGCCACGCTGTGAACACAGATCCCCCCGAAAGAGACTGGAGAAGTCCATTCATAGATTTTGTCGCATACGGAATCTTGCCAGAGGACCCCAAAGAAGCAGTATCCGTCAAGTGACGATCATTACGCTTCTATTTCGATGCATCTTCACAATGCCTATATCGTCGAACCTATGACGGACTGCTATTAAGATGTCTCTCAGACGACGAAGCACAGCAGATTATTCGAGAAGCTTATGACGGCGTATGCAGAGCGCATCAGCCCGGTCCTAAGCTACAGGATCATATCAGAAGAATAGGCTACTACTGGCCCACTATGATCACAGACGCGATCAGCTATACAAGACAATGCAGAGTCTGTCAGGTTCATGCAGACTTCATACACCAACCGTCTGAATATCTACATCCTACGGTCGCATCCTGGCCCTTCGAAGCATGGGGTATGAATATCGTCAGTCCCATTCACCCGTCCTCCTCCAGAGGCCACCGGTTCATATTGGCCATCACGGATTACTTCTCCAAATGGGCAGAGGCGATCCCTCTGGCTGAGGTAAAAGTGTCTGACGTGATCAGCTTCATCAAGCACCACGTTATTTATCGTTTTGGGATTCCTCGAAGGATAATCCATGACAACGGGCCTCAGTTCATCAGCCAAGCGTTTCATCGATTTTGCGATAAAAGTCGAATACATAATATTGCCTCTACGGCATATTATCCAGTTGCTAATGGTTTGGCGGAAGCTTTCAACAAAACCATTATCAAACTCCTGAAGAAGTTTGTCTCTTCAAACAAAAGAGACTGGAACGAGAAGCTGGGCGAATGTCTCTGGGCATACCGTACAACGGTACGGACACCTACAGGTTGTACCCCCTTTTCACTGGTCTACGGGAGCGAGGCAGTTCTTTCCATCAAAATTCAGATCCCGTCGCTCAGGATAGCAGTGACTAGTGAGTTGACTCGAGAAAAGAATGACCTGTTAAGGCTCCAAGAGCTTGAAGGATTAGACGAGAAACGCCTACAAGCTCAACAGCGTATCACGCTTTACCAAGCACGCATTTCCAAAACATTTAATCATAAAGTGAAGGAAAGAGTGTTCAAAGTCGGCGAGCTAGTTCTAGCCGTAAGAAGGCCGATGATTCTTACCCACAGAAGTAAAGGCAAATTCTAGCCCAAGTGGGAGGGCCCTTATGTGATCGAGACAACGTTCTCGAACGGCGCCTACAGGATAGCCCAGCCTAATGGAGACCTGTTAATGGCTCCTATCAACGGCAAATTCCTGAAAAGGTACTATGCTTAATCTCCCCTGCTCGGGTGGGACGTAGCAAGGATCTCGATTCTGACAAAACTACTTCCAAAACGCAATTGGTAGGGTTACGCTCTATCATGTCCGTATGACCTCTAAATAGATGTGTCCTGCTAAGAAGTTTATCGGGAGTCTATCATGTCCATACTACCTCTGATATCACTCTCACCAAAACCTGTCATTTATATTCCGAAATAATGGGTCCACAGAAGTCAGAAAAGAGTCGCCTTTATTTATTCCCGAGAGGGAGGCAGAATTACATCTGGGCAAGCAACAAGGGAAAAGGATACATCATGATGGCGGGTGAGTCAGATTGTGAATCAGCCGCTCCAGCGCAGCTATCCTCTCATTTCTAAGAACCAAGGCATCGGTACGAGCCTGCTCCAGCCGTGCCTCGGGAGTGTCCGTGAGGGTCAGATCAGCCTTTGCCCGAAGACAGCCCGCGCGAGCAGCTTCTGCACAGTCTAACTCCCGTCGCGCTGTGCTCAGTCAGCCAAACGCTACCTCCAGACCCGCCAACGACTGGGAAGCCCACTCCTCTGCCCGAGCGAGTTTTTTCTTCAGCTTGGAGACCCTCGCTGCATTCCCTTCATGCTCAGAGCGACACTGCGTCTCAACAGCAAGAGCCTCTTCCACGACAACTTTTCTCCTATCCACCTCCAGCTTATGATTCTGGATAGAGTTGTCCAGGCTTTCCAGCTTCGTAGCAAGCCGCGGAGTCATGAGGTCGAACCGAGCCTGAACATCAGCATCGAGACCCCGAGTCAGCTGCAAATGTTTATTAATAGGTTGCTCTAACCCATTAACCACCGCCTCCAGGGCGTCAGCTACCCCAGGATCGCCGAGCTCCCTGATGATCCCGATCGAAGCGAAAGAAGTCTTCCTCAGGCGCTCAAAATCCAGACTCTTCGTTAACACCATTGATACCATCGTTCTCAAACCGGTATAGAAAAGGCTGGTATGTTGCTCGGTCAACGCAACTAGATCCGACTGAACGTCGGAAGCACCCGCAATGTCAGCAAGTCCCTCTCCAGAGATGATTGCAGACGAGGTGGCCACAGCCGTCGCATCGACATATGGCGCAATCGAAGAAGGTGCGATAACGGCGGTCGAAGTCGTCGCCACACTCACAAGAGGCAAGGTCACGACGACATGTTCATCCTCCTCTCGAGGTAACGAGGCTACTCCGGGCGTACTGGCCCCCGAAGCCACTTCCTCATCAAAGTCGAATGCCTCCTCGTCAAAAGCCCGAGCGGAACCAGAATGCGCTCCAACGCTATACTCCCCGTAGGCGCTATCCCCTGAGAAGAAGACGAGAAAGTCAATATCAGTATGATGACAATCTTTCTGAAGGGAGGCATAAAGACGACGTTTACCCGGAGCCAACGGCATATACGACGCATCTGCAGTCGATATAGCTAAACCATGTCTTAATGACGTAATGCGAATCGTCATGCCTGGAGAAGGAGGTGGCCGACCGACATCGCCGAGAGTACTGTCAGGCCTCCACCAAGACGTGGTCGAAGTTCATCGGCCGGAATCTCGCCGGACGCGCTCACTGACGCGGCAGGAGTCATGCCCGCTGCTGGCCTCGGGAAAGATTCTCCTACCTGCCTCGGCCACACAGGCAATCTCGCTCCGCTACCTGGAGCTGTAGCCGCCACAGCCACCTCTAACGAGGATTCTCCGTCATCGACGACCGGAACTATAGGAGGTCCCTCTCTAGAAGGCGAGGAACCTCCAGCCAAAAAATTATCCCCGATGTAGGGAGAGGCAGGCTCACTCCCAGGAGCCGCAATACCAGGAATGCGGAGAGGACGAGCAACCGTCTACTTTCTTCTCTTACGAAGAGAAACTTCCTTCAGAGCAGAAGCCCGTCGCTTCCCAGAAGGGACTACCAAAGCCCCCGCAGGCAGAGGTACTTCGCACCTCGGCACCGACACCAGAGGCTCGTCCGGAGTACCAGACTCCTCACCTTCGTCCGAAGAAACCGAAGGGACGTCAACTCTTCCCCAGGCTTGGGAGAAGGCACCCGAAAGCTTCCACGCACGTCGAAATCATGATGGAAGGTGTTAATCGTCACGTAAAACTGGGCATAAGAATGGAGAATGCGAAGCTCCGTAGAGGTTGTAACGACCGGCACAATAAAGGTTGCCCTCGTACAACCTATGAGGAAATATCGCCACCCTCTAGCTCCATCAATGAGTCCGCCCCTGGACCTGAAGCTGGTAACGACATTGCCCATATGCAGCTGATCGTACCCAAACTGCCTGGCAAACCGACTAGCCAAGTAGGGCTCGAAGAAGCAGTAATCTTCGCTCATGTACAGCAGATAGGAGGGTCTAATACAGACCAACCAGTTAAAAGCTTCCGGGGAAAGGTCGGTCTTCTCTCCACCTGAATCCTCAAGTCGCACCCCTGATTGATCGCGATGCACGGGGGGAGCAGTACAGAGGAGCTTCCAACCGTGGCTGAGGTTCAACACCAGCCGGCAGTCTAAAACTGTGCTCACATTCCAGGAGGAATCCTTGTAATTCAGCAAGAATATACCCCCCGAGCTGCTACCGGACCCAGGAGACATCACCCGGGGATTGTGGAGAATCAACCATCCCATCAAGTATAGCTATGGTAATTCCACCCTGGGAAAACTCTCACGTCAAGCTTCGTCGACGAGCAACCCGTCAGTTATGGCTCTCAAGCCAGCCTGTATACGGCACACCATGGCAGGAAGCAAGCCCAGTCTTGCCCCAAACACTAGGTGCACTGCCGGCCATAGGATGTTCCGGTGAATGCGGTCCGCGGACGCGGTACCTGGCACCACTACTCGGCGCAGCCATATGGAGAGAAAACCAGCCAGCTGGGCTTCCTTAGACAAAGGTCTGCGACAGCGCCTCAAGTAACTACAGGCCTTAGTGCCTTCCGGGTACTTTCCTACCCCCTCGACAAGAATCTGATCCGGAGCTTCAGCCCCCTTCATAAGAGTCTCCACAACCTGGGCACTAAGCACGCCCAAACAGTTCACGGGCTCATTCTTGCCACCCGAGGCTTTCTCCGACCTGGCGGCCCTGGCTCGGTGGAAGAAGAGGTAGGACATCCACTTGGTGGTGTAAGCCAAATCAGAAGGCTCGTTATAAAAGGCGGTGCACGCGAAGTATTGACACATCAGCTCCTGATATACTTCTGCCACCCGAGGGTCCAAATCCCCCAACTCCCGGTTGGTGGGAACATACTCTTCATATGGAGTATCCCCCATCGGCAGTCTCGAGACAACTGCCATCTCATGGAGCGCCAATCCCAACTCCCCCAGTGGAGTGGCAAAGGTCCCGGTAAGCGGAATGTACCGCTCCATCAGCGCCAGGAACAAATTAGGGTTTGGAGGCAACCCGACGCTCGTCGCACTCACAGCGGCATATAGTCCAATGCCCTCCAACTCTCTCCGGAAGTGCGTCAAGGCCCAGTCAACTAGGCATCTCCATCGGGAGTTCGTTGGGGCGATCCACCCATTGCACCGAGGATTCTCCTTGGGATATACCCCACCTCGACCCATAAAGTCGTTGCAGAAGGTCGGCAATTAAACCGGCTGGATCACCAAGCTATCTTCACTTGGAACACTGCCCGGGCACAGTCCTCTGAACAACGTCACAATGTCGGAGGGGCGACTGACGAATGACCCATGGTCAGCTCCTTTCAGATGAAAAATCTTCCCCGGCTTGCCGTAAAGATCAGGAGTCAGCGTCCACGACATCTTCCTAGGATGTGTCGCGTGGAAGAAGGCCGAGTGGGGATAATCCCTCGGCATCGTTGGCAGGTACAAAACCAAATTCCCGGCTGGGAAGACCCAGGGCTCCCTCTTAGGCTTCGTCTGGGACTGTTTGTCGATCATGTCCTCGAAAAGAAAAGCCGGCTTTACGTACGGCTCCCCGTCTACATAAGTCAGAGGCTCCCCGTTGATCATGCTCAGCAGCATTCGCTCGCCCTGAGCCGATATTAAGATCCTCCTTCCTTCAGGGTACTGGGGTCCGGAGATAGGGAATGCCACGTGGGACAGATCCTCCAGGTAGTTCGAGTGCAGCATCCCAACAGCGGAGCCCATCACCTCGGCCAGTGGAGACTCACCCAAGTCAACTACAAAAGTGCAAGAAAAATACGTCATCACAAGTCTTGCACGAACATACGGACCGAAAGAAACAACAGTCTGTGCTCTACGCAGGATTGTGCAAATCTGGCAATTTTACGCCGGAGGTCCCCCCACAAGCGTAAAATTCAAATTTTACGATATACCCCAATTTTCGGTAGCCAGAGCTTTTACGCTCAGAACTACGAAAATATGGAGTCTTTACGCTGACACATTAGAAATATGCGCGTAAAAGATAAAAATGCCTCCGTGCATCATCTTCCTCAAGAAGAGGCTATCAGCACAGAAGACGACCTAGCGCGGTCACGTTCAACGTGTGCGAAGGATTTTTCGTCGTTTTTGTCACCCCGAAGGCTTTACCTCTAAGACCGGGTGCACTGCTCGTCGGCAGGACACTTCGCTCAGAAGGAAGTTCGCCTTGACCGACCAAAGACTCCCTCGCTGGGGCGAAAGAATGAGAAGAGGAACCTATACCCTTTCCCTTGGCGGAGGAGGTCTGTTTCGACGCCATTTTCTGAAGACTCGAGATGCTCGGAGAGAGAACGAAGAAAAACTCGAACAGTCGAAAGCTCTCTTTCGCAGAAGACGGATAAAAAGTTTCTCTCTCAGAAAACTTGGGATATATATAGAGTTCGGGCTGACTCCTCGAATCCTCAGACGGACTCCTCGAGACCCTAACCAAATCTCGCAAAATTAAATAATGGGTTATGATTGGATGCCACGTCAGCCCACTAACCTTGAAAGACGGACAGTCAGCAAATTCAAAAAGTTTTTCGTGCAAAGACGGTTCAGCAGGTCCCACGCTGAAGGAGCTTTCTACGCTCGACAGCAACAGATCTACGGTTTTACGCTCGCAAGCTATAAGTCTATGGTTTTACGCCCGGATGCCTTTGTGCTCAGTAGCTTTTACGCTCGAAAGGCCATAAATCTATGACTTTACGCTCAGCAGATACCAAATCGATGATCTCACGCTCGGTGGCGCTCAGTTTTCGCTCAGAAGCAACAGATCCGCAAGACTTCACGCTCGGAGAAATTTTCTTTTCAGGAGCTACAGATAAACAGTTCTACGCTAAAGGAGCTTCCTACGCTCGACGGCTACGAATCTACAACTTTACGTTCGACAGCTACAAGTCAGGTTTTTGGCCCGAATGCCTTTGTGCTCAGTAGCTTTTATGCTCGAGAGGCCACAAACCCATGACTACACGCACAGGAACTACAAAGTCTACGATTTCACGCTCGACGGTATTTTACGCCCGGAGGCTACAGACTGATAATTTCTCGCTCTACGACTTTCGGTATATTCGAACAGTCCCCAAGACGGTCAATTACAGGAGTTCACACAGAAGATACTCCTCCTTGGCCTCAACATATCCCAAGTACCCAAAATATACAAGAGTTCAAACATTGAGAAATTACTCTTCTCGGGTTAATTGGAGGTTCATCCAGACTCCAGTCTGAATATCTCGTCTATCAAAAGATGGCAGCTCAGTTTTGACAGCCATTCCTCGACCCTGTTCTAAGGGATTTTCGAGAAGTCACTCATGAAGACGAAGACTGAACAAAATATTCTGTTCATCAGAAGTTCAGAGTTCTACGCGGTTCCTCAGTCCTAGCAACATGACAGTTCTAAAAATGTTCAAAATGCTCTACAGCGTTCTATGGACTACTCGCTATGCGTAAAGGATAGGACCTAGCACTCTTCCTACAGAGTCGGCGTACAGATTCAGACGTGTTGAAGCTGCACATATTCAGACTTCACAGCAACGTATGGCAAGATGATCATATGGAGAAGAAAGGCGATTTTATTAAGAATCAAAATTATGATTACATATGAGGGAAATCCAATCTACAAGGGTTTTCTTTTCATTTTCATGACTACATATGAGGGAAATCCCATATACAAAGGATTCCCCGTCATCGTCCGAAGATTGCACCGAGAAGCTGCTCTGACAGGGTCTCGCGCCGGTGATGGTCTTCCTCTTCTTCCAAGAAGGTGATCAGTGGCAGGAGGATACAAAACTGGGCAGATGACCCATCCTCCAACAGAAGGAAAGCAGAGTAAATCTGCTTGCCTACAAACCACTGCCACTCAAGCCGGGACAGAACGAGTCTGTCTGACTCTCGTCACCGGAGGGCATCTAGAGAAGGCGCGGCATGCCAGCCGCCGTGGTCAAATACGACCCTTCCTCTCTCCTGAGGCAACGCCATACAAAGTTGCTGATTATCCCGAGCAAGGAAGGCTAAGATATCCTTCCATGATCCATCGTTGCAGTGGACACTTGCTCGAAGATGCCGTCTTTTTCGGCTCCTTACACGCTGGAAGAACATGATCTCCTTCTTCCTCAAATCGACCCGGCGAACTCCGGTGATCATCTCTGCGTGGTGATGAAGATGTGGGGAGAACAGGCTAACTCCTCCAGCCTTTTATAGGCAAAAGAGATCACAGCGGTCCCCCATAAATCTGCCATAAAGTCTGCACCGACCATTTCAACGCTCCATTCAGAAATATTTCGAGTTACGAGGGGCCGTTCATGCTTCGTTCAAAGCGTTTCAAATTCCAAGGAATTTAAAAGCTCTAAAGGGGGTCTTGTAGAAGCATGAAAAATACGCTGGGAAGAGCTACGCAGCCTCTTGATACAGAGCAGCGTAAGCAGAGGCCTTCAGAGCCATCAGGCGTACAACAGAGTTTTCTCCGCTAAAATACAGCGTGAAGAATAAAACTCAAAGGACCATCCGCGTAAGTGCAGTACATCCAGGCCGCTCCAGCGTGAACAGAGTTCTTCATCGCCTCCATGGCATAAAACTCATCCGCTATCAAAGCAGCGTTATAGCTTACGAGGAATGCTTCATCTTCCCCGAAATGAACCTGTCAAGTCACGCAGTGAATCTGACCTCTGACTCCTGACAAAAGGTGATGCACGGCTACCCAGACGACGGCTGGAAATGATGGCAGACCTCTCGGGATGTGTCCCACAGTATGATGGCGGATCTCACCATTTAATGCAGAGGATTTAGTAAAATATCACCAAACCGTCGTTTACTGGAGTCCTCTCAGCATAAACTGCTCTTTTTGCGTGCAAGGGAATACGCTGCCCTATTTTACACAGGCAAACATGAGCTATTTTACACTCCGCAGAAGACAAACCGCCTGCCACGTCAAAAGTTGTACTTCGTACGGGATTCGAGGCACGTCTCCACGTTTAATTGCACAGAGCGGTGACAGTTTCTCTCAAGACACGTCTCTGCGACAGGTGCACAGAAGGCCTGCAGACCTTCGAAACACGCCTCCACATTTAATGCATAAGATAATGGCAAATCTCTGCAAGAGATTTGGTTATATCTTCAAAAGCCGTAATTCCGGCTAAGGCATCCACATCAGCATGGTATACAGCGGCTTCTACGCCCATTCAGGATCTGTGCTCAAGCGGCTTCTACGCCCATTCTGGCACGATATGCAGCGGCTTCTACGCCCATTCAGGATCTGTGCTCATGCTGCTTCCATGCCCACTCAGTCTCTACGACTACTCGGCTTCTACGCCTACTCGGCTTCTATGCCTGTTCGGCTTCTATGCCTGCTCGATTTTCATGTCTACTCGGCTTCTATGCCTGTTCGACTTTTATGCCTACTTGGCTTCTATGCCATGGTGACGGACATTTGGCTTCTACGCCAACCTCTTCTACACAATGGATACCTACCCACGTGGCTTTTACGCCGTGATCTTAGTAGCAACCGTACGTGTTGTGTCCCCTTAGTTGGACCCACGTCACCCGCTCAGTCAAAAGATCATCTGTACGTAGGCATTGGTTACTTTAACCGTTATGTAAAAGGGTGCTGTACTTTCCACTCCTCGGTTGCTATACCAACGGAGTGGTCACTGTCACCAAAGACTCTATAAATAGAGGCCCCTGTCTATGGGGAACAAGTTCGGAAAATTCGGTCAAGAATATCAATATCAAATCCAAGGTCGACAATTGGAGAAGATCGAACAAGGAGAGAGAGAGAGAGAGCCCGGAGCTCAGGCAAAGAGCGAGGATCGACGACTTCGGCATCATGCATCCACCCTCTCCTACAACCTTCGAAGCTGCTACCTGTCTTCCACGACACTTCTTCAACATCGCGTGGTCCAAGGGCTAAAGTGATCGACCGCAGATCAGACACCTATAGCAATTTATACCCAGATTAAATAAATTGTACTCCCACATCCTCGTATAGGATTACATTGTACAAGTTTGTTTGTAAACCAAAGGGCGCGGGTTTCGCACAAACCCCGTCATTGAAATACACTTTCATTCTTTCGTTTAATACCACAAACACATGTGCCATATTGATTCTTTCTTTTTTGCTTTATCTCAGGATGCTGCCTAAGACTAGATCATAACAGGGTAGAGCAGATTCTGAGAGGTTTGTGACTTCCCGAGGGCCTGTACCAGTCACTTCTCCGGTGGTTGGAGTGTCAGCTGCTTTCGGGGATCTACCTCATACTCATAGGACTATGCCAGCTGTATCTGAGGGACTTCCACCTCCACCTTCTGTGCCGGCAGATGCGACAAAAATGTTTACACTATTTTGCGAGATGTAGGAGGCATAGAGGGCTCAGTCTGAGGCAAACTAGAGACAGACCGACGTCTTATGGCAGGGCATCGAGAGTGCTTATCAGCTTGCTCGCACCGTAGTAGAGAGAGAAGTTTTGGTCCAGCAGCTGGTTACTCCTCAGGTTGCTCAGCTTCGGCCAGGAAACATTCAGGACTTCAAGAAGCTGGAGCCTATGATCTTCAAGGGGACGGAGGGCATCGTCTATGCTGATGATTGGCTCGAGAACATTGAGCGTCTTATGAGGGTGTCCCGTCTTTCTAAGGATCTGAAGGTTGAGGCGGTAGGACTTCAGCTGTTCGACATCGCCCGCACTTGGTTCAGGAATGAGCCAATTCTTGTTGATGCAGGACAGTCTTGGGAGGTGTTCAAGGACCTCTTCAAGAAGTTCTTCGCTCAGGTAGACAGGTTAGACTTGGAAAGGCAGTTTGAGAGCCTCATTTATGGGAGCATGTCTGTGGAGGAATACGTTGCAGAGTTCGGCAAGTTGAGCCTATTTGTGGAGTATTTGGTGAGAGAGCTGGAGGTTCGAGCTATTAGTTTTAGTGAGAGTCTAAATTGGGAAGTGAAGATCCTCATTCTGTCTTTTTATGAGACCTACTCGGAGATACTTGCAGAGGCACGCAAGGTTGAGCGGGAGTTGGGTTTGAAGCCCAAGAGAGACCGAAATTCTTTTCTGGGGGCAAACAGCAGCACAGTAGCTGCCAAGCGTCCTAATTTCCAGTTCAGGCCTTTTCAGCAGCCATAATAGCACCAGACTCCATCTAGGGCACCGTTTCACTAGGCACCACAACAGCAGAGACAGTTACCGCAAGCTCCTTGCCACTACTGCAAGAAACCCAGCCACATTTGGGAAGTTTGCAGGAGGAGGCTCGGAGTTTATTTGTATTATGGTACTGAAGGGCATCAGCTGAGAGAGTGTTCCAATCCTCGTCGTGCAGTTTAGGGAGCAGCTCCAGCTCCGATGGCACAGGCGAGACCACCTGCAGTATAGCCGAGGGGACCTTCGCTTCCGACCCAGCAGCAGCGTTATGCCCAGCACCAACATCAGGGAGGTGCACGTCAGGGACGAGCGTTCGCTATGACAGTCGAGGAGGTCGAGCCCACCGGAGATGTCATTGCAGGTTCTGTTCTTCTTGATTCTATTCCATCTTTAGCTTTGTTTGATAGTGGTGCTTTTCATAGTTTTGTATCTTTTTTTTTTTGCTCTGAAGCATGGTTTGGAAGCTGAGGCTTTGCTTAGGACTTGCAAGATCATGACCGGGGAAGGCATTATCCTGGTTAATGATGTTTGCAAGGATCGGAGATTTACTCTAGGAGGCCGGGAGTTGAGTGCGTGTCTACTTGTAATGCCACTTCCGAGCTACGATATTATACTCGGGATGGATTGGTTGAGTAGGCACCATGGTAGTATATATTGTAGAGGAGGTAGAGTTTTGTTTGGTCCGCTAGGAGAGACAGAGTTTGAGTTTGCTAGAGGAACTGCAGAGCAGGGAAAATGCTGTGGAGCTATGGTGGAAGACAATGAGTTGCCGCATCCATTGGTAACAGAGTTCTTGGATGTGTTTCCTGAAGAATTGCCAGGATTGCTGTCACTACCACATTTTAGGAAAAAGGGTATTTTAGTAATTTCCTATTTAGATGAATATTGTGCATGGTAAATAATTTTTGTTGTATTATTTAATTATTGTTGGATGTTATTTAATTATTTTGGACTTATTTTAGTGGACCCAACTAGTGTAGTTTGGACCCATGGACCAACATGAATTAAATAGTTAGACTTGGCCCATTTAGAAAGCCTATAGTTAAGGAGATGGATTAAACTAATTAAATGATTAGACTAGAAGCTTCCTTCCTTAATTATTTCTTCATGAGAGGCCCCAAGGGGTACATTGGACATTTTACAATTGCTTGGGGAAGGGGGCATGGCCGGCCTATATTAGAGGGGGGAAATTTCTCTCTCCTCTTATTCTCATTCCAAATCTAGATCTAGAATTTTTCACTCCCAAATTCCCTCCATTCTCATTCCAATTCCCCACCAAATTTATTCTAAATTCTTCCCAATTCACCATAAGAAAGTTGAGAAGCAAGGATCTAGAAGGAGGAAGCAAGGATCTACAAAGAGGAGCAAGAATCTACAATTTGGAAGCAAGTTTATCTCAATTGGAGGTTTCATTGGGAATCCATCTCCCAATAGGTATAATTCAATTTTTTCCATTAAAATAGCTTCTAAATCTGAGATTTAATCATGTAAAATTAATCTATATGTATGTACTACCCATAGGAATTTGTTTTGTGTTCATAGGAGACCCATGGAGAAAGTTATGGTGCTTTTTGTGTCAATTTTGTTGGAATTCCGAATTTATATTTTGTTGTGTGTGTCAATTGATCCTATAGATCAATTGGGCATGTGATTATATGTTTGGGGCTTGTGTCGTGTCCATATTTGGGTACATGTGGTTCGTATCCCAACTATTTGGTGATACGTGTCATTTTGGGGGTTTTCCTCCGACACGGGACTTTGTACATGTCGTATTTTGACACGGACACATAGATCTACTTTTGATACTTTGATTTGTTCATAAATATTATTTGTGACTTGTTTGTGTCCTTCGGGGTGCAATTGGTTGTGTGTTGGACTCGTGTCACATGCGTATCCTAGATCTAGTGGGATACGGTGTGATACTCTCCAAATTGGTGTGTTTATGTGTAGATCTAATTATGTATGCTTTAAATTCTTCATTTATAATTAGTATATATATATAGATATTATATATTTATTTTAGTGTATTTATTATGGTATTTATTGTAGCATAGATCTATAGATATTTCTATGTGTTCTAATGTGATGTATAAATATATATATGTAGCTTCTTGCATGCAATTATATATGTACTTATGTTAATAAAATAATTTATACATAAATATTTTATAAAATATATTTATGTGTTTAAATATGTAATTATATTATTTATAATTATTATATATTTAATTGTTAATTTAATGAATGTATTTTTATGTGTGCTTCTAGCCATGTAAAATACGTACATATGTGCATGTGTTTGGTATTTTAATTTTGTAAGTTTATATATATGTATATATAAGTATATAGTTATTAAATTGTTTATATATATATACATGCATTTTGATTTATATATTGTATATATATATATATATATATATATATATATATATATATATATATATATATTTTTTTTCTGTTTGGTGACAGTGGTTTAATGACAGTTGAAAACTGTCATTATTCGGTCTGTCACAGCAGCCGCTGTAACAGTGGTTCAGCATTAATGACAGATCTGTCATTAATGCTGCGGGCAGTTTTGAGCGGCAAACCCTTCAGCGACGATTTCTGTGACAGTTTGAAACTGTCATCAAACGGTATCAGCAGTGGTTTATATATATATAGTTTCTGTGACAGAATTTCTGTGACAGTTGAGACTGTCACTATAAGCTATTTTATTTAATCTTTATTTTTAGCTCACTGTTTTCAGTGACGATTGGGCAGATTAATTTATATATTATATATTATTATTGTATATATATATATATGTATATATATATGTGCTTTTGTGAGGTAAAATACTAGTAATAATATATTATATTATTTGTATAAGTATTGGTTTGTATATACTTTATATTAGAGTGTATATTATTTATACTTTGTGTGGGTACCAATTGGGATCAAGACCTTGATTCCTAATTATTGTATTATTTATATAGATGTCTTGTGAGGATGACCTTGGTTTGACCATGTTTGACTTTAGTTGACTTTAGAGTTGACCGCAGTTGACTTTTGACTTAGAATTGATTTATTGACCTAGAAGTTGACTAGTTTGACTTGTTCTCTTTTCGAGACCTTGTATTAATGTGGTATTCCATATCTAGGTCTTTGAGGCACTGAGTCAGACATCTGTGAGACTTTTCATTTGGACTTCAGGCGAGTACATTCTCTGATAGTTTTTCATTTATGATATCCTCTATGTTCGTTGTATCTAGTGTAGATATACATGTTTCTCTTGACACTATGGTTACACGGATTGGTATATCCGGATCTCGTCATGAGATGTTATTCCTTGGTATATGTTGTATATGGTGCAAGTATTGTTTCATTGGTTATCTTGTACATGTACAGACACCAATTTTTGGGAGGAGTCGCTCTCTTCTTGGGGAATCTAGTGCCATAGCATACCGTGGTTGGATCTATTATACCAGTTGGGGGTGGGGAGTATTAGTATAGATATGTGATCAAATTTTTATTAAATAAAGTATTGGTAAGCGAATAGTGTTGATCATGCACCGCACGTATGATTAGCTAGGCCGCATTGTATCTTGTCCAAGCCGATCACATGTTAAGCTAGTACTCACACACTTAGTCATTAGTATTATTGTTTCATTGGCATATTGTTCATTATTGTATTTCTTTCCAGTATTTCCTTATTGTCTATATATCTCTTGTATCTATTTTGTGCATCTTGTTTATCCACAGCTATTTACTGTTATATAGTTTTTATCATGGATTAGAACTGCTGTTAGAGATGTACTCTGCTCCTTTCCTGACTGGATATATTTTTCCAGATGACACTGAGGAGTACCCTACCTATTATGGACCCCAGGATGTTGTGGGTTTAGATTCGGAGACCCTGGCTCAAGAGGGACTTATCCCAACTGAGATAGTTGACCCTGGAGTGTAGCTTTGTAGTATGGTAGTATTCTTTTGTACTGGATTTGTCTCTAGCTTATTTTTGTTACTCTTCAGACTCATTGATGTATTATTTTAAACTCATGAGTTGTATTATGACTATTCTATTCTTTATCTGATTCGTGCTCATTCTATCTTAGTTCTGTGATTGAGTATTCTATCATGATTGGTGGTTCATTACTTTAGATAGACTTTCTAGACAGCGTTCTACCGCCGATTCTGCGGCGTAGGCTGGGCGTTGTTTCCGACTAGTATCCTTACATCGGGTACGGGTCATGATAATTGCCTCCAGATCGAGATATTGAATTCTCTATAGACTTGGTGCCAGGTGCAGAACTAATTTTACAGCATATCTATAGAGTAAACAACAACGAGTTGGTCGAGTTGAAGAAGCAGGTGGACAAATTGCAGGATAAGGGGTTTATCAGATCGAGTTTTTTATCGTGGGAAGCCCCGATATTGTTTGTACCGAAGAAGGATGGATCGGTGCGCATGTGCATTGATTACAGGGCATTAAATAATCTCACTATTAAGAATAAATATTCTTTGCCATGGATTGATGACTTGTTCAATCAGTTGAGTGGTGCCAAGGTATTTTCTAAGATAGACTTGAGATCAGGCTACCACTAGGTAAAAGTGAAGACGGAGGACATACCGAAGACTACTTTTAGAACTCGGTATGGTTAGTATGAGTTCAAGGTGATGCCATTTGGGTTGACTAATGCCCCGGCGGTGTTTATGAATTTGATGAACAAGGTATTCCATCAATACCTTGACAAGTTCGTGGTGATGTTCATCGATGACATACTCATATACTCAAAGACACCGGAGGAGCACGAGGAACATTTGTGGATTGTGTTGGATGTGTTAAGGAAGGAGAAGCTGTATGGGAAGTTGTCCAAGTGTGAGTTCTTCCTGGACAAGGTGGAGTTCTTAGGACATGTTGTGACTGGTGATAGAATTTTAGTAGATCCGAAGAAGATTGCAGCAGTGGAATCTTGGAAGACCCCGAGTTCAGTAGAAGAGATCAGGAGTTTCTTAGGATTGGCAGGCTACCACAGGAAGTTTGTACAAGATTTTTTAAGAATTGCCAAGCCGATGACCAGACTCACCAGAAAAGATGTAGAGTTTGTTTGGACAGAGGACTGCCAAGTTGCTTTTGAGGAATTGAAGAAAAGGTTGACGTCTGCTCCTATTTTGACTTTGCCATCTGGGTCTGGAGGTTTCACTATTTACAGTAATACATCGGGGAAAGGTCTGGTTGTGTTCTTCAACAGAATAAAAAAGTGATTGCCTATGCATCCAGGCTATTACGTCCTCATGAGAAAAATGATCCTACCCACGATTTGGAGTTGGCAGCAGTCATCTTCGCCCTGAAGTTATGAAAATACTATTTATACGGAGAGAGTGTGAAGATCTTCACAGACCACAAGAGCTTGAAGTACGTTTTCACGTAGAAGGAGTTGAATATGGGGCAGCGTCGATGGTTGGAACTGATGAAGGATTTTGATATCTCTTTGCAGTATCATCCTGGGAAAGCTAATGTAGTTGCCGATGCCTTGAGTAGGTATCCGGTAGCTATGTTGTTGACACAGGATCGATATTTATTGGAGGACTTGGAGAGCTTGGGCATTGAGGTAATAGTTCCTGGTTTTCCTATGCAAATATGGGATTGCAGATACATTCAGAGTTGATGGACATGATCAAGGCAGCCCAGTATAAGGATGTATCTCTGAGGAGCATCAGAGCTCAAGTGAGAGCATGATTGGAAGATGATTTCACTGTTGTTGAGGATGGTTCTTTGCGGCATGGTGCTAGATTGTGTATGCCTAGTGGGGAGTTGCGTCAGGAGGTATTGCAGGAAGTGCATCGCTCTCAGTATTCCATACATCCAGGTGCCAACAAGATGTATCGGGATATGCTAGTGAGTGTGTGGTGGTATGGCATGAAGAGGAAAGTGGCACAGTTTGTATCCAGATGCTTAGTGTGTTAGCAGGTGAAAGCCGAGAGGCAGAGGTCAGGAGGTTTACTTCAGCCATTACCCATTCCAGAGTGGAAGTGGGAGCACATTACTATGGATTTTGTGTCCGGACTTCCACGATCTCCAGGAGGGAAAGACACGATTTGGTTCATCGTTGACAGGTTGACCAAGTCGGCCCACTTTTTGCCTTTTAAGGTAGGTTTGTCTACGGAGAAGCTGGCAGAGATGTATGTGAGGTAGATCATCAGGATACATGAAGTTTCTGTCAGCATAGTCTCGGATCGTGATAGTCGTTTTATTTCTCATTTTTGGAGGAGTTTGCAGGCTAGTTTAGGCACCCAGCTCAAGTTAAGTACTTTATATCATCCCCAGACAGATGGGCAGTCAGAGAGGACTATTCAGACTTTCGAGGATATGTTGCACACTTGTGTACTAGATTTTGGGGGTTATTGGGAGGACTATCTCCATTTGGTAGAGTTTTCTTACAATAACAGCTACCAGCCTAGTATAAAGATGTCACAATTTGAGGCTTTGTACGGTCGGAGATGTCGTACTCCTTGTCATGGGACGAAGTTGGAGAGAGAGTTTTGATGGGGCCAGAGATGGTTGTGGATGCAGCGAAGAAGGTTAAGTTGATCAAAGATAGACTTCGAGTCGCACAGGATAGATAGCGGCATTGGGCCAATAACCACCGGAGACCTTTGGAGTTTGAGGTATAGTTTTAGATTTTTGTTTTGTGCTTGATATTGATTGTTTATTATAGATTAAGTTCTTAATGTTGTATTTTAGTCTAGGTCAGAGGTTTGGTGTTTCTGAGGATTTCACCGACATGAGGCACGATTCATTTCGGTGGAGGCGGGAAGCTTAGTCCGCGATTCATCGGACCTTTCACTATTTTAGAGAGGGTCAGTGCAGTTGCTTACAGACTAGACTTCCCACCTGCATTGGAGAGAGTGCACAACGTATTTCACGTGTCGCAGTTGAGACGATACGTGGCAGATCCTAGTCATGTGTTAGATCACTCGGAGATAGAGGTGGGACCTACTCTTAGCTATCCAGAGCAGCCAGTTGAGATTCTGGATCGGAGAGAGAAGGTGCCGAGGAACCAGACTATTCCCTTGGTAGATATCGCATGGAGTCATCACTCTCTGGGGAGTCTACCTGGGAGAGAGAGGATGAAATGCGAGGGCGTTACCCATATTTGTTTGTGCCTTGATGTATGTTCTTTCCTAGTTATGTTCTATTCTTTCCGTTCTGTTGTGTTATTTTTTGGGGGAAGTTTTCGTCTTTGAATTTCGAGGAAGAAATTATTTTAAGGAGGGTAGACTTGTCACTACCATATTTTTTAGGAAAAAGTATTTTGGTAATTTTATAATTAATTAAATATTGTGCATATTGAATAATTATTTATTGTATTATTTAATTATTGGTAGATGTTAGTTTATTGTTTTGGACTTGTGTTAGTGGACCTAACTAGTTTAGTTTAGACTCATGGACCAACATTTATTATTAGTTAGAATTGAGCCCAATTAGAAGCCTATTCATTAGGAAAATGATTAATTTAATTAAACCATTAGACTAGAACCTACTCTCCTTAATTATTTCTTCATGAGAGGCCCCAAGGAGTATAATGGGCATTACATAGTAGCTTGAGGGAGGGGCTAAGGGGGGCCAGCCTATATTAAAAGAGGGAAAATTTTCTCTCTCCTCTTTTTTATTTCAAATCTAGATCTAGAATTTCACTCAACCAAACTCCCTAATTTCCAAATTAATTCCCTACCAAATTTTTTCCCAATTCTTTCCCAAATCACCATTGGAGGCTAGGAGAGTAAATATCTAGAAAAAGAAAGCAAGAATCTACATAGAGGAGCAATGATCTACAAGTTGGAGATAATTTCATCAAATTTGGAGGTTGCATTGGAAATCCATCTTCCAATAGGTACAATTTAAATTTTTTTCTTTAATTAGGTTCTAAATCTGAGATTTAATCATGAGAAACTACCCCATATGCATAGGCTACCCATGGGAATTGGAATTATGTTCATAGGAGGCCTATGGAGAAAGTTATGGTACTTTTGTGTCAATTTTGGGAGAATTTCGAGATTGACACTTGTTGTGTTGGTCAATTGGTCATATAAACCAAATTGACATGTGTTTGTTTATTTGTGGCTAGTATCATGTCCATAATTGGATACGTGTAGGTCGTATCCTAACAATTTGGTGATACGTATTAATTTGAGAGTTTTTTCTCCGATACGAAATTTGTGCATGTCACATTTTGACACGGACATGTAGATATATATTTTAATCCTTGTATATTCATATATAGTAATTTAAACTTGCTCGTGTCCTTTGGGGTATATTTGGTTGTTTGGTGGACTCGTATCGCAAGTGTATCATAGATCTAGTGCGATACGGGTGCGATGCACTCCACGTATTTGTTGTGTTGTATTTCTAGATCCAATTTATATTATTCTTAGCTAATTGTAACATATGTATTCATATGTATATGTATATATTGTATGTATATGTATATGTATATATATATATGTATATGTATATGTATATGTATATGTATATGTATATGTATATGTATATAGATAGCTATGTATATATGTATGTGGATATGGATATTAGTGTATTAATTATCTATATGCATATGTGCTTATATATATATATATATATATATATATATATATATATATATATATATATATATATATATATATAGCTATTTCAATAATTATGTTATATGTATACATGTATGTTGTATATATGTATTTATGTGTGTGATGCTACTATATCTATATGTATATATGAGAGGGAGTGATATATCTACCTATGTGTTTGTGTGTATCTATATGTATAATATAGTGTGTATGTTGGATATATAAATATGAGAGGGGGTAATATATCTACATATGTTTGTATATATATATATATATATATATATATATATATATATATATATATATATATATATATATATATGTATAGATGAGAGGAGTGTTATATATATAAGTAGTATGCTTGTGTGTGTGTGTGTGTGTGTGTTGTTGTGTTGAGAGAGATGAGGGGGCTCAGATAAACAGCGACAGCAGCAGCGAACAGCAGCAGCGAACAGCAACAGCGACAGCAAACAACAGCTGCGAACAGCAACAGCGACAGCAACTGCGATAGCAAACAGCAACAGTAGCAGCAAACAGCAGCAGCAAACAGCAACAGCGACAGCAAACAGTGACAGCAATAGCAACGGGTATCTAGGCAGCTAGCTAGGTGAGTTGGTTCGAGCTAGTTAGTTAGTTAGTTAGTTAAATAGTAGTAATTAGCTAGTTTATTATGGTTAGTTAACTAGTTAATTAACTATCTAGTTCTTAGTATATATTTAGTTAGTTATCTATACATATATACTTATATATCTCTAAGTTATCTATATATGTAGATATGTGTACATGTGTATACGTATTAGTAGTTAGTGATTAGTTTGGTAGTTGGTATTTAAATATTCATGTTAGTATATACTAGAAGTTATATTGGATTGATATATACATGTATTAGTATATATAGTTAGTGGGGTAGTTAACTATATGCTAGAGTGACATTACCTTGAGATACCAATGTAAGTGTCAAGGTATTGAGGATATTCAAGGTATTTGGGTTCGAGTATCAAGATGGGGATTTAGTGGTGCAATACCGCATTGGTTCAAAGCAAATGTATCCACTTAGCACTAGATTAGTTAGAACATTATATTGTTGATAATTATATATCCATATTGTGATATTCTTATATCTCTTGTTTGCATATCCTGAGATACGATATCTTAGTGTGTTCTTAGTATCTTAGATTTAACTTGTGTGACCTAGCTTCATAGTGTATGGACCCAATATCCTAAAGATAGACTCATGCAACCTAGAAATAGGTAGTTTGACCAAGTTTGACCGGTTTGAATTAGAGTTGACCTAGTTTGACTGTTTTGACTTAGAAATATCTTTTTGACCTAGATGTTGACTAGTTTAACTTATTTTTATTCTGAAACCTTGTATTGATATTATATTCCATATCTAGGTCTTTGAGATATCGTACCGGACATCTGTGATACTGTGCACCAGATTTTAGGCAAGTACATACTCTGATAGTTTCTTATTTATGATATCCTTTATGTTCATTGTATCTAGTGTAGATATCCGTAATTTCTTGATAGGATGGTTACACGGATTGGTATATCTGGATCTCGTCATGAGATGTTATTTCTTGGTATATATGGGGTATCTTGTGCAAGCCTTATTTTATTATTCTTCTTGTACATGTACAGACACCGATTCTCGGGAAGACTTGCTACCTTCCTAGAGAATCCTATGCCATAGCATACCATGGTTGGATCCACTATACCAGTCGGGATTGGGGAGTATGTAGTTAGATATGTGATCATACCCTCCATGTATCAAGTCTTGTTCATTGAATAGTGTTAACCATACACCGCACGTATGATTAGCTAAGCCATATATCTTGTATCAAGTTCCCAAGTCGATCACATGTTAAAGCTGGTACTCACTCACTTAGTCATTTAGTATTCTTGTTCATTGCCATATTGTTTATTCTTGTATTTATTTTCAGTATTTTCTTTATTATATATCTCTTATATCTATTGTTGCATCTTGTATATTCACATCTACTTACTGTTACATAGTTTATATCATTGATTAGAACTGCTGTTAGAGATGTACTCTGCTCCTTTCTTGATTGGATATATTTTTTCAGATGACACTAAGGAGTAGTACCCTACTCATTACGGGCCTCAGGATGTTGTGGGCTTAGAGTCAGAGACCCTGGCTCAGAAGGGACTCATCCCGAATGAGACAGACGACCCAGGACTTATAGTATCTTAGTTGTTCTCTTGTACTGGATTTTTTTCCAACTTACTGTTTAGTATTTTCTCTGACTCATCGATATTATTATTTGACTCATGAGTTATATTGTGACTATTCTATTCCTTATCATATTCGTGCTATTTTCTATCTTAGATTTGTGATTGAGTATATTGATATTCTTGGTGGCTCATTATATTGATTAGATAGATTACCAAAACAGCGTTCTACCATCGATTCTGTGGCATAGGCTAGGCGTTGTTTTCGACTCGTATCCTTACACCGGGTGCGGGTCGTGACAGCAACTCCGGCAACTCTTCTGAAAAGACGTCCATATACTCTGCTATCAATGGATATGGAGGCTCCTGCTCTTCCACCATAGCTCCACAGAAGTCTCCTTAGCTCTGTTCTGCTGGTCCTCTGACGAACTCAAACTCTGGCTCTCATGGCGCCTGAAACAAAACTCTACCTCCACGACAATGGATACCAGCATGGTGGCTGATCAACCAACCCATCCCGAGTACTATATCATAGCTCGAAAGTGGAATTACGAGTATACATACGCTCAACTCTTGGCCTCCCAAAGAAACTCTTCGATCCTTGCAAATATCACTGACCATGATAATGCCACCCCCGGTCGTGATCATGCAAGTCCTCGCCAACGATTCAGTCTCAAGATGGTATTTCAGAGCAAATGATACATATACAAAACTATGTGAAACACCAAAATCAAATAAAGTATGAGCTAAGAAAGAATAAAGATAGATTGAACCTGAAATAACATCACCGACTGGCTCTTCCTCCTCGACGGTCAAGGCAAAAGCTCGCCCCTGTCCCTGGGTACCTCTCTGTTGCTACTGGTGCTAAGTGAACTGCTGCTGTTATAGTGGTAGAGGAGATCCTATCTGCTGTCCCGCTGGTGGTCTCACGGGTGCTCTCTATACGAGGGCCCCATCCTGAGCTGGACGAACTGGAGCTTTAGGATAAGCCCTCAACTGATAGTTTTTTGATCAGCAGAATAAGCACTGGCATAATCTTATCCTACATGCATCCTATCCATGTCCCTGCTTCTTAGTAATAGGCAAGGAATAACTGGCCACTGGATCTGGTATGTCTGTTGTACCAGCGCTCTAGCTGGTCCATGATACTGCTGCCTCGGTTGTTGGAAATATCGCTGATGTTGTTGCTGAAAGTGAGGTTGTTTCATTGGACCCGTATTAGTATTGGATCCTCCTATGTCCCTCGGCCTCTTGGAGCCAAGCTCTAGATCATCCTCTGCCCGCTGTGCCTACCTCAGAATCTCCTCAAAAGTAGCGGTGGGGTCTCCATTCGTATATGATTTGATCTTCTTATTCAGGCCCTTCCTGAACTTCCTGGCCCTTTTCCTGTGGTTCTGTCCCTCCACAAAGTGGCCTAATCTGTAATACTCTGCCACATACTCATCTACTGTCATACCTCCCTGAATGAGATACTGAAATTGGCTCTCTAGAGATTGCAGAGCCACACCTGGAAAAAACTTTGCCTTAAAGAGCTCATTGAAATCTTCCCAAGTAAGTCCCAGTAATAACATCCTAGGGTCCATCCTGAACCAAGCCAAGGCGATGTCAAACATCATGCTTCCTTTAGCCTCCACCTATAACCTTTTTGGAATCTGCGCCAACCGTAGGTCCCGTACAATGTCTTATATCTAATCATCAGCATAAATAATCCCTTTAGTGCCTTTAAAGTCCTTCAGCCCCATCCTCTTAAAATCTATGATAGTCCCAAGCCTCGGCTGTTGCAGGGCCAACTAAGGTAGTATCGTCTATGGCTGGACTAAGGCGACTCTCTCGACTACTGCGAGCGTAATCTGATGGGCATTCTCAATACCCTGTCTCATAACCTCTGACTATCGCTGCTGCACCTCCATCATCTGCTGAAAGAACGCAAATATTGGTGGGGTAGAAGATTTTTTGAAACTGTTAGTGCTTCCCTCTGTACCGGAGGTGGAGCACCTCCAAAAGCTACTGTAAAAATGCCTACCTGGATCGATAAAACGGACCTCTGGAATATAACTGCTGGAACAATGTCTGCTCGTGCTGCCCTCAAAGGCAACGAAGTGACCGACCTCGCTGACATTACGCTCGACCTCGCTGACTTTACGCCTGAGCGCTGGGAATGCGTCTTCGGCGGCATCCTGAAGATAGATTGAACAAAGAAATCAATATTGAGTATGATATGATATCATCAAAGAATGATAGAATTATTCAAAGTAAAGCACATTCAATAGATAAGGATAGTAAACAGATATTTGGAATTATTCTCTAGTTGTGATTGAGTATACTCTTAGCCTATTTCCTATATCCTAAAGCAGGCTCATAGCAGTATCTAGGTGAGCACTACTACGATATCGCTCAAATTGTGACTCTAGGAATGACATGTATGGGCCACCACTAAAAATGTGTCACGACCTACACCCAGGATAAGGGCACAAGTAGTGAGCAATGCTTAGCCTACGTCGTAGCATCGGCGGTAGAATGCTGTCTGGGTCAACTCTACTATCTAAATATCTCATACAATATATACATGGTACCTGTCAATCATCTCAACTCCAATCAGAGGAACAATATGGTATCTGATAAATGTAAACTATACTAAATCATAATGCAAACTAAGAAAGATAAAGCACGAGATGGAATAACGAAGGAAAGAGTCACAATACATCCACAAGTCCGAAATAGAATATATACATGACAATAACCTTAATAAAGTCTAATACAAGTCTAAACAAATAATCTAAGCCTCCTCAACCGCGGGTACTAGGTCCTCCTGCTCTAAGGAGTATCGTCTAATAGTACGCCGTCCTGTATCCCGTAGTATGTGGGACACTGGTCCATAAGTCAATCATCTGAAAAATATACCCAGTCAGGATTGGAGCAAAGTACGTACCTCTGAAAGCAGTTTCAAACACATAATCGAGTATATATAACAGATAATAGAAAAGAATACAAGATAACTAAATATCAGAATATAATAAAATAGAGTGACTAGGTAATGTACTGGAATGAAGAACAGGTGTCACGACCCACACCCAGAAATTGGGTATGAGACGTGGGTACGTCTAGCCTATGTCGCAGCATCGGTGGTAGAATGCTGTCTAGGTCTCTATAATACTAAACATAACTCACAACTTGTCAATAATATCAACTCCATAAGGAGGATAATAAAATAAACATCTCTCAACTGCTTATAATGTATAACTTAATCACAGCTATAAGAAATAATGGCACGATGAGATAAAAGATAAGATGTACTGACATAAGTCAAGCACAACAACTCAAAATAGAGATAAACTATAGTCTAGCT
Source organism: Iris macrosiphon (assembly GCA_036927795.1). NCBI lineage: Eukaryota > Viridiplantae > Streptophyta > Magnoliopsida > Asparagales > Iridaceae > Iris > Iris macrosiphon. The sequence goes on along the minus strand of JAYESA010000006.1, from coordinate 132,155,615 downwards.
GTCTAACATAAAAGTCTCAACAAGTCTCAAAATAAACTCAATATAAGTCTCAAAATAAGTCTCAAGATGCATAAAATAACTGTCTAAATAGCTGTAGGTAGTGTCTCCTCTAAGGAAAGGGACTCTTATAAGCTCTATGGTATGTAGTCTGCATCTACACCTGGTCCATAATGTGTAGGACAGAAGTCCTTAAGATCCTCTGAAAAAAATATCCAGTCAGGATTGGAGTGAAGTACAAGCACTAACAACAGTTCCATGTATATTGACAAAAACTATAATACAATGTAAAGAAATACAAGATGGATATAAATACTGGAAATAAGAATACAGGAGATAATAAAATACTAAAAATAAGTAAATGTTGGAGAACATATCATCATCAATGGTACAACTAGCAATGAACAAAAATATAAGTGTATGCTAGAACAATGAACTGGAATATAAGTGAATGCTAGAACTATAAACTGGAAATACATGAATAGAATATCTAGCTTATAAGTGTGTGAAACATCAGTCTATCATGTGATCGGCTTGGGACTGATCAGGCTTGCTATATATGATTAGCTATTATTCATGTAAGGTCAGGCTAACCATCCAGTTAGCTATGATGTGAGCAATAGTCAGGCTAATTATATATAACAGGCTATAAGATATGTAATGATCAGGCTGCACCTGACGTAAGGTGTGGGGTGAGCTATGATGCATGTAGAGTTGGGTATGATCACATAATATACTAATATCTCCCCGTCCCCAGCTAGCACGATGGTTCCAATCACGATTTCTCGTGACAGGGCTCGATGATGCTAACTCGTGTATCCATAGTGTCAGAATCAAGTACGCTATACAACTAGAATCATAGAGATGATCAACATAATAAAAACTGTCAGAGAATATACTCGCCTGTGGTCCTCTGCTGGCAATACCAATATCCTGTTTCCAAAGTCTTGTCTGAACAATCCAACAGTTCTATATACATAATATAATAATAATATAGCATCAGTCGTTACACTAGCACAGACACAACACAATTACTCTGAACTCAGAGACTACGCTAGGGTGATACTTGTCAATTAGCAGGGTCAAGTGTGCGTCTAATTGTACGGGTGTCATGTCCTCCAATATTGTGCATTACAAGACAGTCAATCACTAACACATATTTAGCCAGTACGTCAGTGTACACAAGGCACTCGATTCACTAATATTCAGGGTCACATGGTCATATGCAAAAATAGGGTACCCATAATTAACACTTATGGTCATATGCAATTATACGGGATATCCACAGTTAATACTTAGGGTTATACAACATATATATATTACAGTCATACCTACTACTAGTAATCAATTTCCACACACACACACACACAAATACACTATATATATATATATATATATATATATATATATATATATATATATATATATATATATATATATATATATATATATATATATATATATATATATATATATATATATATATATATATATATATATATATATATATACCAATTAGTTATTATACACACACACACGCACAACTAGTTTCTAGGGTTACTTGCATAGTGTCTAGCAATTTCATCTAACAAACCAACTCTCACGAAGTAACATGCTAACCCTTATTATCGTTCACATATGCACACATACAAAAACATAAATTAAGGCAAGTCGAACATGCGCATTAGCATGCACGTGCACGAGGTCAAGGGTGTAGTCGACTGGAGATGGTGCTCAGTTATGTCACAGTGGAGGGCTCGGCTCTAGCTGCTGTTGTGTTGAAGAGTCTGACATCGAGTCGGGGAAGAGACGATTCGAGAAGAGACGCTCAGACGGAGGACTCGGCTGCTGTTCAGCGAGGGAGGTCGTCGGTCCGGCATGCTGGTGGCGGTGTTAATGGTGATGATGATGATGAAGGGAGGTGTCTGCGGTTCAATCGTCAAGGGAAGGAGACGGGGTTGGCGTTCAGGCGATCGGGTCGCGCTAGTGGCGGTGATGGGGAAGTCGAGAATGGGTCGTCCAGGCGAGGGGAGACGGTTGTTCAGCGGTTGTCGAAGTCGTGCGGTCGAGGGAAGTCGGGGGTGATCGCTGCTTGGCGGGGTCGACGGGTGTACGATGGATCTGGTGGATGCGGCTCGTCAGGCGGGCGGGTCGCAGTCGAGGTGAATGGAAAAGAAGATGGGTCAGGTGTTCACGCGAGGGATCGCCGGGGCTCCGGCTGGTTGGAGGTGGACGGAAGGGAATAGAGATGGGAGGTTGATGGGGAGGAAGATGTATTCGGCTAGGGTTAATGGTTCATAAAATAATAATAAAAATTTGTATATATATGTAGAGAAAATAGGGTTGATGTAATCCTAGGAAATTGGGCCGGTCAACCACTCCTTGGGATAGGGCTTGCTTTCTACAAGTAGAAATTTGGAGGGCTAGGATTTTATTGTTTGAAATGGATGGCTAGGATTTGATGAGGGAAAAGATGTTGAGTGTTGCACACTCCAAAATCATAGAAAAATTTATATGACTGGTCAATGAAGAAAAATGGTATTTCTTCATGTGTTGTGTCCAATAGGGTGTGGACACCTTAATGCACTTTTGCATAAAAGTCCCCAATAATTAAAAAATTGCACAAAATAGGGTTTTGGACTAAATAAGGAAAAATACCATATTTAGTGTGATGTAGTGGTTAAAAAGGGTGTGTGGTATTTAGTATGGGTCTTGAGGGTGTGAATGGGGGTTTGGTTTGGTGTTGGGTCTAGTTTTGGGTTAAGTTGAGTCCTTACACTAATTTAATTAAAGTTAGTGTAAATAATATTCTAAAATAAATTAGAAATACATAGGGCTAAATTAGGTGGGACACAAGTGTCATGAACGTAGAAGACTCAGAATAGAATATTGTCATAATTTGGGTTGCACAAAATGGATCGAGATTGTGTCTCCAATTTCGATTGGAACGGACAAGGATGTAAAGTTAGATTTATTTGGAATTAAATATAATCGTTTATGACGAATGTTGTGCGACTAAAATAAAATACAAGAGAGCATGTTTATGAGTTACATAGGTCGGAATGGAAGACTAGCACGTCTAGGACAAGGGTGTAAAATTTGTTGGAAGGCAGTGGCTAGTATAGTGCTCCAAATATCGAAGCAATGGTAAGGTACAACAATCAAATAAAATCACAAAAATTAAATATAATCCCTAATATTAAATCCCAAAAATGCTAGTTAATGTCCATAACCATATAATTTGGTCAGGGGTTCAACTAGTGGGTTTCTAGGTCCAGTCCACAAACTCATGCATTTAAGGAACACTATAAATAATATATAAATATCATGCAATATATTAACACATTAAATTAAATAAATAAATAAATAAATAAATAAAAATATCCCTATTCTGGAATGGGGTAATAACAAGTCTACCCTCCAAAAAAAATTTTGTTCTCGAAATTAAAATAAACTAGCACAAGAACAAAGAATCAAACAAAGAATTATACCTCAAGTCTCAAAGTGATACGGATACTACTCGCGCATTTCGTCCTCTCTCTCCCAGGTTGACTCACCTGGAGAGTGATATCTCTATGCAACACGAACCAAAGGAATAGTCTGGTTCCGCAATACCTTCTCTCTAAGATCCAAGATCTCTACGGGTTGTCCGAGATAGCTGAGAGTCGGTCCAACCTCGATCTCTGAGTGATCTAGTACGTGACTAGGATCTGCCACGTACCGTCTCAGCTACGACATATGGAATCAGTTATGTACTCCATCTAGTGCAGGCGGCAAGTCCAATCTATAGGCCACACCACCGACCCTTGCCAGAATATCGAAAGGTTTGATCTATCTTGGACTAAGCTTTCCGCCTCTACCAAAATGAATCGTGCCCCGTATCGAAAAAATCCGTAGGAACACCAAATTTTCAACCAAGATCAAACAATCTTAATACGCAATCTAAAACAAAACAATCGCAAACTAAAATAATAAAACCTATACCTGAAACTCTAGGGGTCTACGGTGGCTATCGGCCCAATGCCGATATCTGTCCTGCGCCACCCACAGTCTGTCTCTAATGAGTTTTATTTTTTCTACTGTATCTACGACCATTTCTGGTTCTAACAAGGCTCTCTCTCCGACATCATCCCAATGCGACATCTCCGTCCATATAAAGCCTCGAGTGGTGACATCTCAATGCTGTCCTAGTAGCTGTTGTTGTAAGCAAACTCTACTAGGTGTAGATGATCCTCCCAAGAACCTCCGAGATCCAAAATACAAGTGCATAGCATATCTTCAAGAATCTGAATAGTCCTTTCAGACTGCCCGTATGTCTGGGGTGATACGCGGTACTGAACTTGAGCTGAGTGCCCAAGCTAGCGTGCAGACTCTTCCAGAAATGGAAAGTAAAACGACTATCCCGATCTGAGATGATACTCACAGGAACCCCATGTAATCTGACAATCTATCGCACGTAAATCTCTGCTAGCCTCTCTGTCGATGTACCCACTTTGAATGGTAAGAAGTGGGCTGATTTGATCAACCTATCCACGATGACTCAAATCGCGTTATTTTCTCCTAGAGAACGTGGAAGCCCTGAAATAAAGTCCATAGTTACGTACTCCCACTTCCATTCCGGAATAGATAAAGGTTGAAGCAATCCACCTGGCCTATGTCAATCTGCCTTTACCTGTTGGCACACTAAACATCGGAATACAAAGCGTGCTACCTCGAGCTTCATACCATACCACCATACGTGCTCCCTCAGATCTCGATACATCTTGTTAGCATCGGGATGTATCGAGTACTGTGAGCGATGTGCCTCCTGCAAAACCTTTTCACACAAATCTCCACTTGGCACACACATCCTCGTGCCATGTCGTAAAGATCCATCATCCGCAATAGTGAAGTCATTTGTCAATCCTGTCCGAACATGTGCCCTGATACTCCTTAGAGTCTCATTATCATACTGTGCACCTCTAATTCTGTCCATTAGCTCTGATTGTATCTGCAATCCCCATATCTAAATCTTAACACTTGTAATGAGCACTTCAATTCCCAAGCTCTCAAGATTGGCCAATAAATGTCTATCTATAGTCAAGTACATAGCCATCGGATACTTGCTCAAGGCATCGATGGTACGTTGGCCTTTCTTGGGTGGTACTATAATGATATGTCAAAGTCTTTCATCAACTCCAACCACCTTCTCTGCCTCATGTTCAGCTCCTTCTGTGTAAATACGTACTTCAAGCTCTTGTGGTCTGTGAAGATCTCCACACGCTCTCCGTATAGATAGTGTTTCCACAGCTTTAGAGCGAAGATAACTACTGCCAACTCCAAATCGTGGGTGGGGTAGTTCTTTTTATGAGGGCATAATTGTCTTGAAGCATAGGCAATTACTTTTCCGTGCTGCTGAAGAACGCATCCCAAACCTTTTCCTGAAGCATCACTATAGATAGTGAATCCACATGTCCCTGATGGCAACGTCAAAACTGGAGCTGTCGTCAATCTCTTCTTTAACTCGTCAAATACGGCCTGACATTCCTCTGTCCAGACAAAATCTATATCTTTCTTGGTCAGCCTAGTCATTGGTTCTACAATCTTGGAGAAGTCTTGTACAAACCTCCTGTAGTATCCTGCTAGTCTGAGAAAGCTCCTGATCTCAGCTACCGAACTAGGGGTAGCCCATGACTCCACTGCCTCAATCTTCTTTGGGTTAACTAAAATTTTGTCACCCATCACCATATGTCCAAGGAATTCAACCTTGTCAAGAAAGAACTCACACTTTGAAAGTTTTTCGTACAACTCCTCTTTTCTGAGAGTCTCCAAGACCATCCTCAGGTGCTCTTCGTGCTCCTCTAGGGTCTTCGAATACACAAGAATGTCATCGATGAACACCACCACGAACTTATCAAGGTATTGGTGGAACACCTTGTTCATTAAGTTCATGAATATTGTTGGTGCATTGGTTAAACCAAATGGCATTACCGTAAATTTAAACTAGCCATATCTGGTCTAAAAAGCTATCTCCGGTATGTCTTCTCTCTTCACCTTTACCTGGTGATAGCCTGACCTCAAGTCTATCTTTGAAAATACCTTCGCTCTGCTCAATTGATCAAAAAGATCATCTATCCTCGGTAGTAGGTATTTGTTCTTGATAGTAAGGTTGTTAAGAGCTCTATAATCGATACACATGCATACCGTGCCGTCCTTCTTTGGTACAAAAAATACCGGAGCTTTCCATGGTGATGAACTAGATCTGATGAAACCTTTGTCCTGCAGCTCTTCAACTTGTTCCTTCAGTTTTGCCAGCTCGCTGTTGTTGACTCTATAGATATTTTATGAAATGGGCTCCGCTCCTGGTACCAAGTCTACAGAGAATTCAACATCTTTGTCTGGCGGCAATCCTGGCAACTCCTCTAAAAATACATCCAGAAACTCCGCTATCAGAGGATGTGGTAACTCCTCTTCTTCCTTCCTTGCTCCGCAAAAAGTGCCTCTGCGCTGCTTCGCTGCTCCTCTGGCGACCTCAAACTCTGGTTCTCCTGGTGGTCAAAATATTACTCTACCTCCGTGACAATCTATAGTAGCATGATGCCCACTCAACCAGTCCATTCCGAGTACAATATCGTATCCCAGAAGTGGTATGACGAGTAAACTCACGCTCAACTCTCAGCCTCCCAATGATACTCTCTAATCCATGTAATAATCACGGACTAGGATAATGCCTCCTCCAGTCATGATCTTGCAAATCCTATCTAATGGTTTTATCTCTAAATGATGTTTAAGGGCATAAGATATAGATACAAAACTATGGGAATCGCTGGAATCAAATAATGCAAGTGCTGGAATAGAATCGAGAGAAATTGAACCTGAAATTACGTCTCCAGCTGGCTCAGCCTCCTCAATCGTCATGGCATATGCGCATCCCTGATGTGCACCTCTCTACTGCTACTGGTGTTGAGAAAACCTATGTTGCTGTGGTGGAAGTGAAGGTCCCCTCTGCTGGCCTCCTGGTATAGTAGGTACTCTGGCTGGTCCCCTCTGCGGCTGCTCCACCCTGACGAGTCTGAATAGATGGACAGTCCCTCAGCTGATGTGCTGACAATCTACAAGACAAGCACGTACCCAACCTCTTCCTGCAGATGTATCTAGTATGTCATATCTTCCCGTAATATACACACTGGGCAGCAAGCTGAGTCTGCCTCTGTGGCTGCTGCTGCTGCTGCTGGGTGTATCCTCGAACTGGTGTCTGCTGATGCTGATGCTGATGCTGGTACGGCCTCTGTTGCTGCTGAAAGTGTGGGCGCTTGGCCGGTCCTGTACTGCCATTTGTTCCTCCAGAAGTGTAACACCCTCTCTTGGGCCTGAGGTCTAAGTCATCCTCAGCAATCTGGGCATCCATCAGAATACCCTCAAATGTAGCAGTACGACGTCCCGAAGTGCGAGACTTGATCTCTCTAGTAAACCCCTTCCTGAATTTTCGTGCTCAGTCTCCTGGGTCTCAAATCATCGATGGCATGAATTGACTCAAACGGCAAAACTCTGCGGCGTATTCGTCGACTGACATGCTACCTTGGACCAAATCATGGAACTGACTTTCCAATGCTCCCAAAGCTACGTCAGGAAAGAACTTCTCCTTGAAGAGCTCCTTGAAGTCCTCCCAAGTAAGTCCTCCGTCAGTGAGTCTCGGCTCTGTACGATACCACGTCAGCGCGATATCAAACATCTGACTGCCAGCGGCCTTGATCTGAAGAATCTCTGAAATCTTCCTCAAACGCAAGTTCCTCTCTATATCCTCTAGCCATTCGTCAGCGTAGATTATCCCCTCGGTGCCTTTGAACTCTCGAGACATCATCCTCTTGAAGTCCACTATAGTACCCGGCCTCTGGTGTTGCTGGCCAGGATGTTGTTGGTGTTGTGCTACTCTCTCCACAGCCCGGAGAGCCACCTGATAAGCATTCTCCATGCTCTCTCTCATCAGCTCTGTCTGTGCCTGGTGTGCCTCTTCTTGCACCCTCTGAGCCTTATCTTGAACATGCTGAGCTTCTGCTGTCACTCTCTGGGCATCTAACATGCCTTGGATAAGTACGAACATCTGTGCCCCGTCAGCGGTCATACCTCCGGGAGAGGGAGTCGGTGGAGGAGGAAGGTTGTCTGTCACAGCTGGGGCAAACCTATGAACAGGTTGAGGAGGAAAAACCCCAAAAGTTGCAGATACTCCCACATGAATAGGAGATATATGAGGAACTCCAGATGTCTATTCGTCAGGTTGAGAGGTAGTAGACCTCTCTGAAGTTGCTGCTCCCAATCTCAAAGACCTAGTCTTCGGCAGCATCCTGAAGACAGACCAAAAATAATCAATTAAGGTAATAGATACGATATCATCAAGGAAGGACAGTAAAATTCTAAAGGAAGCAATTATCCAGAATAGCATTGTAAAGATCAGAATTCCTAGTTGTGATTGAGCATACTCTCATCCTAAATCCTATTTCCTAAAACAGGCTCGTAGTAGTACAACTAAGTTGTCGCACTACCACGACATCGTACAACTTGTAAAGCTTAGACCTGCATGGGCTACCACTACAGGCAATATGAATAACTACAAGCAATGAAAATAACTGAAACTAGCTAATGTGCCATAGAATACTAGTTTATTATGTGATCGGTTTGGGTTGAACACGAATATATAATAATATGAATAACTGGGATTGCATAAAATCTAGGAAAATTCTTAGCCATGTACTAAGTGAATATCTAGTTATTTAACCCTTAACAGTTTCTTGTATGAATCCGAGTATATCATTCCACAGAATCCATCCTAAATATGATGCAGACAAATCAAGTCCTAATAGTAATATAAACAGGTTTAATATACATTGCACATATGGACTCATGTAAGCCACGACAACAATCAAGCCACGTGAAACCAAGTAAAGTCAGGTAAAGCTAAGTGAAGCTATGGCAATCCAGGTGAAGCCATGTAAAACCAAGTAAATCCATGTACAACCATGTGAAGCCATGTCCAACCAGATAAAACTAAGTGAAACCAAGTCAAGCCATGTCCGATGAAGCCATGTAAAGTCATGCCAAGTCAAATCCAGTCAATCCTGTCATTACGTGTAGCCGGGCAAAGCTGGATGAAATCGAGTAAAGAAAAATCAAGTCAAGTCAGGTCATCTGAAGCCATGTAAGTTCATGTCCAAAATTAGGTCAAGTCATCGCGTGTCCAAGCAAAATCCAGAAGTTTCAACATAAAATCACAAAAAAATCAAAAATTCCTAAAAAAAGTACACGATCAGTATACCGTCTGTACATTCCAGTACACCATCGATATACCGGTCCAAAGATAGAAAAAACATAATAAGTTCTGGATTCCAACAAATTGGTATACCATCGGTATACTGTAGTATATCGTCGGTATGCCATTCCAAGTAGGCAAAAAGTTACTGGAAAATAATGTTCCATAAATCGGTATACCGTCGGAACAGCCCAGTACACTGTCGGTATGCCGGCCAAGACAAATATCTAACAATGTCGGCAATATCGGTATACCGTCGGCACAACCCAGTACACCGTCGATATGCCGATAGGGTGCACACAAAAATATCTAGAAATCCAGTCGGTTGAAATCGGTATACCGTTGGTATACTGTAGTATACCGTCGGTATGCAAGTTTTCAAGAATAATCATGGTTAAAGTCAAGTCAAGACTGATTTTCGGAATCCAAATCAAATCCCAAAAATTACCAGAACCAAGTCTAACAAGATTCAAGTCTAGGGTAAGTCTTATATCTCAATATGGACTATACCTCACGGTCACAACTCTGGTATCATTTTCGTTACCAAGTTACCAAAAAGGGATGGGACAAGATTCTACGAGAAATTAAAACTGTGAAGGTCACTAGGCTAGAAATTACGATATGAACAACAATAGTAAAGCAAGTCGAAGCTAAAAAGCAATAACCAAAGCTCCAGAAAAGTAAAATGACATAAAGTAAAAGAAGTTCACGAAATTGGCAATGTGTACTTGCCTAACGTGAGCTCCTAGCCTAAACCTTCTAATCCACCACCACGAAGGGATTCAGAAACCACACTCCAGGTCTCAAGACCACGCTTCCAAACTCGAGAGAAAATAAAGAAGAGATGAGAGAGAAAAAGAAAGAGAAAGAAGAAAATAAAATATCTCGAGTACTATTTATAGAGAAAATATCTTGAAAGTGAAACAAATATTTGTTAGACAGTATACCGTTGGTATACTGTAGTATACCGTTGGTATACCGGTCAAGTAGTAAAGTTTTAATTTTGAGAATTCTTGAGATTCCTCGAGATCCAATAAAATGCAATAACTAGCACAAAATATGTATCTGCATAAAATACGAATACTGTGAGACGAGTCTCACACTAAGCCTATTGTTGTTGGGCTTTATATTATTCTTGTTAGTTCTCTATCAACCTATTTATCTAGTCATCGGATGAGCCTAATGCTCGTGAAGTCCCTTGGTTACCCGTCTTTGTCATTTCTCTCTAAAAGAGAGTAGCTTGCATTAGTCCCATAACGTATTATGGACTTACTGTATGGGACATTAGTTTTCGTAAACTCAAAATCAGGATATTTAAAAATTATCAAGATATCCATATAGTTTTTGGAAACAATTTGAAGATCGGGACTTTGAAATCAACCATATACTTATATAACTTTGAAAACGATGTTTGAAGAATCTAATGACGTAAAGCCATGCCCTGATATCATTATGTCATGCCTCGATCCTGAAGGACCGCAAGTCACCATTGGACGTGATGTCGTACAAGCCTATGTTGCGCTTGCATAAGGTATAATACCTACACAATAACAAAATAGACCAAATGGATACAGAAATAATAGAACTTTAAATGCAGAAAACTAAATATTAACTCTTTGATAAGGACAAAAAATACTTCTTTTATTGATAACTTGAAATGGGATTACAAAATGCTCTTAGTGGCTAATATAGTATTGCCATTATTGGCTTATATCTCTTTGAAACTTAAAAATAGCCACAGTACCCATACATCATATCCCTTTACTAGGACAAAAAATAAAATGCCTTGAAAATAACTGTTAAACTGAAATAAAAAAGCTTCGAGATGACGAGCACGGTTCTACTAGATTGGACGATCTTCTATGCCTCAAAGTATCTTCTTATCTTCCTCTACCTGGAAATGTCCACAAACATGGGTCAGTACTTATTGCGTTCTGGTGAGCGGTCGTAGCCGAACTCACCTGAAATTAGCACTAAGCAAAATTGTGAACTGGCAACTATTATTAAGTGATATTTCTACTTGTCTAGATTTTTTTAAACAATTTATAGGAAGAAACATAAATAATAAGAGAGTATCACTGGATAAGTGATTATTACCTACAGCCATCTGTCTACCATGCATAAGACAAGTGTTAACACAATTTGCATATATGTATAAACTTATGAATCTGTCTTTGCATCAAAGGGTTAGACTTGCAAGAAGGATATCCTAGCATGCGACCTAACTATATTATGGTCCATGCATGACTTTCCATGATCAGCAATTGGGACAAACAAGCTCATCCCACTAATAGACTGGCACCCCCTGACCGCGAGTACGTATAAGCCTCAAGGTACCATATTCTCTCCTAGTCCGAGCGATTCTCAGTGTCCCAGAAATCTGTCGAGATTACACCTTATGCACAAGTTATCCGAGACCAATGCATGAATGCAACATCTATCAGATAAAATACTACTATGCACAGTCTTGAAACAATAAGCATATATTTCCATCTTTTCTCTTCTTTTTTTATAGATCACATTCAAACCATAAGAGGTTTTCTATATACTTCTCATTGCGCAGCATACGATAAGGGACATAAAATCATTCATCATGAAATAAGTAAGCAACAGTTCTATAGTTTAGCATGTAATTCAATCTCTTTTATCTTATCTTTGTTAAGATGTAAAGATAAATGATTCATCAAAGGGCCGATGCCACTCACCAAAATAAATCTACTTGAGAGAAAGGGGAGCCTCATGCCACGATCACAGCTAGCCTATGTGTCCTAAAATTGGACCAACACTTGGTTAGCATCATTTGATCTCCTTCTCTCACGATTCGGAATGAATGCATAGAGCGAGGAAAGTGAACAACGAAAAGCAAATCATTAAAAGCAACACCAAAATGCATTCAACAAAACCAAACAACAAAAATATCCAACAAAAATTCTTGGACTCATTCCAATAAAAGCCAATCCATGAGTTAAAAATGTTTATTGCATTCCATCCATGATCGATTAAGCCGAAAGGTTTTTCCGATATCCAGTTTCAATTGAGTCAACAAGCCACAGGTATTACGTAGTGGACTGCTGGAAGCGGGGCACTACATCAAAAATAATGTAATTACTCCTTTTTATCTTTTAAAACTCTTGTTAAGGTATTATTTATCGTAGGACATGACGCATAAACAAAAGAAGTTATTTTGTTAAAGCATGAAGATAAAGGAGCAAAAGATCAAAGCCACTCAATATTGTAGAATCGTCGAAAGAAAATTTTTTCATACATCAGTCAAGCTTCGCATACTAGTTTACCTGTATTTACATCAGCAGAGGTTCGGTACTCTTCTTTTCTCTTTCTCTCAGAATTCAATATGAATGCAAAATCCGATGAAAGTAAGCAATGAAATCATCCAGAAAAAACATCCAAAAAATGCATTTATAAAACAAACAACGAAAGACATTAAATGAAAATGAACAATAAAGAGGTTTGAGGAAGAAAATATTATATAGAGTTTATTCTCCAAGACAATTTATTGCATTTATGACTCAATACCAAAGAAACCATTCCATAAAGGAAAATTTGTCTGAATTTATTTTGTTCCAATCAATCGATACCGATAAATTTTTCTCATGATTTTATTCCAACTTGGCTACTCGAGCTACTAGCCTACACAGTACCGCCTGCTAAGAGCGAGGCACTACAATAAATAGCTCACTTTAGGGATAAAAAAGAGTATAAATCCTTATTAGATCAGCTACAAGCCCACTACAATAAATAGCCCACTATTCCAGCTACTAGCCCACATAACTTAAATCCTTATTTAGATCAGCTCATATTTGCAAACTAAGAAGCATAATGTCATAAATCAATCCAATTCACACGAACTCCATACATTTGGCTAATATTCATGACCCGTTTGAGCAAGAAATTACCTTCCCCATGTAAACCCCCTGATTTTTCAGGAATTTTAAAATTTATTTTTCATAATTTTTCTAGGATTTTTAACTAATTAAAACCAAGGTATTTTGAAATTAAATAATTTTTATATTATGTTAAATAATATTAAAATATTATAAAAATAATATTTTCTGGTGTAAAATGAAAAATTAGACATAGGGTAATTTTTTGGGAATTTATTGGACCCCGAAAGCATTTTTAAAGCCCTAAAAATCAAGTTTTAAATAAACCAATTAAACCCTGAATTAAACCCGGTTTATTTCAAATAAACTAAACCAACCCGAACCGGACCCAGTTCAATTGAACCAACCCAAACCATGCGGGTCGGATCCGGGTCTAACCCGTCGACCCGCACCCTTGCTTTAGTGGATCGGGCCGGATCCGCCGCCCGACCAGACCCGGCTTCGCCTACCCGAAAACCCATTCCTCTTCCCCGACTATCCCTCTCCCCGGCGCCGCTCTGGCTTCCTGCAACCGCCTGTCACCCGCCGACCGAGCCTCCACCGCCAGCGCTCCGCCTCCCTCTCTCCTCCAGCCGCAGTTCCACCCCCACCGTCATCCCCGATGACCCCGTAGCAGCTCCGACGAGCTTCCCCCGACCCTCTCCGCCAATCAGCAGCAATCGCAGCAGCCCCGGCCGCTGTGCCACCTCCCCGCAGCCTCGCCTAAGCCATCCCCGGCCGCCTCAGCCCTAGCCACCACCAACCCCGGCCAACTCCGGCCGCCTCCGACAGCAAAACCCTAACCCTAGAACAGCATAGTACACTGACACAGTGTCCCCTTGGGTCGTGTCGACTCGCGGACACGAGAATTCGGTTTTTAAGAAGCCCTGTTCAGGTACTATTTTCTCTCTCCTTGCTGCCCCATTTTCTGTTTTGTCTATTGTGACGCGAACCCTGCGTGACCCTCTCGATGCCCGTGCAACCCGCTCGGTATGTCGCGTCCTGTGGTGATCATGAACTGCGATCCAAAAACAGAAAAAATAATACCCCATTTTTTCCCGGAACTGAGTACACCCCGCCAAACGGGATGACTTGGTCACGTACGGTCTACACCGAAAGGTGTGCGCCGTTGATACGGACGTGCGGGATTTCGCAGAAGTTGATTTGGATGTGCGTGCACACCGGAATCAACGCATATCCGCCGACAACGTCTCGTACCCGCCTGTTCTGGATCTCGTTGTAACTTTATGTACACATGTCGGATCGAAACGAAACTTGTGCCATCGGACTCGTAGCAATACGCTAGTCCTTTGACCCAAGTTTGGTTCGATTCTGAGAACGTTGACAAAATCGCGTATCGTGGGCCCCACGGCTCCACTTGACGGTCGATTTTGTGATCGGCTCATCGAAATCCAATTCTGGAAGTTCCATTGGGTTCGTATTATCGTTCTGGACTTGTTGACACTAAGTTTGACAAATTTGGAGACCATTGTTTCTGACATATTTTTCGGTACGAAGTGGGCCACATGTGGACCCCGCTTTGACCAAAAACTGTCATTTTTGCCCCTGTATCCAAATTGAACTCAAGGATAAGCGTTTTTAGCGATTTGATATTTTCTGAATATGATGGTGATGTTTATTTCAGAATCGGAGGACTACCTGCAAATCCTGCTGCTGCCAGAGCTACAGTTGGAGTCAAAACCCCAGGCAAGTGTACCTCGCCATATTTGCAGTATATTGATTCATATTATTCTCTTGTTTTATTCCTGTGATTGTTGTACTTGCTTAACCTAGGACCGTGTGACTTACTTAGCGTTCGATTAATAGTCGGGTGCCAACACCGTACGCGGAGTTGTGTAACGTCACCTAGTGATGGATATCGTGACCCTTTACATTCTCGTGCTTGCATTATCAAGTACGTTATACCTCAGGACACCTGACACTATTCATGAGACAGAATCTTTCTGAGATATTCATGGTAATTCTGTATAGGATACAGGTTTATGACATATTCTTTATACATATGCTTAGCTAACATTATGACTTATTGCATTAGTTAGAGGTCATGATCTTGCGTGTCATGGATATGAGACGTGTGATTACATTGGGTGGGGAGAGATTTACCATACAAAAGACTGATTATATATATATATATATATATATATATATATATATATATATATATATATATTACTTTACTTGAAGTGCCTTAGACTCTGACACAGAGCTTTGGTACCGTACAGGCCCTTCGAGAGAATACTGCTATGGGTTTCTCCAACACCGATCCTATAGTAGTCTCAGCCCGAGTATAACTAAAACTCTCACTTGCATATCACTTAGCTGGTTATATATTTACCCTATTATTTTATTGCTGCACTGCATTTATTTTGGCATGAGTTATTTTGTACCTTGCTATGTCCCCTGAGGACCTGGATCCGAATTATGTCCCCAGGATTAGCAGATGAGATCAATTCCGAGGTATACAGAATATGAGCATTAGCAGGAAGAGGAGCACTTCTCGAAGAAGTACCAGAACCTGAGGACAAGGTGATCGCTGAGGATTTATCCTGAATATCTGCTTCTTCTATGCTCAGCCTTGATACAATTAAACTCTTATAATTCTTGTTTAATGAACAATTGTAACAGACTTATTATCGGATTGTTCCCCGATTTATTTACTTGTGACTTGATGATGTTTATATTTCCTTTAGTTGATATTGGTATATTCATTCTATGGATGAGATTAGTAGACCCTTATTGTTGTATTACAGCTTAAGTACATCCTGATGGGTCCATTAAATTGGGTTTGCCCATCGGTGTGTGCTGTTGGCCATTGCCATGTGTCTAGTCCCAAGATATTTTGGGACTGGGGTGTGACATAGTTTTTGTGGTGGCCCATGCAGGTCAACGACTAAATTGTTCGGTTTTAACTTAGGGACCAAGCAAGCCTGCAATAAGAATATGATAAGTTTTTAGAATCTCATCCACATGCTTGAAACGTTCTTGACATTTATATCGGATTCGAATTTATTTCTTGACTTGCATCCTGCCTTGATTCCTGTGCGCCTCTCATTGTTTATTTTAATGCAGAGTAATGGATCATCAAGCAAACGACGAGACTCCCGCAAGTTCACCACGAGAAGCTGTGGTAACCAACGAAGAGGAAGTAACACCAGTAGGAGAAGGTCAATCTGCTTAACAAAGTCAAGCAAATCAGCATACCTCGGGAAACCAGCAAGATAACACTTCGCCGTAGTTTACTCCGCATGCACCAGACCAAGCACAGCAGGAAAGAGCTGCAAAACGACCACAGATGAATCCACCACATTTAGCTTATGGATCCTTCAGTGAAGGGATGCCCTGAGCGTAGAGGAGCACCAATGGTTAACCAACAAGCTTTACCAGTACCGAGGCCAGCCTGTCCAGCTTTGGGAGCACTGCAAACGGAAGTGGAAGGAGTCATACCACCAGCTCCAGGAGGGAACCAGCCGAGGCCACCTTTGATACCCCAAGCCGTACTCTTCCAGCAGGTCCAGCAGTAGCAGAGGAATCGACCGAAAGGACGCGGACAAGCTCTTGCCTTGGAGGACGCGTAGACTCTTGGAGTAGCTAATACGCGTAAGTTTTCGTAGTTATCTGTTTCTAGATTTGCTTTAGTTCATGCCCGTTGGTTTGTAACCCTAGCCTTAACCTAGTAATTTTGAACTTGCTAATAATTGATAACCTAATAGATTTTTATAAATGATAACCTAGTTTTCTAAAACTGTAGTTTTCTAGATTTTCTTTCTTCTGGAAATTTTATAACTTCCATTACGTAGGGAAATGATTCCCTATGTGTTTTGCTTAAAACCCTCATCCTTGATTCTCTTTAATAGTGATGTGCATTGAACAATGCTTGCAACTGTGTCATCTCTGTTGATCGGTTATTCTTTGATTGCGAGGACGCAATCCTCTTAAGGGGGGTAGATTGTAAATCCCCTGATTTTTCAGGAATTTTAAAATTTATTTTTCCTAATTTTTCTGGGATTTTTATCTAATTAAAACCAAGGTATTTTAAAATTAAATAATTTTTATATGATGTTAAATAATATTAAAATATTATGAAAATAATATTTTTTGGTGTAAAAGAAAAAATTAGACATAGGGTAATTTTCTGAAAATTTATTGGACCCCGGAAGCATTTTTAAAGCCCTAAAAATCAAGTTTTAAATAAACCAATTAAACCCTGAATTAAACCCGGTTTATTTCAAATAAACCAAACCGACCCGAATAGGACCCGGTTCAATTGAACAGACCCAAACCCTGCGGGTCGGATCCGGGTATAACTCGTCGGCCCAAAACCCGACCCGCACCCTTGCTTTAGTGGATCGGGCCGGATCCGCCGTCCGACCCGACCCGGCTTCGCCTACCCGAAAACCCATTCCTCTTCCCCGACTATCCCTCTCCCCGGCGCCGCTCCGGCTTCCTACAACCGCCTGTCACCCGCCGCCCGAACCTCCACCGCCAGCGCCCCGCCTCCCTCTCTCCTCCAGCCGCAGTTCCACCGCCACCGTCGTCCCCGACGACCCCGCAGCAGCTCCTGCGAGCTTCCCCCGACCCTCTCCGCCAATCCGCAGCAGCCGCAACAGCCCCGGCCGTCGTGCCACCTCCCCGCAGCCTCGCCTGAGCCGTCCACGGCCGTCTCAGCCCTAGCCGCCACCAGCCCCGGCCAACTCCGGCCGCCTCCGGCAGCAAAACCCTAACCCTAGAACATCATAGTACACTGACACAGTATCCCCTTGTGTCATGTCGACTCGTGGACACAAGAATTCGGTTTTCGAATAGCCCTGTTCAGGTACTCTTTCCTCTCTCCTTGCTGCCCCGTTTTCTGTTCCGTTTGTTGTGACGCGAACCCTGCGTGACCCTCTCGATGCTCATGCAACCCGTTCGGTGTGTCGCGTCCTGTGGTGATCGCGAACTGCGATCCAAAAACAGGAAAAATAATACCCTATTTTTCCCCGGAACTGAGTACGTCCCGCCAAATGGGACGACTTGGTGGCGTGTGGTCTTCACCGAAAGGTGCGCACCGTTGATACGGACGTGCGAGATTTCACAGAAGTTGATTTGGATGTGCGTGCACACCGGAATCAACGCGTATCCGCCGACAACATCCCGTACCCGCCTATTCTTGATCTTGTTGTAACTTTGTGTACACATGTTGGATCGAAATGAAACTTATGCCATCGGACTCGTAGCAATACGCTGGTCCTGTGACCCAAGTTTGGTACGATTCTGAGAACGTTGACAAAATCGCGTATCGTGGGCCCCACGGCTCCACTTGACGGGCAATTTTGTGATCGGCTCATCGGAATCCAATTCTGAAAGTTCCGTTGGGTTCGTATCATCGTTCTGGACTTGTTGACACTAAGTTTGACGAATTTGAAGACCATTATTTCTGACATATTTTTCGGTGCGAAGCGGGCCACATGTGGACCCCACTTTTACCAAAAACTGTCATTTTTGTCCCTGTGTCCAAATTGGACTCAAGGACAGGCGTTTCTAGCTATTTGATATTTTTTGAATCTGATGGTGATGTTTATTTCAGCAACCGGAGGACTACCTGCAAATTCTGCTGCTGCCAGAGCTACAGTTGGAGTCAGAACCCCAGGCAAGTGTACCTTGCCATATTTGCAGTATATTGATTCATATTATTCTCTTGTTTTATTCATGTGATTGTTGTACTTGCTTAATCTAGGATCGTGTGACTTACTTAGCGTCCGATTAATAGTCGGGTGCCAACACCGTACGCGGAGTTGTGTAACATCACCTAGTGATGGATATCGTGACCCTTTACATTCTCGTGCTTGCATTATCAAGTACGTTATACCTCAGGACACCTGACACTATTCATGAGACAAAATATTTCTGAGATATTCATGGTGATTCTGTATAGGATACAGGTTTATGACATATTCTTTATACATATGCTTAGCTATCATTATGACTTATTGCATCAGTTAGAGGTCATGATCTTGCGTGTCATGGATATGAGACGTGTGATTACATTGGGTGAGGAGAGATTTACCATACAAAAGGCTAATTTATATATATATATATATATATATATATATATATATATATATATATATATATATATATATATATATATATATATATATTACTTTACTTGAAGTGCCTTAGACTCTGACACAGAGCTTTGGTACCGTACTGGCCCTTCGAGAGAATACTACTATGGGTTTCTCCAACACCGATCCTATAGTAGTCTCAGCCCGAGTATGACTAAAACTCTCACTTGCATATCACTTAGCTGGTTATATATTTACCCTATTATTTTATTTATTGCTGCACTGCATTTATTTTGGCATGAGTTATTTTATACCTTGCTATGTCCCCTGAGGACCTGGATCCGGATTATGTCCCCAGGATTAGCAAACGAGATCGATTCCGAGGTATACAGAATAGGAGCATTTGCAGGAACAGGAGCACTTCTCGGAGCAGTACCAGAACCTGAGGACAAGGTGATCGCTGAGGATTTATCCTGAATATCTGCTTCTTCTATGCTCAGCCTTGATACAATTAAACTCTTATAATTCTTGTTTAATGAACAATTATAACAGACTTATTATCGGGTTGTTTTCCGATTTATTTACTTGTGACTTGATGATGTTTATATTTCCTTTAGTTGATAATGGTATATTCATTCTGTGGATGAGATTAGTAGACCCTTATTGTTGTATTACAGCTTAAGTACATCCTGATGGGTCCATTAAATTGGGTTTGCCCATCGGTGTGTGCTGTTGGCCATTGCCATGTGTCTAGTCCCAAGATATTTTGGGACTGGGGCGTGACATAGTTTTTGTGGTGGCCCATGCAGGTCAACGACTAAATTGTTCGGTTTCAACTTAGGGACCAAGCAAGCCTGCAATAAGAATATGATAAGTTTTTAGAATCTCATCCACTTGCTTGAAACGTTCTTGACATTTATATCGGATTCGAATTTATTTCTTGACTTGCATCCTGCCTTGATTCCTGTGCACCTCTTATTGTTTATTTTGATGCAGAGTAATGGATCATCAAGCAAACGACGAGACTCCCGCAAGATCACCACGAGAAGCTGTGGTAACCAACGAAGAGGAAGTAACACCAGTAGGAGAAGGTCAATCTGCTTAACAAAGTCAAGCAAATCAGCATACCTCGGGAAACCAGCAAGATGACACTTCGCCGCAGTTTACTCCACCAATGCCCGTATTCCCACAAGGGCAAGCTATGCAACAGATATTCTAAATGTACTACCCGATGATGCAAGCTTATCAGAAGGTTCAACAAAGCCAAACGGAGGAGTTTATTTACAGACTTAGCTCAGAGCTGCGAAAGTTAATCAGCTCCGTTGCAATGGATGTTCTTACTGTAGCACGGACCATGGAGTGCATCACCAGGATAGAGTCCAGCCAGAAGCGGCCGCATGCACCAGACCAAGCACAGCAGGAAAGAGCTACAAAACGACCACAGATGAATCCACCATATTTAGCTTGTGGATCCTTCAGTGAAGGGATGCCCTGAGCGTAGAGGAGCACCAATGGTTAACCAACAAGCTTTACCAGTACCGAGGCCAGCCTGTCCAGCTTTGGGAGCACTGCAAACGGAAGTGGAAGGAGTCATACCAACAGCTCCAGGAGGGAACCAGCCGAGGCCACCTTTGATACCCCAAGCCGTACTCTTCCAGCAGGTCCAGCAGCAGCAGAGGAATCGACCGAAAGGACGCGGACAAGCTCTTGCCTTGGAGGACGCGTAGACTCTTGGAGTAGCTAATACGCGTAAGTTTTCGTAGTTATCTGTTTCTAGATTTGCTTTAGTTCATGCCCGTTGGTTTGTGACCCTAGCCTTAACCTAGTAATTTTGAACTTGCTAATAATTGATAACCTAATATATTTTTATAAATGATAACCTAGTTTTCTAAAACTGTAGTTTTCTAGATTTTCTTTCTTTTGGAAATTTTATAACTTCCATTGCGTAGGGAAATAATTCCCTATGTGTTTTGCTTAAAACCCTCATCCTTGATTCTCTTTAATAGTGATGTGCTTTGAACAATGCTTGCAACCGTGTCATCTCTGTTGACCGGTTATTCTTTGATTGCGAGGACGCAATCCTCTTAAGGGGGGTAGATTGTAAATCCCCTGATTTTTCAGAAATTTTAAAATTTATTTTTCACAATTTTTCTGCGATTTTTATCTAATTAAAACCAAGGTATTTTGAAATTAAATAATTTTTATATGATGTTAAATAATATTAAAATATTATGAAAATAATATTTTTTGGTGTAAAATAAAAAATTAGACATAGGATAATTTTCTGAAAATTTATTGGACCCCGGAAGCATTTTTAAAGCCCTAAAAATCAAGTTTTAAATAAACCAATTAAACCCTGAATTAAACCCGGTTTATTTCAAATAAACCAAACCGACCCGAATAGGACCCGGTTCAATTGAACCGACCCAAACCCTGCGGGTCGGATCCGGGTATAACTCGTCGGCCCAAAACCCGACCCGCACCCTTGTTTTAGTGGATCGGGCCGGATCCGCCGCCCGACCCGACCCGGCTTCGCCTACCCGAAAACCCATTCCTCTTCCCCGACTATCCCTCTCCCCGGCGTCGCTCCGGCTTCCTACAACCGCCTGTCACCCGCCGCCCGAACCTCCACCGCCAGCGCCCCGCCTCCCTCTCTCCTCCAGCCGCAGTTCCACCGCCACCGTTGTCCCCGACGACCCCGCAGCAGCTCCTGCGAGCTTCCCCCGACCCTCTCCGCCAATCCGCAGCAGCCGCAACAGCCCCGGCCGCCGTGCCACCTCCCCGCAGCCTCGCCTGAGCCGTCCACGGCCGTCTCAGCCCTAGCCGCCACCAGCCTCGGCCAACTCCGGCCGCCTCCGACAGCAAAACCCTAACCCTAGAACATCATAGTACACTGACACAGTGTCCTCTTGTGTTGTGTCGACTCGTGGACACAAGAATTCGGTTTTCGCAAAGCCCTGTTCAGGTACTCTTTCCTCTCTCTTTGCTGCCCCATTTTCTGTTCCGTCTGTTATGACGCGAACCCTGCGTGACCCTCTCGATGCTCGTGCAATCCGTTCGGTGTGTCGCGTCCTGTGGTGATCGCGAACTGCGATCCAAAAACAGGAAAAATAATACCCTATTTTTCCCCGGAACTGAGTACGCCCCACCAAATGGGACGACTTGGTGGCGTGTGGTCTTCACCGAAAGGTGCGCGCCGTTGATACGGACGTGCGAGATTTCACAGAAGTTGATTTGGATGTGCGTGCACACCGGAATCAACGCGTATCCGCCGACAACATCCCGTACCCGCCTATTCTTGATCTTGTTGTAACTTTGTGTACACATGTTAGATCGAAATGAAACTTATGCCATCGGACTCGTAGCAATACGCTGGTCCTGTGACCCAAGTTTGGTACGATTCTGAGAACGTTGACAAAATCGCGTATCGTGGGCCCCACGGCTCCACTTGACGGGCAATTTTGTGATCGGCTCATCGGAATCCAATTCTGAAAGTTCCGTTGGGTTCGTATCATCGTTCTGGACTTGTTGACACTAAGTTTGACGAATTTGAAGACCATTATTTCTGACATATTTTTCGGTGCGAAGCGGGCCACATGTGGACCCCACTTTTACCAAAAATTGTCATTTTTGTCCCTGTGTCCAAATTGGACTCAAGGACAGGCGTTTCTAGCTATTTGATATTTTTTGAATCTGATGGTGATGTTTATTTCAGCAACCGGAGGACTACCTGCAAATTCTGCTGCTGCCAGAGCTACAGTTGGAGTCAGAACCCCAGGCAAGTGTACCTTGCCATATTTGCAGTATATTGATTCATATTATTCTCTTGTTTTATTCATGTGATTGTTGTACTTGCTTAATCTAGGATCGTGTGACTTACTTAGCGTCCGATTAATAGTCGGGTGCCAACACCGTACGCGGAGTTGTGTAACATCACCTAGTGATGGATATCGTGACCCTTTACATTCTCGTGCTTGCATTATCAAGTACGTTATACCTCAGGACACCTGACACTATTCATGAGACAAAATATTTCTGAGATATTCATGGTGATTCTGTATAGGATACAGGTTTATGACATATTCTTTATACATATGCTTAGCTATCATTATGACTTATTGCATCAGTTAGAGGTCATGATCTTGCGTGTCATGGATATGAGACGTGTGATTACATTGGGTGAGAAGAGATTTACCATACAAAAGGCTAATTTTATATATATATATATATATATATATATATATATATATTACTTTACTTGAAGTGCCTTAGACTCTGACACAGAGCTTTGGTACCGTACTGGCCCTTCGAGAGAATACTACTATGGGTTTCTCCAACACCGATCCTATAGTAGTCTCAGCCCGAGTATGACTAAAACTCTCACTTGCATATCACTTAGCTGGTTATATATTTACCCTATTATTTTATTTATTGCTGCACTGCATTTATTTTGGCATGAGTTATTTTATACCTTGCTATGTCCCCTGAGGACCTGGATCCGGATTATGTCCCCAGGATTAGCAAACGAGATCGATTCCGAGGTATACAGAATAGGAGCATTTGCAGGAACAGGAGCACTTCTCGGAGCAGTACCAGAACCTGAGGACAAGGTGATCGCTGAGGATTTATCCTGAATATCTGCTTCTTCTATGCTCAGCCTTGATACAATTAAACTCTTATAATTCTTGTTTAATGAACAATTATAACAGACTTATTATCGGGTTGTTTTCCGATTTATTTACTTGTGACTTGATGATGTTTATATTTCCTTTAGTTGATAATGGTATATTCATTCTGTGGATGAGATTAGTAGACCCTTATTGTTGTATTACAGCTTAAGTACATCCTGATGGGTCCATTAAATTGGGTTTGCCCATCGGTGTGTGCTGTTGGCCATTGCCATGTGTCTAGTCCCAAGATATTTTGGGACTGGGGCGTGACATAGTTTTTGTGGTGGCCCATGCAGGTCAACGACTAAATTGTTCGGTTTCAACTTAGGGACCAAGCAAGCCTGCAATAAGAATATGATAAGTTTTTAGAATCTCATCCACTTGCTTGAAACGTTCTTGACATTTATATCGGATTCGAATTTATTTCTTGACTTGCATCCTGCCTTGATTCCTGTGCACCTCTTATTGTTTATTTTGATGCAGAGTAATGGATCATCAAGCAAACGACGAGACTCCCGCAAGATCACCACGAGAAGCTGTGGTAACCAACGAAGAGGAAGTAACACCAGTAGGAGAAGGTCAATCTGCTTAACAAAGTCAAGCAAATCAGCATACCTCGGGAAACCAGCAAGATGATACTTCGCCGCAGTTTACTCCACCAATGCCCGTATTCCCACAAGGGCAAGCTATGCAACAGATATTCTAAATGTACTACCCGATGATGCAAGCTTATCAGAAGGTTCAACAAAGCCAAACGGAGGAGTTTATTTACAGACTTAGCTCAGAGCTGCGAAAGTTAATCAGCTCCGTTGCAATGGATGTTCTTACTGTAGCACGGACCATGGAGTGCATCACCAGGATAGAGTCCAGCCAGAAGCGGCCGCATGCACCAGACCAAGCACAGCAGGAAAGAGCTACAAAACGACCACAGATGAATCCACCATATTTAGCTTGTGGATCCTTCAGTGAAGGGATGCCCTGAGCGTAGAGGAGCACCAATGGTTAACCAACAAGCTTTACCAGTACCGAGGCCAGCCTGTCCAGCTTTGGGAGCACTGCAAACGGAAGTGGAAGGAGTCATACCAACAGCTCCAGGAGGGAACCAGCCGAGGCCACCTTTGATACCCCAAGCCGTACTCTTCCAGCAGGTCCAGCAGCAGCAGAGGAATCGACCGAAAGGACGCGGACAAGCTCTTGCCTTGGAGGACGCGTAGACTCTTGGAGTAGCTAATACGCGTAAGTTTTCGTAGTTATCTGTTTCTAGATTTGCTTTAGTTCATGCCCGTTGGTTTGTGACCCTAGCCTTAACCTAGTAATTTTGAACTTGCTAATAATTGATAACCTAATATATTTTTATAAATGATAACCTAGTTTTCTAAAACTGTAGTTTTCTAGATTTTCTTTCTTTTGGAAATTTTATAACTTCCATTGCGTAGGGAAATAATTCCCTATGTGTTTTGCTTAAAACCCTCATCCTTGATTCTCTTTAATAGTGATGTGCTTTGAACAATGCTTGCAACCGTGTCATCTCTGTTGACCGGTTATTCTTTGATTGCGAGGACGCAATCCTCTTAAGGGGGGTAGATTGTAAATCCTCTGATTTTTCAGAAATTTTAAAATTTATTTTTCACAATTTTTCTGCGATTTTTATCTAATTAAAACCAAGGTATTTTGAAATTAAATAATTTTTATATGATGTTAAATAATATTAAAATATTATGAAAATAATATTTTTTGGTGTAAAATAAAAAATTAGACATAGGGTAATTTTCTGAAAATTTATTGGACCCCGGAAGCATTTTTAAAGCCCTAAAAATCAAGTTTTAAATAAACCAATTAAACCCTGAATTAAACCCGGTTTATTTCAAATAAACCAAACCGACCCGAATAGGACCCGGTTCAATTGAACCGACCCAAACCCTGCGGGTCGGATCCGGGTATAACTCGTCGGCCCAAAACCCGACCCGCACCCTTGTTTTAGTGGATCGGGCCGGATCCGCCGCCCGACCCGACCCGGCTTCGCCTACCCGAAAACCCATTCCTCTTCCCCGACTATCCCTCTCCCCGGCGTCGCTCCGGCTTCCTACAACCGCCTGTCACCCGCCGCCCGAACCTCCACCGCCAGCGCCCCGCCTCCCTCTCTCCTCCAGCCGCAGTTCCACCGCCACCGTTGTCCCCGACGACCCCGCAGCAGCTCCTGCGAGCTTCCCCCGACCCTCTCCGCCAATCCGCAGCAGCCGCAACAGCCCCGGCCGCCGTGCCACCTCCCCGCAGCCTCGCCTGAGCCGTCCACGGCCGTCTCAGCCCTAGCCGCCACCAGCCTCGGCCAACTCCGGCCGCCTCCGACAGCAAAACCCTAACCCTAGAACATCATAGTACACTGACACAGTGTCCTCTTGTGTTGTGTCGACTCGTGGACACAAGAATTCGGTTTTCGCAAAGCCCTGTTCAGGTACTCTTTCCTCTCTCTTTGCTGCCCCATTTTCTGTTCCGTCTGTTATGACGCGAACCCTGCGTGACCCTCTCGATGCTCGTGCAATCCGTTCGGTGTGTCGCGTCCTGTGGTGATCGCGAACTGCGATCCAAAAACAGGAAAAATAATACCCTATTTTTCCCCGGAACTGAGTACGCCCCACCAAATGGGACGACTTGGTGGCGTGTGGTCTTCACCGAAAGGTGCGCGCCGTTGATACGGACGTGCGAGATTTCACAGAAGTTGATTTGGATGTGCGTGCACACCGGAATCAACGCGTATCCACCGACAACATCCCGTACCCGCCTGTTCTTGATCTTGTTGTAACTTTGTGTACACACGTCAGATCGAAACGAAACTTGTGCCATCGGACTCGTAGCAATACGCTGGTCCTGTGACCCAAGTTTGGTACGATTCTGAGAACGTTGATAAAATTGCGTATCGTGGGCCCCACGGCTCCACTTGACGGGCGATTTTGTGATCGGCTCATCGGAATCCAATTCTGGAAGTTCCATTGAGTTCGTATCATCGTTCTGGACTTGTTGACACTAAGTTTGACGAATTTGAAGACCATTGTTTCTGACATATTTTTCGGTGCGAAGCGGGCCACATGTGGACCCCGCTTTTACCAAAAACTGTCATTTTTGTTCCTGTGTCCAAATTGGACTCAAAGACAGGCGTTTCTAGCTATTTGATATTTTCTGAATCTGATGGTGATATTTATTTCAGCAACCGGAGGACTACCTGTAAATTCCGCTGCTGCCAGAGCTACAGTTGGAGTCAGAACCCCAGGCAAGTGTACCTTGCCATATTTGCAGTATATTGATTCATATTATTCTCTTGTTTTATTCATGTGATTGTTGTACTTGCTTAACCTAGGACCGTGTGACTTACTTAGTGTCCGATTAATAGTCGGGTGCCAACACCGTACGCGGAGTTGTGTAACATCACCTAGTGATGGATATCGTGACCCTTTACATTCTCGTGCTTGCATTATCAAGTACGTTATACCTCAGGACACCTGACACTATTCATGAGACAGAATCTTTCTGAGATATTCATGGTAATTCTGTATAGGATACAGGTTTATGACATATTCTTTATGCATATGCTTAGCTATCATTATGACTTATTGCATCAGTTAGAGGTCATGATCTTGCGTGTCATGGATATGAGACGTGTGATTACATTGGGTGAGGAGAGATTTACCATACAAAAGGCTGATTATATATATATATATATATATATATATATATATATATATATATATATATATATTACTTTACTTGAAGTGCCTTAGACTCTGACACAGAGCTTTGGTACCGTACTGGCCCTTCGAGAGAATACTACTATGGGTTTCTCCAACACCGATCCTATAGTAGTCTCAGCCCGAGTATGACTAAAACTCTCACTTGCATATCACTTAGCTGGTTATATATTTACCCTATTATTTTATTTATTGCTGCACTGCATTTATTTTGGCATGAGTTATTTTATACCTTGCTATGTCCCCTGAGGACCTGGATCCGGATTATGTCCCCAGGATTAGCAGACGAGATCGATTCCGAGGTATACAGAACAGGAGCATTAGCAGGAACAGGAGCACTTCTCGGAGCAGTACCAGAACCTGAGGACAAGGTGATCGCTGAGGATTTATCCTGAATATCTGCTTCTTCTATGCTCAGCCTTGATACAATTAAACTCTTATAATTCTTGTTTAATGAACAATTATAACAGACTTATTATCGGGTTGTTTTCCGATTTATTTACTTGTGACTTGATGATGTTTATATTTCCTTTAGTTGATATTGGTATATTCATTCTGTGGATGAGATTAGTAGACCCTTATTGTTGTATTACAGCTTAAGTACATCCTAATGGGTCCATTAAATTGGGTTTGCCCATCGGTGTGTGCTGCTGGCCATTGCCACGTGTCTAGTCCCAAGATATTTTGGGACTGGGGCATGACACCCCATAATCACGATTTTATGAAATTCAATTCTAGTACGGGTTGTCGCAATGCTAGAATTATAATTTTCATAACGAAAAAAAAAATTATATCACATAAAAAATTGTGTAGTCCACAACTCATCTCGTAAAAAGTTAGACTCATATCAACAAATCTTAATTCTTTGACCTTAAATTCATTTCAATACGAGAGACAAAAATAGAAACCATAATTCCAAAAATCAAAATTCAATAGTTTTATTTGAATTCGAATTCAAAATCCAATGTGACATACTTTTCTCTAAACTTTTACCAAAAATATTTAAATAAATAAATAAGATAAACCACATCAAGCTTAGGTATGTAATTATATAAAAAATATATATATACACACTCTCTAAAGTTCACAATCAATAAGGTGTTACTCAATCCAGATTTCAGAAAAATGGTGTGGATATAATTTTATAATCACAATCGTTGTGATTTCAGACAAAACATAATTATTACTAAATGCTTGTGACTATGATTGTGATTCTCAAACCACACACATACTATATTTCTAATAATCACTATTATTATTTTTTGTTTAATATAGATACAACAAGTAATTACGATTTAGTTTTAATCAACTAAAATTAAATTAACTTTAAATTTAATAAAAAATCCCTACCTTAAATTTAAATAAAGTACAAATATTACTTTTATTTGATATATACAAATCAAATTATTTTACATTAGATAAACATGTGCTGTTGACTCCAAATTGTTTAAAAATAAAGACTCATTTTATTGTTGTATAAACAAATATGTACTTTATATTAAATTAATTATTAAACATTTTTAAAATTAAGAACTAAAGTTTATATTATAATAAACTAGTAAATTCACGTGCATTGCATGAAAAAATTTGCTTGAACGTATCAAAAAATATCTACGATATTATTAAAATTAGATAAAAAATAAATTATTAGAATATTTTAAATATATTTTAATTATTATTTGATATAAATATTTTTTTTGAATTTTGGATGTGTTTAATTAGATAATATCTTATAGTTAGTTTAAATTTAATTTAAATTTTAAATATGTTTTAGGATCTATTATATGTTCAGATGATTTTTACTTTTTTTTTCTCCAACTACGCACGTAAAAAAAGTTATTTTTATTTTACTTCTTATATTAAGAGTTGATGATATACATGCGGCCGTTTCTAAGTCGTACTATAATAGTAGAGATAAGATAACTTAAAAGAATATTTTATTGCGTATTTATTGGTATATGAAGATAACTTTTAATATATAATTCTTTTTATTAATTGCATATATATGGATTTTTCATCTACCTTGTCAATAGACAAAAAAATATATTTGATATTTGTATTCCATTTAGAAAATAAATAACAAATTTTCATATTTGATTTAAGAACAAAATTTGGAATGGTATAATAATTATTGGACGAAAATTTGTCAGATCACTTGATCATCATAGTATTTGGTCAATGTAGATTAGAACAAAAATTATGTTTGGAAATGGAGTCGTAATTATACTTTTTCTTCTAAAATCAGATAAATTGAATAAAATCTAATGATCATATTACTTAGTTAAATCAATCAAAAAATATTAAAACAAAATTAAATTTAAAGATACATGAAAGAATCTTTTACGATAAAGTACTCTTAACAAAAGGCTGATGAATAACTAAAAAAATACAATTCAATCTTAGAATTACATAATAACTAAAAAAAGACGAGAATAAAAGAGCGCACCTAGTTTTAAAAAATAATATTTTAGCAAATAGTTTTTTTTAAAATATAGAAACTAGCATATGCTTTCACTTTTAAATTTTTTTTAGCAAATGTCATCATTTTTTGTACGAAATATAATTAAAAATTTAAGATATATCCCTTTTATTTTAGCGAAAATTTTGACTAATTTACAAAAAATAAATATTTTCTAATTTATTAAAATAATGGAGATATATACTAATTATTTGGTAAAATATTCCTTTTAAAAATTCACTGAAATCCTTAATTCACTGAAATCCTAATTCTAGGATTCTGAAATCATAATTCCACTGACCCGTAACCGAACACCTAAAAAAAAACAAAAACAAAAAACAAAAAAAAACAAATAGCGACAACTCCACTCCTCTTCCCCAAATCCGTTCCCTTCTTCCATCTCCCACTCCCTCCTCCTCCTCCCTCCCTCCAACCTAACCCTAATCCTTGCCCTAATTTTGCAGCATCAGCATCAGCAGACATGTACTCTTCGTCCCCACTCATCTTCTCCCTCCTCCTCCTCCTCCTATCCGTTCCGGCCATCTTCTTCGTCGCCCCCCGGATCCTCGCCCCCAAGACCCTCCCCGCCATCCCCGACCCCGACGAGGCCGACGACCTCGCCCTCTTCCGCCGCGCCACCCTCTCCTCCTCCACCTCCACCTCCACCTCCTCCTCCTCCTCCCTCCGCCTCCCGCCTTCCCCCTCCCCCCCGAAGATCGCCTTTCTATTCCTCACCAACTCCGACCTCTCCTTCGCCCCCCTCTGGGAGCTCTTCTTCCGCGGCCACCACCGCTCCTTCAATCTATACATACATCTCGATCCAAATTCCAGGCTCAACCATTCTCTCCTCACCCCTTCCTTCGTCGGTCGCTTCATTCCCGCGAAAGCGACGCAGCGCGGATCTCCCACGCTGATCTCGGCCGCGCGGAGGTTGCTCGCGGCCGCGCTCCTCGACGACCCGTCGAACGCCTTCTTCGCGCTCATCTCCCAGCACTGCGTCCCCCTCCACTCGTTCCGCTTCGTCTACCGCGCCCTCTTCTCCTCCCCCCGCCACCACCGCAAGAGCTTCATCGAGATCGTCGCGCACGAGCCCAACCTGATGAGCCGCTACGTCGCCCGCGGCGACGACGCCATGCTCCCGGAGGTCACCTTCGGGGACTTCCGCGTCGGGTCCCAGTTCTTCGTCCTCGCCCGGCGCCACGCCGTGGCCGTCGTGCGCGACCGGAGGCTCTGGAAGAAGTTCAGGGTGCCGTGCCTCAAGGCGCGGGAGGACTCGTGCTACCCGGAGGAGCACTACTTCCCGACGCTTCTCTCGATGCAGGACGCCGAGGGGTGCACGCACTACACCCTCACGAGGGTGAACTGGACCGGGAGCGTCGGCGGGCACCCGCACCTCTACGAGCCCGGGGAGGTGACGGCGGATCTGGTGAGGGAGCTGAGGAGGTCCAACTCGACCTACTCGTACCTGTTCGCCAGGAAGTTCGCCCCCGCGTGCCTGGAGCCGCTGATGAGGATTGCGGAGAGCGTCATTCTTCGGGACTGAACTGTGCCAATGGTCGCTGTTTTTGTGTGTGTGTGTGTGTTTATGGAGTTGGTGGTGGTGGTGGTGGTGGTGGTGGTAGATTGGTTCGGAGAAGAGCAGTGAGAGAGGTATGCTTCTTGCTCTCGCTTGATTACTTGCATTACACGGTGTCGGATTTTGTGTACCATTTGTATATAAAATGGATGGATGGGTTTTAAGAACGGAGACCTACTCTTTCTTTTTTTCTTTAGAATTTTGGGGGTTTCGTTCTAGTAGAATTGTACATGAATTGAGAATGGAATCAATCTTTTGCTCCGAACATACAATAAAGATGCAGTTATGCACTTCTGCACTATGCTGGGAAGACATGTTCTTTATGCATCTAGTTTTCCGTTTTTTGGTCTTGCCAATTTGCTCCTTCAATTCAAACAAAGGGGCGTAGTGAGGAAGAAAAAAAGAAGAAGAAGAAGAAGAAGCAAGCCTACCATTTCTCAACATTTGACGAGAGCCCGGGATTGTTGAATGCCAGTCCATTCTGACTCTTCTCTGAATCTTCAAATGAAATGGTTGAGCTAGTAGGGCTCCACAACATCATGCTCACATTCCACTTTGATTCAACTTCAACAAAGTGGTTTAGGTGGGTTTACGTTGCTAAGACTTCATAATTGGGTCGACATCTGCTCTTGTGCATTGTTTAGGTTTCAGGGTGTTTCGTTTCTCTAAATTGATCTGTTTTGGTGAGGACAATAGAGTGGGTGTTCAGGTGGTATTGAAGGATCCTTGCGAAACTTACAATTTTCTTGTTTTGTATATAAAATGGATGGATGGGTTTTAAGAACGGAGACCTACTCTTTCTTTCTTTCTTTCTTTCTTTCTTTTTTTCTTTAGAATTTTGGGGGTTTCGTTCTAGTAGAATTGTACATGAATTGAGAATGGAATCAATCTTTTTCTCCGAACATACGATAAAGATGCAGTTATGCACTTCAGCACTATGCTGGGAAGACATGTTCTTTATGCATCTAGTTTTCCGTTTTTTGGTCTTGCCAATTTGCTCCTTCAATTCAAACAAAGGGGCGTAGTGAGGAAGAAAAGAAGAAGAAGAAGAAGCAAGCCTACCATTTCTCAACATTTGACGAGAGCCCGGGATTGTTGAATGCCAGTCCATTCTGACTCTTCTCTGAATCTTCAAATGAAATGGTTGAGCTAGTAGGGCTCCACAACATCGTGCTCACATTCCACTTTGATTCAACTTCAACAAAGTGGTTTAGGTGGGTTTACGTTGCTAAGACTTCATAATTGGGTCGACATCTGCTCTTGTGCATTGTTTAGGTTTCAGGGTTTTTCGTTTCTCTAAACTGATCTGTTTTGGTGAGGACAATAGAGTGGGTGTTCAGGTGGTATTGAAGGATCCTTGCGAAACATACAATTTTCTTGTTTGGAAACTGGGGTTGGCTAAATGTTTGAAATAATTTCCTTGCAAAACTTACAATTTTCTTGTTCGGAAACTGGGGTTGGCTAAATGTTTTAAATAGTTTAAATGACACCAAGCTTTAGATTGTATGTGATTTATGGATGCTGAGATGAGATGTGCCACGTTAAAGTGAGCTAACTATTTTCTTCCCTCAACCCTCTCAAAAACCGATTATCAATTATTATTCATTCTTTCTAGCAGACCCAGTTGCAAAATTCAATCATTAGATTAGAGACCATCCAGATAGAGAGATTCTGCATTGTTGTTGTACTTGTTTTTTACACGAGGAAATTGTAGTGTATGTCTGCAAGGGGTTTTAAGGGATCGACTTCAGACTTTGAACATTGTCTTACAGGAGCATTACAACCATCCTGTTCCTATTATATTAGCAATGGCTTACAGTTCGAATTAAGTTGACAAAACCAAACCTCAAGAATTTGGTGTTAGTTCTTGCTTGATTATGTGCATAGCAGTTTCAACACTTTACTCGAGTTACTAGGATAATGTGCCTGAAAAATTTAACCTTAAAATATCTTGTTTAGATTTCAACGCAGACCTAGACCTACTGTGACACATGAGATTGGCTGTTATTACATCCCATATGTTTGTCGAGTAAATGGAGGGCCAAGGATTGATTGTATACCAAGAAAATTTTCTGTGAAATTAGAACCCCATCCCATCAGATTGTTGTCAGCTAGTAGGTTGAAGTTACTCAAGGAAATTAAAACTCAATAATTGGAGTTAAGATACTCTTGCTAGATTATATTGGAAGACGAATGCATGAACTATTTAGTGTACTAGCTTGGTTGGAACAACTCTTTTCTGCTCGTGTGACTTAAAATGAAGTTTCTCTGTCTGACTCTTGCTCAGATGTTTAAATTTCCAGTCAGAATTTGTACAATTTAGGAAATAGATCACATCCTATATGTTTGTTTTATTTTATTTTGCCCTTTCTCATTATGGTTAGCTGTGATACTCTAGCAAATGAATATATGGTGTAATACTGAAGATGTTGAAGATGACTAGGTTTGCTTCTGTATTCTTTTCCAGGATGAGTTTGAGCTAAAAATGTTATGAGTTGTTTTTGGTTCTAGAGTGGTTGAAAAAGCCCATTTTTATGGAAGATTACTATGAAAATGAAGTTCATTAGTGATTAGTCTGACTGTTGTGACGTTTAAACTTCAAGTCCACTAGTTTGTTCTGGTTATTTGTATCCTTCAAAAAGGAAAACAGTGATGATGACTAGTTCTGCTTATCTTTCCCTTTGCAGGATGAGTGTGAGGTGAAGATACCTCCCCTTCGCATGAAGCTCCAATTATCTCTCCCCCTTTTAGTCATATCAAGTTGCAACAATTTTTCGCTGTTCTATTCAGATCTTGAGCAGGTGATGGGAGTTGTAAAAGAGCGATTATTAAGTGTGAACAAGGTTACTACGATCAAATCCCTTAGCGTCACACATGAGTGCAATCTATCAGTGTATAGAGTGGTTTAATTTAAATATTTAAACTTTCATCTCTTCTGCATTCTTGTTGTCACATAAAATCTGCCAGTGCATTAGAATAAGTAGAAGCAGAGCATATCATTCTTCCTTTACTTGAGAAGTAGAGAAGGCATTTATTCTTTGGTGGGGGTAGTGTTTTACTTGTGTTTTTGTTGTTTCTTATGAAGCGGTTGATGGGTCTGAAGTGAATGCTACACCTTTCCTTTTGACTTGTTTCTTCATCCTTTGCTACCTATATTCACTCTTAAACCACACACAGCCCATTATTATCACTCTCTCTCAATTACATATATTTTTAGTCCTCTTTCCAAATGATATTTTCCTGTAGCCTCCTTCCTTTCCCTTTTGCTTTTCTACTTTGCTGACAGGTATAATGGTTGGTGGGCTTTTGCTGGTGAACCAATGGACCATCCATTTTTGTCCCCTTGTAATTTTTCAATGCCAAGGGCTGGCACAATACACCTACTCTTGCACCCTTTCACTCATACAGGAAAGGAAATGGGATGGTGATGTAGTAGCAATGGTTAGCTATATGCTAGTGACAATGCAGACTCTGATAGGCATTTCTCTGTCACTAAATGAGTATGGGTGTGGGTTGTGTTGTCTTCTTCCTTTCTCTATCAACTGCTTGCTGTTATTTTTTGGTCTCCAATCAAACCTTTCTAGTGGGGGGATGAAAAAATGTGCAATTTTGTCATGGTTGATTATTCCAACCTGTACAATAAAATGTCACCTTCTTTCTATCGATAGAAATTATGTGGACCTGGGGAGTGGAGACTCGTTCATTTTTTTCTCTTGACCTTGAACATTTTCCTTCTCTCCAGTTTCATGAGCGCTTATAGTATGTACGAATCGCAAAAGGTCTGCATGGTTAAATAGTTGTGCTGATAACTTGGGTATTGAATTTCAAATGGATGAAAGTCCAAGTGTATGACTTGTTCGTCTTTAAACGTGACCATAAATCATTTTCCCTCACTCCAGTTTCATTAGCACTTAATATGTATGAGACTGTAGCTGTGTTGATATTTCAAATGGCTACTCATGGATTTGGTTCTGCTGTCACTGTCTAAATGTCCATCTTTTCCACGAGAAAAACAAATGTGCACAAAAGACAACCATTGGCTATGGGCACAAGAATTGTATACTCAGGCTATTAAGATATTGAAAAAGCAAATCATTGCAGATGACATATAATGTGTCATAATGTGAAACATGTTTAGCATCTTGATCCTTTATTTGCTTTCGAATGCTTCATCATTCCATTTGCTAATGGATGTGTATATAGAATTATGCCTTTTCGGAGTCAGAAAATGTTTAATTTCTTATTTAAGAGTTGCTTTCGATTGCTTCATTCCCTTTGCTAATAGTTGTGTATATAGAATTATGCCTTGTTGGAGTCGGAAAATGTTTAATTTCTTATGTCAGAGTTGCTTTTCTAATGCTTCATTCTCCTATCACTAGCACATCTTTATGCCAAGAAAGGTCCTTAGATTGCATTTTATCAGAATGGTATATTTCATTTGGAGTTATCTTATTTCAAAATTGATATAATTTTATTAAAGTTCTAAATGTTAATAATAGTCAGGGTCTTTATACTGATGCATGTACTTTTGGAGTGCTTTAATGGATCATCTCAGAGGCAGCTTCCACCAGATTCTCTGCAACTAAAGATGATGCAGGTGATGTGAACAAAAGACTTCATAAACTTAGGTGGTGTCCTATATATAAAAATGGAATGATCATTAAAAAAGCTTAGTTGGAACCTTCTTTGGTTGAAACTTAGTGGGAGACTAAAGACCCTGGATTTTATATAGCCTAAGAGTTTAAGCTCTAACATGTCCAATCGAAAAGTTTAGACCCTGAATTTTTATTTTTTGTTTAATATTTTCTATTATATCCTTTCTAGCCTATATATTAAATTTTATTATCAGGATGAGGCGGATATATATATATATATATATATATATATATATATATATATATATAAAAGTTCCAAATTTATGAAAGTTCCAATTTTTTCAATTGGACATGTTAGTATTTAAACTCTTAGCTGGTATAAAATTCAGGGTCTAAACACTAATTAGCCTCTTAATGGGTTGGTCATCAGACAAGTTTGCTTAAAGAAAAAAGTGATATCAAGGTGATCTTAAAGAGCAAAGTTAGGATCGAGCAAAGCTTCTTTCCATTAAACATTCACATATTGAAGGGTCAACCTTTCTTTCTGTTATGGTCCTATATTCCTATCACATAATTGCTTATTATTATTATTTTTCCTTTTGAAGAAATATTACACTATGTTAGCCTAATGCCAGGGACCCTTATTTTCTGATTACTCAATTCTATTTTCACGTGATGATAAAGATGGTATTTTTTTTATTTTAATCCTACAGAGGATACGGCCCTTAACAGAGTTTTACAGAGGAGAAGTGAATGAATCAAGTAGACGACACCTTGGGTCAAAGTATTTGAGTTCGTCATCATTCAAATTCAAGCCCCAAGTACACAACAATCTACAAAGACAATTAATTTGGTTCAATTTAAGTTCAGACAATTAATTTGGTTCAATTTAAGTTCCATTTTGGGCTCCAACCTAAACACGTTCCAAATAGTACATTTTATCTCCAAGTGAACAAAGACAATCTTGGGAAACCAAGATTCTCCTTGAGGAGATTTTAAGATGGTATATCACAATTATAATCAACTATTAGCGTCCTCGTGCTTAAAAAATATTACAAAAATTAAATATAAAATTATCAAAAATATTGTCCTTCTTAGAAATTGAATTCAAGCAACCAAAAAAAAAAAATCTCATACCTTAACCACTTGATTTAGAATTGTTTAGTTACAAATAAATAATATTAGGTAGTTAAATAATTAATTATTTAAAAAAAAATAGTTAGTGGAATATTGACATACGGTTTAGACGGTACAATTTAGAATTGTTTTCATGCCTCATTATAAGAGTAGAAATAGATTGGTATGCAGGCAAAGGGATTAGGATTATGCTGAAAATTGAGAGAAGCTATCATGTCTTGCTTCAATTGATTCTTACAAACATTATGTTCGGGGATAGGAGCTGGATAACTTTGTT
Source organism: Iris macrosiphon (assembly GCA_036927795.1). NCBI lineage: Eukaryota > Viridiplantae > Streptophyta > Magnoliopsida > Asparagales > Iridaceae > Iris > Iris macrosiphon. The sequence continues at coordinate 132,117,936 of JAYESA010000006.1, read as the reverse complement.
CAAAAATTATAAATCGTGAAAAGAATCAGAAGAATAATTATGAAAATTATATATATATATATATATATATATATATATATATATATATATATATATATATATATATATATAACATTTCATATAGAACATCAAAGTTTGAGTTAGAAGGTAAAAAAAATGGTGTATTTGTAAGGAAAGAATAGAAATGTCGTGCTAAGGAGGTTTTAGTTATCTTATGTTTTAAAATAGGGCTAATTAGTGTTTTGATCTTGAATTTTATATCGATTTAGAGTTTAAGTCCTAACATGTCCAATTGAAAAGTTTAGATCCTGATTTTTTTTTTTTTACTATTATATCCTCCCTAACATGTGTGACAATAAAACTTATGTAGGCTAGGAAGGATATAATTAAAAAAAAAAAAAATCAGGATCTAAGCTTTTTAATTGGACAAATCGGAAGTTAAATTCTAAACTGGTATAAAATACATAATCTAAATGCTAATTTGCCCTTTAAAATAATATAAAATCAAAAACACGTTTATTAGGGCATTTTTAAATTTTTTATATATAAAAAAAATGTCCAAAACGTCGTTAACGTTCTTGTTAAGGACATTTTTAATTTTTAACTTTTAATTTTTTTTCTTTTGTATATAAAAATTAATAATAATGAAGCCGCCAGAGCAAAGACGTCTTCCCATGATTTTTTCTATATAAGTCTCTCTAAACATACCTTTTGCATTTAGGTCCCTCTAAATGCCTTTTTTTTTTTTTTTCTAACATTGTTTTTTGTATATAAGTCTCTCCAAACGCAACAAAATAAAGTCGTCATTAAAAAGAAATTTTGTTATTTTTTGTTTGCATTTTGGAGAACTTTTGTTTAGCTTTTTGCATATAGGTCCCTCTGAACTTTGATGTATTCCATTATTGTTAATAAAAATAAAATATTTTGAAAACATACATGGTATGGCCGTTTTTATTTCTTAATAAAAAATTAAGAAAAAAAAGTTTAAAACACCCTTATCAGAGGCGCTTTGGATAGAATCATTTTTTTTTCTTTTTTGTTTTCCTTGCATGACGAAATAAAATAAAAAATTTTGAATTCGTCTTTAGTAAGAACATTTTCGATTTTATATTATTTTTAAATTTGAAAAAATTATCGATCTCAACTGGTTCTTGTGGTCAGTGAGAAGAAATATAACCTTTCTGGCTGGACGGAGGGACGTTCATGTTCTTTTCTTGTAAATATACCATTTTTTCGTAATTTAATAAAATTTTGATGTTCTATACAAAAATTTCTGATATATAAGCTCGTGAATGGGTGAGACATGGACATCCACACACAGTAGATGAACTCACGAATCAGTAGTAATATAGGATAACTTTCTAGGTAATGAAACTAGTTAAAAGTTACAAGCAGAACGAAAGATAAAGAGTAAAAAAATGCATAGATATAAGTAGAGATTCTCACGACCAGCCCAAGATATTGCTGATTTACTACAATTATCGTAGAGTCTTAAGTCTTTTTGCTTGTAGAGTAAGTTGTCGATCATAGAGATGAACCTTTGGGTTGTTGACAACTTCCCTCTTATTGTTTGGCTCAGACCTCCTGGCTGAGAATGCGAGAGAGGTTGAGCTTCCTGCGACAAAAGCATGAAAAAGAACACAAAATATATATTCGCCAGGGTGATGGTCACCGTTTTCGACGATGTGGATCTCAAACTGGACGAACTGACGGACGCATAGCACTTCGTGGATCTGCTTTGGCTGCTACTAACTGATCTCCTCTCCTCTCCTCTCCTAGCAATATATTCTATCTTTCTCTCTCTGAAAAGGAAGATAAGAGAATATATAAAGGGAAGGCGTCATCCAACCCCTAACAGCTGCCACCCACTTAATCTGGAGACAATTCCCACGAATAAGGAGCGATTACTAACAATTATCACTAAATCTCCACTGATAAAGAGCGGTTAAACTAGAAAATTTTCTCAAATACCCACCTTGTACAATTTTCACGGAGTCAGAATTTTCGCTCGAGCACCCGCGCTAAAGTCTTTTACGTATGATAATTTTCGCGGGAGTCGGCTCTACGCAAAAATCTAGCACTCGTATAGCGTCCGCACGGTACGCATATTATGCCCATACTACACCCGTGCGGCACCACAATGTGCCCGCACTTCGCCCAGTATGCCATCAAAATGCTACTTTGCTCTTTCGCCCACACCCTCGTCCCAATCTGAGTAGCTAGGCCCCTTTGGGGCCTAACTCCTAAGAGAAATCCCCCAATGAAATGAGTGACAAAAACATAAATGTTTCTTGAAAGTCTTGATCCTTGCCCTCTAGAAAAATATCCCACCATCTCAAAACATGGGCTGCCACTCCCCATATGAGCAAGTCAATAAAAGAATAATTATATATTGTACATACTTGGGGTTGCAACATGGATGTTGCACTATTTTCTAGAGTTCAATATAAAAAACCAACAATCTCCCATATATTTTAATATATGAGGTGAACGTTACTCACAATGACTGTACATCATGCATTGAGATAGATGTCGCTTACGACTTGAATCTTTCAATTATGGGTCAACCAACAATACGATACAAAATGGACTATGCCTTGAATTCAGTACCATAGTTGTTATCCTTTCCACTTACACAATGACATCAATTGTGCCTCTGGTCGCACATTAAAGGCCTTGTCCTAACCTAGTATCTGTGTACGTAACTTGGATGTCTACGAGTTTACCCCTTAAGAGATGACTTATATCTCTGTTCATACACATAGGTGAGTTCTTTAGAGAGTTTGTCATGACCCGCATCCAGATATTCGGACACGAGTACATGGGTACGTCCAGTCTACGCCGCAATATCGGCGGTATAACACTGTCTATACCTCAAAGAAAACCATCTCAACTATCACAAGAACAACTAGTATCATCATAACTCAATCACAGTATACTAAGGAGGATATGATAAGGAAAATAATCCAAACGACTAACGAATAGAATAAAACTAGAGCATGATATGGAAATAAGAAACACTAGTCTAGATCTCTACAGATGTCACCTCATGGTCCACCATGTATGAGCAGACTCGACTATAGCATCAGTTTGAAGTCCAAGAACGTAGCACAACAACTCCTAAAAATGTTATCCAGTCAGGATGGAATGAGCACAACTCTAACAACAGTTTCAATTATATGATAAAGACTATAAAAAACAGTAATAGTAAGTATAATACATAATGAGAAAGTAAAACTGATATCATGGCAATGGCAAATATGAGAAATAGGTAAACAACGACTATATGGCATAGCAGGTAATGAGAAGTAAGTAGACAGAACAAATATGGTATAACTCAATAAGTATGAAGTAGACAGGAAAGAACCATAACTGACTAAGTGTTTTGAAATACTATTCATTATGTGATCGGCTTAGGTGGACACAGACTAACTAAGATCACGCTCAACCATGAATGGTTGGCTATGCTCATGGGCAATAATAAGACCAGGCTCAACTATACGTGAATTGTATGGTTGGTTATGCTCACGGGATATAATAAGACTTTGATCACATAACCAACTAATACTTCTTCCGTCCCGACTAGTACAATGGATCCAAATCATGATACATTATGATACGTAAATCAAAATGCATGATCTAAATACGAACACAATGATCACGGTCTATATAATATATGGGAAGCAACATCTCCTTACTGAGATCCAAAATATACCAATCCGTGCACCATCGTGTCAGGAATCAATTATAGCATCACTAAGAACATGTATCATAGTAATTATCAAGTAAACGAAACTATCAAAAAATGTACTCGCATGTGGTCCTGAACTGTAAACACAAGTCAGTGTCCGAACTAGAGTCCAAGTGTAAACACCCTGTCCAATTTTGTATTTTTTTATCATTTTTAATTATTAAATTAGGCTCCAAAATAAATAATTAGAAATAACTAATGGAATAAATAATTATTTTGGAATTTGGATTGTACTATATACTTAATATATGATAGATATTAATTTAGTGTTAATAAATACACCTTGAACAAATAAGATTATATATACATTATTCAAGTAAAATATATCTGTAGATTATATGTACTATCTATATAATTATATATGAGATTATACATTATTTAGATAAATCTAAGCTATAATTTTAATTAATCATAATCCTAAGTCTACTAGGAAAATAGGAAAATAACTTCATCCATATCATATCCTAACAAATCAACTCATATATATTTAAATTAAATCCTATCTAAATAAATCTAATATATATATATATATATATATATATATATATATATATATATATATATATATATATATATATATATAATCCTTTTTCTTTTCTTTCCTATCGTTCAAATTCTATGTCTATTTTTCGTCCAAAACAGCTATAAATTTTGTCACAAAATCAGCCTCATTTTTCAATAGTCATAGCGACTTTGAAGGACCATATCTCCTAGCCCCGGACTCTGATTCGTGTCTAGTTGTTTTTAGAAGCGTATTGAGGTAAGATTTTATTATATATTTTAATAGGTTTAATTTGAAATATATAATTCTATAAAATTATTTTAGTATCAGTTGTCTGAAATACGACCACGTTTCATTGTTTTCGAGATTTTGGGAGATCCCGAACTCGTTTCTGCGATCCGTTTGGTATTTCGGAAAGATGACACAGAGAACTTTATTATAAAATATTTTCATAATTTATTAGTTATTTTTTATTTATTTTTATTCATAGAAATCCTAGGCGATTAGTAAACTACTGAAACTATAATCTGTAACTTGTAAATTTAATATTTGTTCACCGATTCGAGATTCGTGTGAACCATCAATTCTAGCGTTCTTGTAACACTAAAATCTGTGTTCATGTACTCAAATTTTTTGTTTGTATCGATTGACTTTTTATTCAACAAAATATCTCGATTTACGTGTCACAAATTGCATATTTGCATACTTAACTCTAATAGCTTAAAATTCATAGTTAACCCAAAAACCAGAATTTAATCTGATAAATATAATTTAAATTAATTTAGAATAGTTAATTAGTTCATGTTAAATTTTGTATGATGGGTTACGTGGCTTGATGACATGATTTGATAGCTAGTAGATTGGATTGTGTGTCCTGAGATTGTGACTGCACCACACTCGAAAATAGGCAAGTTGCCTTGCCAACTTTGTATAGTTCATTTACATGCATGATTATTTTCTACTATTTTATGTTCGTATTATTTTCTTTCTTGTCTATCATATGTTTCCTATACATGCTTCATGATGTCTATTATTGCTTCCATATATGTTGGTCATTTCTACTATCTCATCACATATTTGATATATGCTCCACATTATGCCTATGTGTCACACCCGTTCCCAGATTTGGTATTTCTTGAATTTGTGATATTTAAAATTTTTCTATGTAGATGAATCAATATTGTATTTACATGTTGGTTCATGTTATATATGTTGTATTTATTTTATTTTATTCCTGTTTATTGTGGGAGACTGCCCGAGACCAGTAGTGAACACCTTGGCAAATTGTCATGGACCCGTACTAGGACCTGTATATAGGATGAATACCAGACCCGGATCACTCTTGGAACCACTAAGCCTATTTTGGATGGTTGAGATTGGTTGGAGAGTGTCATGACTTAATCCTAGGGCTAACCTCATTTCTCCACTTGGTATATATATGTGGTTTTCTCTCTCCTCTCTCATTCTTTCTCATTTTTACTTTATTTCTTCTTTCTTCTTCCTCCTTCCCTCAAGAGCTCCCCTTGGCCGAAGCCCTAGCCCTAGCCCTAGACTTGGTTCTAGGAAGAGGTTTATTAGTCCACCAAGGCAAGTACATCTTGCTCAAACTGGTGAAGCCATAGATTTTTGAATTTTCATATATATGTTATTTTAAAAATGTGATTGATGAAAATTTTCTTTCTTGTGGTGCTGATCATATTTAGTTCTTCGAGTTTTGGATTTGTGATGTATAAATTCTTGTAGATCTGGATTTCAAGATTTGGGTTTTATGTGTTCTATAATTTTTCCTTGGTTTTGATCTACAAAAACTTGGTGTTTTCGAAAACTAGTTGTTCCTTATGTTATAGCATTTTATTTCGAACATTTTGGCTTTTTTTCACTTAATTTGGACTTAAAATAAAGTTTTTATGAAGAAACCAAGATTTTAGTTTTTGGGAGTTTTCGTCAGGGCTGAACTTGCTGTCTAGAGAAGACGAAGTTCCCATGCGGCCAGCGCAATATGCGACCTAGACTTCCATGCGGCATGATCCGTATGCGGATGGACTCTTTGCCGCATTGCCAACCAGCATGCGTACAACTTGTTGGACGCATGACTGCTGATTTACATAAGTGTCCTTGAACAACTTGTGTTTTCATTCGCTGAACGAATAAAAAATTTGCTAAGTCCAAAAGATACTCCATGCAACATCGAACTCCGTGCGACATCGAACTTATGCGACAAGCATAGCATGCGACCACCTTCCCTTAGACGCATGACTCTGAACTTTGGCGCATCCTTGGCGCATCTTTCTATGGTTGTCTTTTCTTCTTAACACACTTTATGTCACATAACACTTTGTCACGACCAGCACCCGGTGTAGGGATGCAAGTCCGGAATAACGCCCAGCCTACGCTGCAGAATCGACGGTAGAATGATGTTTGGGTAATCTATCTTGCAATATAATAAGCCACCAACAAAATCAATATACTCAATCACAGATCTAAGATGGAGAATAGCACGAATATGATAAAAGAATAGAATAGTCATAATACAACTCATGAGTCAATAATAACACCAATGAGTCAGAGAAATATACTAAACAGTAAGCTGGAGACCTATCCAGTATAAGAGAATAACTAAGAAGCTACAAGTCCCGGGTCATCTGTCTCAGTCGGGATAAGTCCCTCCTGAGCCAGGGTCTCTGGCTCTAAGCCCACAACATCCTGAGGCCCGTAATGAGTAGGGTACCACTCCTCAGTGTCATCTGGAAAAAATATATCCAGTCAGAAAAGGAGCAAAGTACATCTCTTATAGCAGTTCTAATCAATGATATAAACTATGTAACAATAAATAGATGTAAAATATACAAGATGCAACAATAGATACAAGATATATACAATAAAGGAAATACTGAAAATAAATACAAGAATGAACAATATGGCAATGAACAAGAATACTAATGACTAAGTGAGTGAGTACTAACTTTAACATATGATCGGCTTAGAAACTTGCACAAGGATAAGGGCCTGGCTAGTCGTACGTGCGGTGTATGACCAATACTCACAAGGAACAATACATTCACAAGGAGGGTATGATCACATATCTACACTAAAATACTTTCTACCCCCGACTGGTATAGTGGATCCAACCATGGTATGTTATGGCACGGGATTCTCTAGGAAGGTAGCAAGTCTCCCCGAGAATCAGTGTATGTACATGTACAAGAAGAACAAGGAACAAGGCTTGCACAAGATACACCATATATACCAAGGAATAGCATCTCATGACGAGATCCGGATATACCAATCCGTGTAACCATCGTGTCAAGAAATTAAGGATATATACACTAGATACAAAGAACATAGAGGATATCATAAATGAGAAACTATCAGTAAATGTACTCGCCTGAAGCCTGGTGCACAGTATCACAGATGTCCGGTACGGTGCCTCAAAGACCTAGATAGGAAATATAACATCAATACAAGGTTTCGGAATGAAAATAAGTTAAACTAGTCATCTAGGTCAAAAAATCATTTCTAAGTCAAAATAGTCAAACTAGGTCAACACTATTGGTCAAACTTGGTCAAACTAGATATTTCTATGTTGTATGAGTCTATCTCTAGGATATTGGATTCATATACTAAGAAACTAGGCCACACTTAGTTAATCTAAGATACTAAGATATCGTATCGCAAGATACGCAAACAATTAGATATAGAATATCATATTATGCATATTTAATCAATAATAAATATACTAATCCTAATTACTATTTCTATGTGGATACCTTGGCTTTGAACCAACTTGGTATCGCACCACTAAACACTCATCTCGATACCCAACTCAAATACCTTGAGTATCCCTCAATACCTTGACATTTATCTTGGTATCTCAAGGTAATGTCACTCTAACATATAGTTAACTATCCCACTAACTATATACTAATATGTATATATTAATCTAATATAACTTCTAGTATATACTAATACCAACTACTAGTATATACTAATATGTATATTAGATACTAACCACCATGCTATACTAACCATCAATGCAACTAACACATATACCCCCATATACATACATATACACATAATTAGAGATACATAAGTAGGTATGTATATATATCTAACTACTAACTAATCACTAATTACTGATACTTATATATATACATGCCCACATACAAATACATACTACTAGAGATACATATGTATAGATAACTAGCTAACTAGATACTACTAACTTGATAACTAAATAACTAGTTAACTAACAATAACTATTACTAGTTAACTAACTAAACTAACTATTTAACTAAAATACTAAAGAAACTAACTTATCAAATTACCAACTCACCTAGCTAGCGCCCCCCCCCCCCCCCCCCCCCCCGATACCCGCTGCTGCTCCTTGGCTTGTACCTACTGTTGCTGCTCAGGCTGTTCCTGTTACTGTTGCTGTTGTTGTTCCTGTTACTGTTGTTGTTCCCTGTCCGAGCCCCTCCCCCCCCCCTTGCACACACATAACCTCATAAATCTATATATACATGACTATATATATATATATATATATACATATACATATACATAGATATACACTTATATATATATATATATATATATATATATATATATATATATATATATATATATATATATATATATATATATATATATATATATATATATATATATATATATATATATATATATATATATATATATATTGGTATAGATGAGGGTATGTTTACTTGGGTGTCTATATATATATATATATATATGCACTAATTGATATAGTATTCCATACATATATATATAGCATCACATACACATATACATATATATTCAACTTACATATATACATATGTCTATCAACACATACACCTATAGATATACATAACACCTAGCTACATATACTTATGTATGCAATATACTATAGATACATACACATATACATATATGTCATATATAGTATATCATACTAATATATATACACAAGTCACTTTGAATTAAAGAGCAACGAAACAAATACGTGGAGTGCATCGCACCCGTGTCACACTGGATCTATGATACGCTTGCGATACGAGTCTACCACACAATCAAACGTACCCCGAAGGACACGAGCAAGTCTAGAATACTATTTATGAACAATACGAAGAGTCAAACACACATTTACGTGTCTGTGTCAAAATGTGACATGCACAAAGCCGCGTGTCGGAGGAAAACTTCCCAAATCAACACGTACCACCAAATTATTGGGATACTGCCTACACGTATCCAATTGTGGATACGACACTAGCCACAAACAATCAAACACATGTCAATTTGGTCTAATTAACCAATTGACAACCACAACATGTGTGAATCTCAGAATTCTCCCAAAATTGACATAAAACACACAATAACTTTCTCAATTGGCCTCCTATGAACCTAATTCCAATTCCTATGGGTAGCCTATGCATGTGGGATGGTTTTTCATGGTTAAATATCATATTTAGAACCTAATTAAAGGTAAAAAGTAAATTATACCTTTTGGGAGATGGATTCCCAATGCAACCTCCATATTTGATAAAATTGGCCATCAACTTGTAGATCATTGCTCCTCTTTGTAGATTCTTGCTTCCTTCTTCTAGATCCTTGCTCTACTAGCCTCTAATAGTGATTTGGAAAGAAATTAAAAATAAATTTGGTAGAGAATTGATGTGGGAATGAAGGAATTTGGTTGAGGGAAATTCTAGATCTAGATTTGAAATGAAAAGAGGATAGAAAAATTTCTCCCTCTTTTTAAAATAGGCCTGCCACTCTACCCCTCCCTCAAGCTACTATGTAATATCCAATATACCCCTTGGGGCCTCTCATAAAGAAATAATTAAGGAGAAAATGTTCTAGTCTAATGGTTTAATTAAATTAATCATCCTCCTAATGAATGAGCTTCTAATTGGGCTCAATTCTAACTAATAATAAATGTTGGTCCATGGATCTAATCTAAACTAGTTAGGTCTACTAACACAAGTCCAAAATAATAAACTAACATCTAATAATAATTAAATAATATAATAAATAATTATTTACATGTATAATATTTAATTAATTATGAAATGATCAAAATACTCTTTCCTAGAAAATATGGTAGTGACAAGTCTACCCCCCTTAAAATAATTTTGTCCTCGAAATTCAAAGACAAAAATTACCCAAAAAAAATAATAGAACAGAACATAACTAGGAAAGAACATACCTTAAAGCACAAACAAATATGGATAACGCTCTCGCATTCCATCCTCTCTCTCCCAGGTAGACTCCTCCGGAGAGTGATGTCTCCATGCGACGCATACCAAGGAAATAGTCTGGTTCCTCAGCACCTTCTCTCTCTGATCCAGAATCTCAACTGGCTGCTCTGGATAGCTAAGAGTAGGGCCTACCTGTCATGCCCCAGTCCCAAAATACGTAGGACTAGGAATACGTAACAAGCCCAGCCGTATGTATACGAACTCCAATATATGGAAACCATATATACACGTATGCTGTACATGAATATTCAATCCACCAGTGGTAATATACTGTCACAACAAGTCACACACAATCTATATCTCATCCACAACACAAATAATAAGTAGAAATAAAGAGCTGAATAATAACTGAATATCCAAGATGAGTATCAAGTCTGATAGTCGGGTGGAAACAAATCCACTACAAAACGACTATACTGAAGTAGCAACAAGGATCTCTAAACAGTGGTAATAACATCACAGATACTCCGAGGGTAAGACCTCCTTAGTCTGGTAAGTAGTGTCATACGCAGGTCCGTACTCCAGCGGATACTCCTGCTCGTCCATATCTGGAAAGGGACCAGGTCCTCAGAGGGATGCAACAAGATACATAATAATATGCCAATAAGTACTGAAAAGTAAACATCCAACGGGTCGCCTAACCGTCTAAGTGAATGCAATTTGAGAACAACTTTCCACAAGTGGGCTATCTGGCCATATAGTGGGATTGGCATGATTCTCTCAAAGAATCAGGGGCCTACCAAGCATGTCGTCTTTCGAACGGCAGAGGCCGCCAAGTAGTATAGGGGTCATCATGACCGCGTATCTCTGGTGGAGCGTACGGGTTACATAAAAGAAAATTGCAAAGGAGCCCAAATGTCTTACTTGTTGTTCTCTCCATCCCATGTTCTAAGCATGCCACATCCATGACACGATAAACCTCTAAATAACTGCCAGGTCTACTAGCATACAAAGTTTCTATCAGCAGTCATCCCTAACGCACAGCCCATGCGTACAGGAGGCCAGACCTGTCACGCAGTCCGTGATCTATATGAGACTCACAACTCATGTAACAATCGTGTCACGGCCAATGAACCTAGTGATGCTCCATAATAATGGGGTGGTCTCATGAAGTAGGTCCAATGCATATACATAAATAAAATATGATACGACGATATCGCCGTTGCACCCAAGTTTTCTTGGACGCATAATTTATATAGAAATAAATAAACTAAATAAGCAAGAATAAAGTATGCAGACATCATGTGGAATGTAAATAATAGTACGATGGCAAGGTATACTTGTCGAGCAAGAGTTATGTATAGTGCAAGCGTCCAATACTGTGTTTAAGTTTGATGGAAGAAGTGGGGTTAGGGTTTGGAAGGTTGTAATATATATATAGAGATAAGAGGCGGTGGGGTAATTTTTAGTGGTCTCAAAAGCCACTGCTGCTGTTTCTTTCTTTCTTTGGCTGGATTTCGGTTGAGGAGAGTTTAGTAATAATAGAGATAAGAAGCGGTAGAATGAGAAGGCTCACACGCGCGGAGAAGGGAAAGGAAAGTTGGTTTTTGCTACTGCTGCTGTTGATATTTTCTTCTCCTAACGGGTCCGGGTAGGGGTTAAACAGGTAGTGGGTTTAGGATAGAGGGTTTGGGTTTTGGGTTGAGATCCAATAGGAATTTCTTTTCTAATTAATTATGTATATATTTATATATGCATATAGATACATAAAAAATTCTAAAAATTATATTGGTGCATACCATTAAGCTAGCAACTGTCCAACGGGTCTCCTACATGGAATAAATTAGGAAAATTTTATAATGGCTCCATAAATCCCCTAAATGCACAAACACCTCAAAATAAAAAAATCTATTTCCTCTATTTAGCTCATAATTACTATAATTCAATTAAATAATTAATAAAATACGGTTTTCAGGATTAGGGGTCTTACATTTTACCCAACTTATAAAAATTTCGTCCTCGAAATTAAAAATAGGTTAGGGTTTTCTATCTAATCTTACTTGATCACAATCTAAAAGAATTCACCTTAAGTTTAATAATGCAATTTCTATCCAACTTAGAATTTACCCATCCACCATATAAGGCTATATATCTAAGAAAACTATTCCTCAATTTTATTTACTCATGTTATTCAATCCTCAAAAATTTTAACACCAATTATATCATATATGATATGCCCTTAATCAATTATAAAAGATAGTCATCAAATAATGTTGTTGGCCTATGGGTATATCTAGTACTGTCAATGTATCAACTTATACCAAGCACGAGGTTTCGTCTTTCTGAAATAAGGGAAGACGGAAAACAATGATAAAGAGTTCAAGGAAAAGGTACTAGAATAGAAGTATGGAGATCAAGGTGATTTAAAGAATTCAATGGAAATTGTCAAGGCAGTTATGGATTGAAATTTTATTTGGTAATTCTTATTCGCATGCTCACATCAGTACAGTTATGTACTTGATATGATATGCTCTGACATATCTAGAGGGCAAGTATATTTGTCTACTGGTCAACTATATATCTCAATCCACGTAAAGTAGTATTGCGAAGGGCGAACCAAGCGCACTAAGGCTAGCTAGATCTTAATACACTGATTCTGAAATGTATTAGTGTAGCGCTCCAATAATACATATATCATAAACAAGCTTGATAAAGAATAAGCTTGCAAAACTAGGCTATAATAGCAGCATAATTTGAGGTAGCACAGAAAATATGCCAAGACCTTTCAAGTCCTTCAATAATTCCTTATGTGTTGTTAAGAAGTAAGCTACTAGTTTCCGGCTTAACGCGTCTGTTACAATGTTAGCCTTGCCTGGGTGATAATGTAGCTCTATTTCAAAATCTTTCATCAATTCGAGCCATCGAAGTTGCCTCATATTTAACTCCTTCTGCGTGAAAACGTACTTGAGACTTTTGTGGTCTGTATAGATTTCCACTCGTTCCCCATATAAGTAATGTCTCCATAGCTTTAGACCAAATACAACGATTGCCAGTTCCAAGTCATGAGTTGGATAATTCTTCTCATGTACTCGTAACTGCCTAGATGTGTATGCAATCACCTTGCCATGCTGCATTAATATGCATCCCAAACCTTTCCCTGATGCGTCACTATAGATCACATAGCCTCCTGATCCTGATGGAATAGTCAATACTGGTGCTATAGTTAGTCGCTTCTTCAACTCCTCGAAAGCGGCTTGACACTCGTTGGTCCATATGAACTCTTGATCTTTGCAAGTCAACCGAGTCATAGGTGTTGCTATCCTTGAGAAGTTCTCCACGAACCGTCGGTAATATCCCGCAAGTCCAAGGAACTTCTCACCTCTGCTGCTGATTTAGGAACATGACATGTCTCGACTGCCGAGATCTTTTCTGGATCAACAGAAATACCATCTCCTGTAACAACATATCCAAGAAATGAGACTCTGTCCAAGAAGAACTCACATTTACTGAGCTTTGCATATAACTGCTCTCTCCTCAAGGTCTCTAGAACAATCCGCAGGTGCTTCTCGTGCTCCTCGTGGTTCTTTGAATAGACAAGTATATCATCTATGAAGACGACCACGAACTGGTCCAAATATTGATGGAAGACTCGATTTATTAAGTCCATAAAGATAGCTGGAGCATTGGTCAATCCAAATGGCATGACCAGAAACTCGTAGTGCCCATATCTTGTCCAGAATGCGGTCTTCGGGATGTCCTCCTTCCGTACCTTCACCTGGTGATATCCCGATCCAAAATCTATCTTTGAGAATACCTTGGCTCCACTGAGATGATCAAATAAGTCATTAATTGTGTGGCAATGGATATTTATTCTTTACAGTCACTGCATTTAAGGCTCTATAGTCAATGCACATACGCACTGACCCATCCTTCTTTGGTACAAACAACACTGGTGCTCCCCAGGGTGATGCGCTTGGTCGGATGAAACCTTTCTTTTCTAGTTCTTTCAACTGTGTCTTCAGCTCATCCATCTCCTTTTTTGCCAGTCTATAAATATGTGATGCTATGGGTGCTGCTCCTGGTGTCAATTCAATCGAAAATTCTACGTCTCTGGGGGTAGGCCTGGCAATTCTTCTGGAAAGACGTCTTGGAATTCTGAAATAATAGGATAATAGACAACAGCGTCCATTGTGAGCTGCATACCATCAAGGATTTCTGTGGATCCTCATGCAAACTCAAGTTCAGGCTGGCCGGGTACCTTGAAAAGAATGCTTCCTCCAAAGCAATCGAAGAAAGCGTGGTACTTGCTTAGCCAGTCCATTCCAAGCACAATATCAAAAGTTGGCATAGGAAGGACTAATAGTCGGCATTCATATCTCTGCCACATATCACTATAGGACACGATCTACAAATTCTACTAACAGGCACAACTCCTCCTCCGGTAAAAATTCTAACACAACTGGGTAAAGGTGTAGAGGCAATATTGTGTTTGGCAATAAAACTAGATGATATGAATGAGTGGGTGGCTCCCGTATCAAACAATGTCACAGCAGAAAAAGTAAAAGCAAGAGTGATACCTGCTATGACATCAATCTCCTGATTCATGTCATCCACTTCTATTGCAAAAGCTTGTCCATTCCTCTGTGGTTTTCCCTGTTTGGTCCTCGCGAATTTATCCTCCTGTGCAGGTAGCGGTGGTCCTCGCTGAAATCCCCATGCTGCTGGAGGTCGAGGTGCTCCTGGTCTCATCATTTGCTGAGCTGGCTTCGGTGCTGGAAGCGCTAGCCTCTGTGCTGGCGGTGGAAGTGTCGATGCTTGTTGCATAGGACAGTCTTTCATCATATGTTGTCCGGAACCACATCTCATACATTGTCCTAAGCGAGTTCGACAGTCCCTCATAATATGTCCGCGTTTTCTACAATAATGGCAGTGGAGCTTCTCTGGGATCTGGTATGATCCTGCTCTGTGCTGGTACTGCTGTTGCTGAGCTAAAGGATGTCTGATAGGTCCTCCTTGTTGTGTTATTGCTGGTCCTTGCTGTATCCTTGTGGGTCCTTGTTGTGTCCTCAGCTGACCTCCTTTTCCTCTGCTGATGGTTTCTTGCAATCTGGCTTCTGTCAGTAATTCGACATAAGAGATTCGGGACTAGGAGCTAGTGTAGTGTTGAAGCTCCTGAGTTAGTCCACGATGAAACCTCTTAGCCTTAGCCAAGTCATCTGGTATCAAGGCAGCGCCATATTTACTGAGGCGACTAAACTCAGCATCATACTCATCCACTGTTCTGTTTCTTGCTCCAGGTGGAGAAATTGATCGTACAATGCATCTCTGACGGTGTCCGGGAAGTACTTCCTTTCAAAGTACTCCAAGAACTGCTCCCAAGTCTGGTATGTACCCAACTGGCGCTCCTTGGATTCCCACCAGTGATGAGCATTACCATCTAGAAGCGTCCTTACATCTGTCATCCATAGGTCTGCAGGTAGCTGTGATGCTTCTAATAACATCCGAGTGTGAGTGATCCAGTTGGTAGTTTCCTCTGGGCTCTCAATGCCTTTGTATGGCCTCGGACCCATCTGTACAAAGTCCTTTACTAAACCAACTCTAGCTCGAGGTACTGGAGCTAGTGCTTGAGCTGGTATAGCAGCCTGTGCAGCCATCCTCTCAATTTCTGCCAAAAATTCTTGCCTTTGCTCGGCTGCCTGCTGCCTCTGTTCCTGCATCATCATCTGGAAGAATTGGAACAGTTGTGCCTGGCCATCTTGCGATATTGATGAGACTGGAAGGTTCCTATTAGGTGGAATGGGAAGATCAGATGGAACTGGATTGTGAATCTGTCCATCTGATCCCGGAAGTCTAGGAATTGTTGAGGTCCCTCCTTGAGTCTGATCATTGACTCCAGAAGTTGTGTCGCCATCGGCGACAGTACATCCATTCTGTATATCCATCTCTCTGCAGGTGATATACACAACGATTTAGAAGAAGTACAGGAATCAAAATAGGATGCAAGCTGTCACGCCCCAGTCCCAAAATACCGAGGGACCGGACGCGTGATAATGGCCAGCAGCACACACCGATGGACAAACCCAATTTAATGGATCCATTGGGGCATACTTAAGCTGTAATAGAATAATAAATAGGTCC
This sequence comes from Iris macrosiphon, assembly GCA_036927795.1. Lineage (NCBI taxonomy): Eukaryota > Viridiplantae > Streptophyta > Magnoliopsida > Asparagales > Iridaceae > Iris > Iris macrosiphon. Next base: position 132,101,345 of record JAYESA010000006.1, on the reverse strand, counting down.
AATGATACAAGTCACAGTCTAATCTAATCTCATCCACAACAGATAAACATAGATCCAATGCCAGAATAATGTAAATAAAATAAACTAACAAAACTGAATAAAAGTGTCTCAGAGAACAATCCGAGTACAAGTCTGGTACATCAATGAAATAGACTGGAATGAAATATCTATAAACTGAAATAAATGAGTATCTCAAGCCAATACTCAAGAGAAGTTCTCTGGTACAATCTCGTCCTCAGATCCTGGTTCTGCTCCAAGGTAGGCACCTACTCCTGCTAATGCTAATGCTCCGGTCCCGTATTCCTCGGGATAGATCTCGTCAGCTGTACCTGGGGACATAGTCCGGATCCAGGTCCTCAGGGGACAGCAAGGTACAGAAAATATAAGCCAAAATATATGCAGTGTAGCAATAAATGAACAGTAGGGTAAATATATAACCAGCTAAGTGATATGCAAGTGAGAGTTTTAGTCATACTCGGGCTGAGACTACTACAGGATCAGTGTCAGAGAAACCCATAGCAGTATTTTCTCGAAGGGCCAGAACTGGTGCCATAGCTCTGTGTCAGAGACTAAGACACATCCAGATTACAATATATATAATATAATCAGCCTTGATATGGTAATACTCTCCCCACCCAATGAAATCTCATGTCTCATGTCCATGACACGCAGGATCAATACTAATGCAACAAGTCAGGATAATCTAAGCATGTAAACTGTATATGTCATAAACCTGTATCCTATACAAAATTACCATGAATATCTCAGGAAGATTCTATCTCACGAACAGTGTCAAGTATCCTGGGTATAATGTACTTGATAAGACAAGTACGAGAATGTAAAGGGTCACGGATGTCCATCTCTAGATGACAATACACAACACCGCGTACGATGTTGGCACCCGACTATAATTGGACGCTAAGTAAGTCACACGGTCCTAGGTTAAGCATGCACAACAATGTAAAAGAATCAAGGAAAATATGTAATAAGACTGCAAAGTTTGGCAAGGTACACTTGCATGGGGTCCTGGCTCCAACTGTAGCTCTGGTCTCAGTGTGATCTACAGGTACTACTCCAGTTGCTGAAATAAACATCACCATTAGATTCAAAAAATATCAAATAGCTAGAAATGCCTGTCCTTACGTCCAATTTGGACACAGGGGCAAAAATAATATTTCCGGGCCAAAGCGGGGTCCACATGTGGGCCACTTTGCACCGAAAAGTGTGTTAGGGTCAAAGGTCTCCAAATTTGCCAAACTTAGTGTCAACAGGTCAGGAACGATGATACGAACCCAACGAAACTTTCAGAATTGGATTCCGATGAGCCGATCACAAAATCGTCCGTCAAGTAGAGCCTGTGGGGCCCACGATTCGCGATTCTGTCAACGTTCTCAGAATCGAACCAAACTTGGGTCACAGGACCAGCGTATCGCTACGAGTCCGATGGCGCAAGTTTCGTTTCGATCCGACGCGTGTACACAAAGTTAGGACGTATTCCAGAACTGACAGATACGGGACGGTGTCCGCGGATACGCGTTGATTCCGGTGTGCACGCACATCCGAATCGACTTCTGCGAAATCCCACACAACCGTATCAACGTCGCGCATGTTTCGGTAAAGATCGCGTGCGACCAAGTCGTCCCGTTTGGCGGGGCGTAATCAGTTCCGGGGTGAATCAGGGCATTATTTTTCCTGTTTTTGGATCACGGTTCGCGATCGCCACAGGACGCGATGCCCCAAGCGGGTTACACGGGCACCGAGAGGGTCATACAGTCTACGCGACGCAACTGACGAAATCAAAAATGAAACAGCGAGTAGAGAGAAAATGCTACCTAAACAGGGCTCCGTGAAGTCCAAATTACTCGTGTCCGCGTGTCTGGATCGCGTCAGGGTGCTGTGTCCACTGTGCTCTAGGGTTAGGGCTAGGGTTTCGCCGGAGTTGGGTGGCTGCTGTCGGCCGAAGGGTTACAGGGGACGGCGGCGAGGCCAGGGGTTGCACGGTGGCTGCTCCGGTGATGTCGCCGGTGGTCGGCTGGGACTGAGGCGGGTCGAGGGGGAGACTGCGGGTCGAGGAAGTTGGGGGAGAAAGAGGGGTGGCTGACTGGGGACGGTCGAACGGAGGGGGAAAATGAGAAGGAGGACGGCGAGGCTGGAAGAGGGTGGCGGAGGAAGGAGGAAGTTGATCGGAGTCGTCGGCTAGGGTTTAGGCCGAGGGAATTGGGGGAGAACGGAGGGTGGAGGTCGGAGGGATTTAGGGTTCAGAGAAGGGCTCGGGGTCGATCGGGTTCATGGGGAGAGGAGGACGACGGTGAGGGTGGTGTTCGGGGCGAGGAGATTCAGGACGGAGCGGGGAGTCGACTGCGGGGTGGGTTCTGTGGATCGGGGAAGACGAGGGATAGGGCGGAGGAAGGTCGGCTGGGCACGGCGAGGAGTGGGGAGGTCGTCGAGGTTGGGGTGAGTTGGTGATGGGTGGTTGGTGGAGCGGGAGGAGGAAGAAGATGGCCGGGCTGCTGTGGGTTCTGATCGGTGGAGGAGAAGGCTGCCGTCGGGCTCGCGGGGAGGAAGGAGGAGGAAGAGGGCGGAGCTAGGGTTCAGACGAGGGTCTCGACGACGGAGCTGGAGAAAGGCGGCGGTGGCGTCATGGATCCCGAGGCATATTTATAGGTCGCGCCGCCGCGGAGTCGAGGCCGGATTAGGATTAGGGTTTGGTTAGGGTTTCGGGTCCGCGGGTCGGGTTCAACATGGATCCGACCCGATCCGCTACGATTGGTTGGATTGGTTCAGTTTAGGGTAGCGGTTTGGTTCAGCCAGGTTTGGTTTATTTCAAATAAACCCGGTTTATTTTAGGGTTTGAATTCTGTTTAATTATTTAATAGTTTTTAGGGCTTTAAACGGGATTTCGGAGTCCAATAAATTCACCGAAAATTATCCTATGTCTGGTTTTCTATTTTATACCATAAAATAATATTTCCATAATATTTTAATATTAATTAATATTAATTAAAAATCATTTAATTAGAAAATACCTATGTTTTAATTATAGAAAATTCCTGAAAATTCCAGAAAAATTGTGAAAAATCCAAATTAAAATTTCTTGAAAAATCAGGGGGATTACAATCTACCCCCCTTAAGAGGATTGCGTCCTCGCAATCAAAAGAATAACCAGTCAACAAAGATGACACGATTGCAAATATTGTTTGAAGCACATCACGATCAAGAAGATTCAAGGATGAGAGTGTAAGAATAATACATAGAAAAAATTATTTTTCTAAGCATTAAAAGTTATGCAATTTTCCGGGTGAAGGAAATCTAGAAGGCTACAATTTAGAAAACTAGGTTATCACTTAAGAGCATACTAAGTTATCAATTATAAAAGCATACTAGGTTATTAGCAAGTTCAACATTACTAGGTTAAGGCTAGGGTCACGAACCAATAAACACGAGATAAAATAATACTAGAAACAGAAAAACTATAAAAACTTACGCGTATTAGCTACTCCATGAATCTATGCGTCCTCCAAAGTCATTGCATAAGTTTGTCCGTGTCCTTGAGGGGGTGCCCTCTGCTGCTGTTGGGCCTGCTGGAAGGGTGCTGGTCGAGGTGCCAAATGTGGCCTTGGTTGATATCCTCCTGGTGCTGGTAGAGCTTGTTGGTTTGCCCTTGGTGCTCCTTCTCTACGCTCAGGGCAGTCCCTCACTACATGCTGTCTGGATCCGCAACCTAAGCATAGTCCTAACCTGCGTCGGCATTCCCTGGCGAGATGGCCTGCTTTGCCATAGTAGTGACAAGTAGAGAGGACTATTACTTGTGGTGTAGATGCGTTCTGCTGTTGCTGTAGGTGAGGTCTCTTTGAAGCTTCTTCTTGTGGTGCTCTGGTTGTTGCTGATGTGGAAGGCCGCTTCAGACTGGTCTCTCTCCTGGTGACGCGCTCCATGCGTCGGGCTGCAGCAAGGACGTCCGAGTAAGATGTGGGCGCAATGGATCCAATTAGTTTCTGTAGCTCGAAGTTTAGTCCATCGAAGAACTTCTCGGCCTTCTCTTCTTCTGTCGGAATCAAGGTAGGGACGAAGCGACTCAGACGAATAAATTCCGCGTTGTACTCTTCCACTGTCATATTGCCTTGGATAAGGCGGTTGAACTTATCTCTGAGTTCTGATCGAGCGGTAGCTGGAATGTACATTTCCTGAAAGAGTCTGGAGAACTCCTCCCAGGTGACTCGGTCTGGTCCGAGCCGGGTCTCCTCGGATAGCCACCAGTGATGTGTATTATCTGTCAATTGCATTCTGACGGCAGTCATCCAACGTTCCTTTGGTAGCTCTGCTGCTTCTAATTGATGTCGTATGTTGGTAAGCCACTCATGAACTTCTGTAGGTTCCTCTTTGCCGCAGAAGGTACGGGGCTTCAGCTGGCGGAAGTCAGTGATAGAGCCCGTCGGTTGCCGTCGAGTTGGTAGGTTGGCCTGATCCAGTGCATTTATTATGCTGTTCCTCAAGTAATCCGCTTCGCGACGCTGAGCTTCTTGATAAATTTGTTGTTGGGCTTGCATCATTGCGTAGATCATTTGGAACATCTGCTGCCCGTCCATAGGCTGTCCTGGTGGGAATACAGGCATTGGTGGAACGAACTGCGGAGGCGGTGGGATGTCGTCACGCCGAAATCTAGGAGCATGCTGATCTGCTTGGCTGCTTCGGTGAGTAGAGGGATCTCCACTCAATGGTGCCACTTCATCTTCTCTGTAGGTGGCTACAGCACCTATTGGTGTGTTTGCTGGAGTTTTGTCGCTTGCTCTTGAGTCCATTACTCTGCATCAAAATAAACTATAAGAGGCGCACAGAAATCAAGGCAAGATGCAAGAAAATTTACTTCGAAGACAATATAGATATCAAGAACATTTTCAAGCAAGTGGATGAGATCCTAAAAATTTATCCTATTCTTATTGCAGGCTTGCTCGGTCCCTAAGTTAAAACCGAACAATTTAGTCGTTGACCTGCATGGGCCACCACAAAAACCATGTCACGCCCCAGTCCCAAAATACCGAGGGACCGGACGCGTTATAATGGCCAGCAGCACACACCGATGGACAAACCCAATTTAATGGATCCAACGGGGCATACTTAAGCTGTAATAGAACAATAAATAGGTCCAATGATACAAGTTACAGTCTAATCTAATCTCATCCACAACAGATAAACACAGATCCAAAGCCAGAATAATGTAAATAAAATAAACTAACAAAACTGAATAAAAGTGTCTCGGAGAACAATCCGAGTACAAGTCTGGTACATCAATGAAATAGACTGGAATAAAATATCTATAAACTGAAATAAATGAGTATCTCAAGCCAATACTCAAGAGAAGTCCTCTGGTACAATCTCGTCCTCAGATCCTGGTTCTGCTCCAAGGTAGGCACCTGCTCCTGCTAATGCTAATGCTCCGGTCCCGTATTCCTCGGGATAGATCTCGTCAGCTGTACCTGGGGACATAGTCCGGATCCAGGTCCTCAGGGGACAGCAAGGTACAGAAAATACAAGCTAAAATGTATGCAGTGTAGCAATAAATAAACAGTAGAGTAAATATATAACCAGCTAAGTGATATGCAAGTGAGAGTTTTAGTCATACTCGGGCTGAGACTACTACAGGATCAGTGTCGGAGAAACCCATAGCAGTATTTTCTCGAAGGGCCAGAACTGGTGCCATAGCTCTGTGTCAGAGACTAAGACACATCCAGATTATAATATATATAATATAATCAGCCTTGATATGGTAATACTCTCCCCACCCAATAAAATCTCATGTCTCATGTCCATGACACGCAGGATCAATACTAATGCAACAAGTCAGGATAATCTAAGCATGTAAACTGTATATGTCATAAACCTGTATCCTATACAAAATCACCATGAATATCTCAGGAAGATTCTGTCTCATAAACAGTGTCAAGTGTCCTGGGTATAATATACTTGATAAGACAAGTACGAGAATGTAAAGGGTCACGGATGTCCATCTCTAGATGACAATACACAACACCGCGTATGATGTTGGCACCCAACTATAATCGGACGCTAAGTAAGTCACACGGTCCTAGGTTAAGCATGCACAATAATGTAAAAGAATTAAGGAAAATATGTAATAAGACTGCAAAGTTTGGCAAGGTACACTTGCCTGGGATCCTGGCTCCAACTGTAGCTCTGGTCTCAGTGTGATCTACAGGTACTACTCCAGTTGCTGAAATAAATATCACCATTAGATTCAGAAAATATCAAATAGCTAGAAATGCCTGTCCTTACGTCCAATTTGGATACAGGGGCAAAAATGACATTTCTGGGCCAAAGCGGGATCCACATGTGGGCCACTTTGCACCGAAAAGCGTGTCAGGATCAAAGGTCTCCAAATTCGCCAAACATAGTGTTAATAGGTCAGGAACGATGATATGAACCCAACGAAACTTCCAGAATTGGATTTTGATGAGCCGATCACAAAATCGCCCGTCAAGTGGAGCCTGTGGGGCCCACAATACGCGATTCTGTCAACGTTCTCAGAATCGAACCAAACTTCGGTCACAGGACCAGCGTATCGCTACGAGTTCGATGGCGTAAGTTTCGTTTCAACCGACGTGTGTACACAAAGTTAGGATGCATTCCAGAACTGACGGATACGGGACGGTGTCCGCGGATACGCGTTGATTTCGGTGTGCACGCACATCCGAATCGACTTCTACGAAATCTCACACAACCGTATTAACGTCGTGCACGTTTTGGTAAAGACCGCGTGCGACCAAGTCATCCCGTTTGGCGGGGCGCACTCAGTTCCGGGGTGAATCAGGGCGTTATTTTTCCTATTTTTGGATCGCGGTTCGCGATCGCCACAGGACGCGATGCCCCGAGCGAGTTGCACGGGCACCAAGAGGGTCATACAGTCTACGCGACGCAACTGACGGAATCAAAAACGGAACAGCGAGGAGAGAGGAAACGCTACCTTAACAGGGCTCCGTGAAGTCCGAATTACTCGTGTCCGCGTGTCTGGATCGTGTCAGGGTGCTGTGTCCACTGTGCTCTAGGGTTAGGGCTAGGGTTTTGCCGGAGTTGGGTGGCTGCTGTCGGCCGGAGGGTTGCAGGGGACGGCGGCGAGGCCAGGGGTTGCACGGTGGCTGCTCCGGTGATGTCACCGGTGGTCGGCTGGGACTGAGGCGGGTCGAGGGGGAGACTGCGGGTCGAGGAAGTTGGGGGAGAACGGAGGGGTGGCTGACTGGGGACGGTCGAGCGGAGGGGGAAAATGAGGAGGAGGACGGCGAGGCTGGGAGAGGGTGGCGGAGGAAGGAGGAAGTTGATCGGAGTCGTCGGCTAGGGTTTAGGCCGAGGGAATTGGAGAAGAACGGAGGGTGGAGGTCGGAGGGATTTAGGGTTCAGGGAAGGGCTCAGGGTCGATCGGGTTCGTGGGGGAGAGGAGAACGACGGTGAGGGTGGTGTTCGGGACGAGGAGATTCAGGGCGGAGCGGGGAGTCGACTGCGGGGTGGGTTTTGTGGATCGGGGAAGACGAGGGACAGGGCGGAGGAAGGTCGGCTGGGCACGGCCAGGAGTGGGGAGGTCGTCGAGGTCGGGGTGAGTTGGTGATGGGTGGTTGGTGGAGCGGGAGGAGGAAGAAGATGGCCGGGCTGCTGTGGGTTCTGATCGGTGGAGGAGAAGGCTGCCGTCGGGCTCGCGGAGAGGAAGGAGGAGGAAGAGGGCGGAGCTAGGGTTCCGACGAGGGTCTCGGCGGCGGAGCTGGAGAAAGGCGGCGGCGGCATCACGGATCCCGAGGCATATTTATAGGTCGCGTCGCCGCGGAGTCGAGGCCGGATTAGGATTAGGGTTTGGTTAGGGTTTCGGGTCCGCGGGTCGGGTTCAACATAGATCCGACCCGATCCGCTACGATGGGTTGGATTGGTTCGGTTTAGGGTAGCGGTTTGGTTCAGCCAGGTTTGGTTTATTTCAAATAAACCCGGTTTATTTTAGGGTTTGAATTCGGTTTAATTATTTAATAGTTTTTAGGGCTTTAAACGGGATTTCGGAGTCTAATAAATTCACCGAAAATTACCCTATGTCCGATTTTTCATTTTACACCATAAAATATTATTTCCGTAATATTTTAATATTAATTAATAGCAAATAAAAATCATTTAATTAGAAAATACCTAGGTTTTAATTACAGAAAATTCCTAAAAATTCCAGGAAAATTGTGAAAAATCCAAATTAAAATTTCTTGAAAAATTAGGAGGATTACACAAGCATTAAAGAGAATGTAGAAGCATAAAATATGTTGGGAAATCGTCCGCGTATTTTACAGTCAAAACTCCCAACATACATGAAGTCTCTCCCTGCAAAAAATAGGGCTTCAAGGTTGTTCGCGTAAAACAGGTTGCTAAGCTGTCCGCGTAAAGCAGAGCTTCAAGATAGTTTGGCGTAAAGTAGAGATTCAAAGCTGTCGACGTAAAGTAGAGCTTCAGAACTGTCCGCGTAAAGCAGAGAAGCGTAAAGTAGAGCTTCAGGGTTGTCTGCATAAAACAGAGATTCAAGGTAGTTTGCGTAAAGTAAGGTTTCAGAGTTGTCTGTGGAAAACAGAGATTTGAAACTGTCGGCGTAAAGTAGGGTTTCAAAGCTGTCTGGGTAAAAGTCTGCGTAAAAGTCTGCCTGCATAAAATCTGCGTAAAGGTTTCCTGTGTAAAGTCTGCGTAAAAGGTCTGCGCGTAAAAGATTGCTATACTTCCTGCGTAAAGTCTGAGTAAAAGTATGCGTAAAAAATCTGCGCGTAAAAGATCTGCTGCGTAAAGTCTGCGCGTACAAGATCTACGCGTAAAGTCTGCGTAAAATTCTAGCGTAAAGTCTGCGTAAAATCTGCCTGTGTAAAGTCTGGCATACGTTACAGCGTAAAGTTGTACGAGGAGCTCTTCGTATTCCTCGGATGAATTTGTTAGACTAATTAGTGTTTCTGACATCTGACAAAAGTATTGCACGATGATCGAGAGGTCGGCTGTGATGATAATTTTGCACAGAGACCCAGGTTGTCATTTAGTGACATATTGGATACAAGTCATTTTTACGCATCCAAAAGGAAGAAAGTGGAGTCTTCTGAATACGCTGCTATTCTTTATTGATAGAAATAAGTTTTTATGCTCAAGACAGGACCAAGTTAGATGCCACGTCAAAAGCTGTTTCTTGCACAGAGCTTGAGGCATATCTCTGCATTTAATGCACGAGATTTAGTTCTATTTGGTCATGACTGGAAAAGCTAAGACTGTGACAAATACGCTCACATCACCATCCTTATATTTTACGCCAATCAGGCTACTCTACGATGGTTATCTTTTATTCATGAATCACCAAGTTTATGTAGGGGTAGTTACCTACGTGGTTTTGCATGTCATGATCTTATAAAGGGATATGTGTCATATGCAGATTGAACGTGGGTAGCAGTTGTCATAACCGCAGCGTAAAGTAGGCAGTCTTCTTCCTAGCTTGGCTTTTATGCCAACAAGATAGTCATTTGGCTTTTACGCCAACCAGGCAGTCATTTGGCTTTTATGCCAACAACAATCATTTGGCTTTTACGCCAACAAGGGTAAAGGTCTGGTCACAGGGTAAAGGGTTTTTGGCGTAAAACTTTGTTTATCCAAACATAGGATAGTTGAAAGGAAGAATGAGGTTTTAGTCAAGCGTGGATGAGATCCTTATACTCTATTTCTATACGCAGGCTTGTTCGGTACAGTTACGTAACCGAGATAATATATTCTTGACCTGCATGGGCCACCACCAAAAATATGTCACGCCCGAGTCCCAAAATACGTAGGACTAGGAATATGTAACACGCCCAGCCGTATGTATACGAACTCCAATATATGGAAACCATATACACACGTACGCTGTACATGAATATTCAATCCACCAGTGGTAATATACTATCACAAAAAGTCACACACAATCTATATCTCATCCACATCACAAATAATAAGTAAAAATAAAGAGCTGAATAATAACTGAATGTCCAAGATGAGTATCAAGTCTGATAGTCAGGTGAAAATAAATCCACTATAAAATGACTATATTGAAGTAGCAACAAGGATCTCTAAACAATGGTAATAACATCACAGATACTCCGAGGGTAAGACCTCCTCAGTCTGGTAAGTAGTATCATACGCAGGTCTGTACTCCTGCGGATACTCCTGCTCGTCCATATCTGGAAAGGGACCAGGTCCTCAGAGGGATGCAACAAGATACATAATAACATGCCAATAAGTACTGAAAAGTAAACAACCAACGAGTCGCCTAACCGTCTAAGTGAATGCAGTTTGAGAACAACTTTCCACAAGTGGGCTATCTGGCCATATAGTAGGATTGGCATAATTCTCTCAAAAAATCAGGGGCCTACCAAGCATGTCGTCTTTTGAACAGCAGAGGCCGCCAAGTAGTATAGGGGTCATCATGATCGCGTATCTCCGGTGGAGCGTACGGGTTACATAAAAAGAAAGTACAAAGGAGCCCAAATGTCTTACTTGTTGTTCTTTCCATCCCATGCTCTAAGCATGCCACATCCATGACACGATAAACCTCTAAATAACTGCCAGGTCTACTAGCATACAAAGTTTCTATCAGCAGTCATCCCTAACGCACAGCCCATGCGTACAGGAGGCCAGACCTGTCACGCAGTCCGTGATCTATATGAGACTCTGTAAACCCCCTAATTTTTCAGGAATTTTTAAAATGGATTTATACAATTTTTTTAGAATTTTCTGGAATTTTTTTGTAATTAAAACTAAGGTATTTTATAATTAAATAATTTTTAAATAATATTAAATAATATTAAAATATTATAAAAATAATATTTTCTGGTGTAAAATAAAAAATTAGACATAGGATAATTTTTTGGGAATTTATTGGACCCCGGAAGCATTTTTAAAGACCTAAAAACTAAGTTTAAAATAAACCAAATTAAATCCTAGAATTAAACCCGGTTCAACTGAACCAAACAAACCCGAACCGGACCCGGTTCAATTGAACCCAACCCTGCGGGCAGGATCCGGGTCTAACCCGTCGACCCGAAACCCTCAGACCCGAACCCGCATTTATTTCTTTAGCGGATCGGGTCGGATCTAAACCCGACCCGAAACCCGAAACCCAGACCTGGCTGCTACAGTGCGGCCCCATTCTCCCCCGACCGCTTCAGCTCCTCGCCGTCGGCCGTTACGCCGCTCCGCCTGCCCGGCTGGCCGCCGCTTCGCATCCCCGCAACAGCCAGCTCCTCCTCTTCCCCTCCCTGCACCGGCCGCCCCTCCGCCTCCCAGCTCCGGCCTATAAAACCCCAGCCACCTCGCCGTCGTCTCCCCGATCCCGACTCGTCGAACCCCTAATGCCACCGCCACTGTCCAGCCACCCACCGCAGCAGCTCTACCTCGCCGCCTGAACCCTAACCCCCTCGACCGATGAGCCCCCTAGCTCCGCCGCTCGCCTCCGTCTTTCTCTCCCCGACCCCGCAGCAGCTCCGGCGATCTTCCCCCGACCCTCTCCGCCAATCAGCAGCAGCCGCAGCAGCCCCGGCCGCCGTGCCACCTCCCTACAGCCGAGCTGAGCCGCCTTCGGCTGAGCATCTCTGCCCCGAGTAGTTCCCTCCTCCGGCGAAGACCCGGCGAAGTCTCCAGCCGTCTCAACGGAAACCCTAGCTACAGTAACCCAGACACTGTGTCGCAGTGACGTGTCGCCTCGTGGACACGGGAAATTTGGTTTCTGCGTAGCCCTGTTCAGGTAACCCTTTTTCTCTCCTTGCTGCCCCATTTCCTGTTCCATCTGTTGTGATGCGTAGGCTGCGTACCCCTCTCGATGCCCGTGCAACCCGTTCGGTGTGTCGCATCCTGTAGTAATCGCGAACCGCGATCCAAAAATAGGAAAATAATACCCCATTTTTCCCCGGAACTGAGTGCGCCCAGCCAAACGAGATGACTTGGTCGCGTGCGGTCTTCACCGAAAGGTGTTCGCCGTTGATACGGTCGTGCGGGATTTCGCAGAAGTTAATTTGGATGTGCGAGCACACCGGAATCAACGCGTATCCGCCGACAATGCCCCATATCAGCCTGTTCTGGATCTCATTGTAACTTTGTGTACACACGTCGGATCGAAATGAAACTTATGCCATCGGACTCGTAGTAATACGCTGGTCCTGTGACCCAAGTTTGGTTCGATTCTGAGAACGTTGACAAAATCGAGTATCGTGGGCCCCACGGCTCCATTTGACGGGCGATTTTGTGATCGGCTCATCGAAATCCAATTCTGGAAGTTCTGTTAGGTTTGTATCATCGTTATGGACTTGTTGACACTAAGTTTGACGAATTTGGAGACCTTTGCTTCAGACACATTTTTCGGTGCGAAGCGGGCCACATGAGGACCCCGCTTTGACCAGAACATGTCATTTTTGCCGTGGTGTCCAAATTGGACTCAAGGACAGGCGTTTCTAGCTATTTGATATTTTATGAACCTGTTGGTGATATTTATTTCAGCTTTTGGAGGAGTACCTGCAAATCCCGCTGAGGTTAGAGCTACAGTTGGAGACAGAACCCCAAGCAAGTGTACCTTGCGAACATTGCAGTTTTGTTATTTATTTCTTTGACTTAATTTAATTGTTGTACATGCTTAAAACCTAGGACCATGTGACTTACTTAGCGTCTGATTAATAGTCGGGTGCCAACACCGTACGCGGAGTTGTGTAACGTCACCTAGAGATGGATATCGTGACCCTTTACATTCTCGTGCTTGTATTATCAAGTACGTTATAACCCAGGACACTTGACACTATTCATGAGACAGAATCTTTCTGAGATATTCATGGTGATTCTGTATAGGATACATGTTTCATGACATATTCTTTATATGCTTAGATTTTATTATTACTTGCTGCATTAGTTTTGATCTTGCGTGTCATGGACATGAGACGCGTGATTACATTGGGTGGAGAGAGACACACAGGCTACAGGCTAATTATATATATATATTCTACTACATAGTAAATTACATAGTAACTTACATAGTATCACTGCTACAGGCTCCCAGACACAGAGCTTGTAGTAGTCTCAGCCTGAGTTCTAGTGATGCTCTCAACTTGCATTTCACATAGATGGTTATATAGTTTACCCTATTATTTTATTTATTGCTGCACTGCATTTATTTTGGCATGAGTTATTTTGTACCTTGCTATGCCCCCTGAGAACCTGGATCTGGATTATGTCCCCAGGGTTAGCAGAGGATAACTACCCTGAGGTGTACGGAACAGGAACACTTCTCAGAGCAGTACTAGAACCTGAAGACGAGGTGATTGCTGAGGATTTTTCTTGATTATCTGCTTCTTCTATGCTCAGCCTTGATGAAATTAAATTCTTTAATTTCTTGTTTAAAAGAACAATTGTATTAGACTTGTTATCGGGTTATTCCCCGATTTATTTACTTGTGACTGATGATGTTTCTATTTCCTTTTGATGATATTGATGTATTTATTCTGTGGATGAGATTAATAGACCCTGATTATTGTTTTACATCATAAGTACACATTGATGGATCCATTAAATTGGATTTGTCCATTAGTGTGTGCTGCTGGCCATTGTCACGTGTCTAGTCCCTCGATATTTTAGGACTGGGGCATGACATAGTTTTTGTGGTGGCCCATGCAGGTCAACGACTAAATTGCTTCGGTTTCAATTGAGGAACTGAGCAAGCCTGAGACAAGGATAGGATAAGTTATATGATCTCATCCTGTCACTACCACATTTTAGGAAAAAGGGTATTTTAGTAATTTCCTATTTAAATAAATATTGTGCATGGTAAATAATTAATTGTTGTATTATTTAATTGTTGTGAGATATTATTACATTATTTTGGACTTATTTCTAGTGGACCCAACTAGTTTAGTTTGGACCCATGGACCAACATGAATTAATTGGTTAGACTTGGCCCATTTAGAAAGCCCATAGTTAAGGAGATGGATTAAATTAATTAAATGATTAGACTAGAAGCTTCCTTCCTTAATTATTTCTTCATGAGAGGCCCCAAGGGGTACATTGGACATTTCATAATTACTTGGGGGAGGGGCATGGCCGGCCTATATAGGGAGGGGGGAAATTTCTCTCTCCTCTCATTTCATTTCAATTCTAGATCTAGAAAATTCCCACTACCAAATTCCCTCCATTCCCAATCCAATTCCCTACCAAATTCATTCCAAATTCTTCCCAATTCACCATTAGAGAAGAAGAAAGCAAGGATCTAGAAGAAGGAAGCAAGGATCTACAAAGAGGAGCAAGGATCTACAATTTGGAAGCAAGTTCATCTCAATTGGAGGTTTCATTGGGAATCCATCTCCCAATAGGTATAATTCAGATTTTCCCATTTAAATAGCTTCTAAATCTGGGATTTAATCATGTAAAATCAACCTATATGTATGTACTACCCATAGGACTTTGTTTTGTGTTCATAGGAGACCCATGGAGAAAGTTATGGTGCTTTTTGTATCAATTTTGTTGGAATTCCGAATTTACATTTTGTTGTGTGTGTCAATTGATCCTATAGATCAATTGGACAATGAACTTTGTGTTTGAGGCTAGTGTCGTGTCCATATTGGGATACTTGTGGTTCGTGTCCCAACTATTTGGTGATACGTGTCATTTGGGGGTTTTCCTCCGACACGGGGCTTTGAACATGTCGTATTTTGACACGGACACATAGATCTACTTTTGACACTTTGATTTGTTCGTAAATATTATTTGTGATTTGTTTGTGTCCTTCGGGGTGCAATTGGTTGTGTGTTGGACTCGTGTCGCATGCGTATCCTAGATCTAGTGGGATAAGGTGTGATACTCTCCAATTTAATGTGTTTATGTGTAGATCTAATTATGTATGGTTTAAATTCTTATTTTATAATATGTATATATATATGGAGATTATATGTTTATTTTTGTGTATTTATTATAGTAATTATTGTAGCATGGATCTATATTTTGTGTGTGCAAATAGTGTACAAAATAATATGTAGCTTCTTGTATAATATATATGTACTACTTATTAATAATATATTTTGTACATAAAATGTTTTATAAAACATATTGTATGTTTAATTGTGTAATTATATTATTTATAATTATTATGTAATTGTTTGGATATTAATGTTAAGTATGTACATTAATAAGTCCTTTGTGTTAATATTTATTTATTAAATATTTGAATGTATAAGTTTATGTTTATATTAATATACATATATATGTATAGTTTTATTAAAGGTTTTATATATGTATATATATTGTTTTATATATTCTGTTTATTTATATAAATATTATTGTTTTATATATATTCTGTTTTTATATATATAATTATATTTATATAACTAGTTTTTAGCGACAGTGCATTAATGACAGTGAAACTGTCATTAATTGACCGTTTTAATGAGCAGCCGCTGTAGCCGCTGTAACCGCTCTGCATTAATGACGTTTCTGTCATTAATGACTGCGGGCGGGATTCAACAGCATTTGGCGACAGTTTCGGTGACAGTTGTTTAACTGTCACCAATTGTTCAGCAGTGTGTATATCACACACGGTTTTTCTGCGACAGTTTTTAGTGACAGTCAAGACTGTCACTATAAGCTATTTTATTTTAAATCTTTGTTTTAACCCCCTGTTTTCAATGACACTTTGGCAGTTTATTTATATTATATATATTTATTGTTATATATATATATATATATATATATGGGTGTTTTGTGAGGCATATAATTATTATATTTATAGTATTTTAATTATATGGATATTGGTTTACATAGATATTATTTATGATATATAATTTTTGTATTATTAAATACTTTGTGTAGATTCTTTTGGAATCTAATTTGATTCCTAAAATCATTGTATTTTATTTCTATATTATATTTTAGATATTTTGTGAGGTTGACCTAGGTTTGACCATGTTTGACTTTAGTTGACTTTAGAGTTGACCGTAGTTGACTTTTGACTTAGAATTGACTTTTTGGCCTAGAAGTTGTCTAGTTTGACTTGTTCTCTTTCCGGGACCTTGTTTTAATGTTGTATTCCATATCTAGGTCTTCGAGGCACCGAGTCAGACATTTGTGAGACTGTTCATTGGACTTCAGGCGAGTACATTCTCTGATAGTTTCTCATTTATGATATCCTCTATGTTCGTTGTATCTAGTGTAGATTTACATATTTCTCTCGACACTATGGTTACACGGATTGGTATATCCGGATCTCGTCATGAGATGTTATTCCTTGGTATATGGTGTATATGGTGCAAGTATTGTTTCATTGGTTATCTTGTGCATGTACAGACACCGATTCTCGGGGAGACTAGCTATCTTCTTGGGGAATCTCGTGCCATAACGTACCGTGGTTGGATCTATTATACCAGTCGGGGGTGGGGAGTATTAGTATAGATATGTGATCAAATCCCTATTGAATAAAGTCTTGTTTCTTGAATAGTGTTGGTCATACCCAGCACGTATGATTAGCCAGGCCGCATTGCATCTTGCCCAAGCCGATCACATGTTAAGCTGTACTCACACACTTAGTCATTAGTATTATTGTTCCACCAGCATATTGTTCATTATTGTATTTCTGTCCAGTATTTCCTTATTGTCTATACATTTCTTGTATCTATTTATGCATCTTGTTTATCCACAGCTATTTACTGTTACATAGTTTTTATCATTGTTTGAGAACTGCTATTAGGGTTGTACTCTGCTCCTTCCTGACTGGAAATATTTTTCCAGATGACACTGAGGAGTACCCTACCTACTATGGACCCCAGGATGTTGTGGGTTTAGATTCTGAGACCCTGGCTCAAGAGGGACTTATCCCAACTGAGACAGTTGACCTTGGAGTGTAGCTTTATAGTTTTGTAGTATTCTTTGTACTGGATTTGTCTCCAGCTTTTGTTGTTATTCTTCAGACTCATTGATGTATTATTTTAGACTCATGAGTTGTATTGTGACTATTCATTTCTTTATCTGATTCGTGCTCATTTCCATCTTAGTTCTGTGATTGAGTATTTTATCATTATTGGTGGTTCATTATATTAGATAGATTATCTAGACAGCGTTCTACCGCCGATTCTGCGGCGTAGGCTGGGCGTTGTTTTCGACTAGTACCCTTACACCGGGTGCGGGTCGTGACACGTTTTTGGTGGTGGCCCATGCAGGTCTAGCTTCACAAGTATGTGATGTCGTGGTAGTGCGACAACTTAGTTGTACTACTGCGAGCCTGCAATAGGATATAGGATATAGGCTGAGATACTCAATCACATCTAGGAAAATTCTTTTGATTCAACTATTCTCCTTTGACATTGATACTTGATCCCTTAAACTTGTCCTTTCCTTGATATCTTACATCTTGTGCCATATTGATTCTTTCTTTCGCTTTGTCTCAGGATGCCGCCTAAGACTAGATCACAGCAGGGGAGAGCAGTTTCTGAGAGGTCTGCGACATCCCGAGGGCCTGCACCAGTCACTTCTCCGGTGATTGGAGTGTCAGCTGCTTTCGGAGGTCCACCTCCTACTCAGAGGACTGTGCCAGCTGTATCTGAGGGGCTTCCACCTCCACCTCCTGTGCCAGCAGAGGCGTCACAGATGTTTACTCTGTTTCGTGAGATGCTCGAGGCACAGAGGGCTCAGTCAGAGGCACATCAGAGGCAGACCGACGTTCTACGGCAGGGCATCGAGAGTGCTCATCAGCTTGCTCGTGCTGTAGTTGAGAGAGGAGTTCCGATCCAGCAGCAGGTTGTTCCTCAGGTTGCTCAGCTTCGGCCAGGCAACATTCAGGACTTCAAGAAACTGGAGCCTAGGGTTTTCAAGGGGACGGAGGGCATCGTCTATGCTGATGATTGGCTCGAGGACATTGAGCGTCTTATGAGGGTGTCCCGTCTTTCTGAAGATCTGAAGGTTGAGGCGGTAGGACTTCAACTGTTCGACGTCGCTCGTACTTGGTTCAGGAATGAGCCGGTTCTAGTTGACGCAGGACAATCTTGGGAGGTATTCAAGGACCTTTTCAAGAAGAAGTTTTTCGCCCGGATAGACAGGCTTGACTTAGGGAGACAATTTGAGAGTCTCATTCAGGGAAGCATGTCTGTGGAGGAATACGCTGCGGAGTTCGGTAGGCTGAGCCGATTTGCAGAGTACTTGGTGAGAGAGCCGGAAGTTCGAGCTATTCGTTTCCGAGAGGGTCTAAACTGGGAAGTGAAGATTCTCATTCCGTCCTTTTATGAGACATACTCGGAGATACTTGCGGAGGCACGCAAGGTTGAGCGGGATCTGGGTTTGAAGACTAAAAGAGACCGTGATTCTTTTCTGGGGGCCAACAGCAGTGCAGTATCTGCCAAACGTCCTCATTTCCAGTCCAGACCTTTCCAGCAGCCACAACAGAACCAGACTCCAGCTAGAGCGCCTTTTCACCAGGCACCTCAGCAGCAGAGGCAGTTACAGCAAGCTCCATGCAACTACTGCAAGAAGCCCGGCCACATCTGGGAAGTTTGCAGGAAGAGGCTAGGAGTTTGTTTGTATTGTGGTACTGAAGGGCATCAATTGAGGGAGTGTCCTCGTCGTGCAGTTCAGGGAGCAGCTCCAGCTCCGAGGGCACAGATGAGACCACCTGCAGCACAGCCGAGGGGACCGCTTCCGACACAGCAGCAGCGTTTTGTCCAGCATCAACAGCAGGGAGGTGCTCGGCAGGGACGAGCGTTTGCTATGACCGTCGAAGAGGAGGAACCCACCGGAGATGTTATCGCAGGTTCTATTCTTCTTGATTCCATTCCAGCTTTAGCTTTGTTTGATAGTGGTGCTTCCCATAGTTTTGTATCTGTTTCTTTTGCTCTAAAGCATGGTTTGGTAGCTGAGTCTTTGCTTAGGACTTGCAAGATCATGACCGGGGGAGGCATTATCCTGGTTAATGATATTTGCAAGGATCGGAGAGTTACTTTGGGAGGCCGGGAGTTGAGTGCGTGTCTACTTGTAATGCCACTTCCGAGCTACGACATTGTACTCGGGATGGATTGGTTGAGTAGGCACCGTGCTAGCATAGATTGTAGAGGAGGTAGAGTTTTGTTTGGTCCGCCAGGAGAGCCAGAGTTCGAGTTTGCTAGAGGAGCTGCAGAGCAGGGAGAAGGCATTATTTGTGGAGCTATGGTGGAAGACAAGGAGTTGCCACATCCGTTGATAGCAGAATTCTTGGATGTGTTTCCTGAGGAATTGCCAGGATTGCCGCCAGATCGAGATGTTGAATTTTCTATAGACTTGGTGCCAGGTGCAGAACCAATTTCGCAGCATGTCTATAGAGTAAACAACAGCGAGCTGGTTGAGTTGAAGAAGCAGGTGGATGAATTGCAGGATAAGGGGTTTATCAGATCGAGTTCTTCACCATGGGGAGCCCCGGTATTGTTTGTACCGAAGAAGGATGGATCAGTGCGCATGTGCATTGATTACAGGGCTTTGAATAATCTCACTATCAAGAATAAGTATCCTTTGCCACGGATTGATGATCTGTTTGATCAGTTGAGTGGTGCGAAGGTGTTTTCTAAGATAGATTTGAGATCAGGCTACCATCAGGTGAAGGTGAAGCCGGAGGACATACCGAAGACTGCTTTTAGAACTCGGTATGGTCAGTACGAGTTTATGGTGATGCCGTTTGGTTTGACTAATGCGCCGGCGGTATTTATGAACTTGATGAACAAGGTGTTCCACCAGTACCTTGACAAGTTCGTGGTGGTGTTCATCGACGACATACTCATATACTCGAAGACACCGGAGGAGCATGAGGAGCATTTGAGGATTGTGTTGGATGTGCTGAGGAAGGAGAAGCTGTATGGGAAGTTGTCCAAATGTGAGTTTTTCTTGGACAAGGTGGAATTCTTGGGGCATGTTGTGACTGGTGATGGTATTTCAGTGGATCCGAAGAAGATTTCAGCAGTGGAATCTTGGAAGACTCCGAGTTCGGTAGCAGAGATCAGGAGTTTCTTGGGATTGGCAGGCTACTACAGGAAGTTTGTGCAAGATTTTTCGAGGATTGCCGAGCCGATGACCAGACTCACAAGGAAGGATGTGGAGTTTGTTTGGACGGAAGATTGCCAGGCTGCTTTTGAGGAGTTGAAGAAGAGGTTGACGTCTGCTCCTATTTTGACGTTGCCATCAGGGTCCGGAGGTTTCACTATTTATAGTGATGCATCGGGAAAGGGTTTAGGTTGTGTTCTTCAGCAGCATGGGAAAGTGATTGCCTATGCATCCAGGCAATTGCGTCCTCATGAAAAGAACTATCCTACCCATGATTTGGAGTTGGCAGCTGTCATATTCGCCCTGAAGTTGTGGAAACATTATTTGTACGGAGAGCGTGTGGAGATCTTCACAGACCACAAAAGCTTGAAGTACGTTTTCACGCAGAAGGAGTTGAACATGAGACAGCGTCGGTGGTTGGAACTGATGAAGGATTTTGATATCTCTTTGCAATATCATCCTGGGAAAGCCAATGTAGTTGCCGATGCTTTGAGTAGGTATCCGGTAGCTATGTTCTTGACGCAGGATCGATATTTGTTGGAAGACTTAGAGAGCTTGGGCATTGAGGTGATTGTTCCTGGATGTGCTATGCAGATGTGGGGATTGCAAATACACTCAGATTTGATGGACAGGATCAAGGCAGTACAGTATGATGATGTATCTCTGAGAAGTATCAGAGCTCAGGTGAGAGCTGGATTGGAGGATGATTTCACTATTGCAGAGGATGGATCTTTGAGGCATGGAGATAGATTGTGTGTGCCTAGTGGGGAGTTGCGTGAGGAGGTGTTGCAGGAAGCGCATCGCTCTCAGTATTCCATGCATCCAGGTGCTAACAAGATGTATCGGGATATGCGAGAGAGTGTGTGGTGGTATGGCATGAAGAGGGAAGTGGCACAGTTTGTATCCAGATGCTTAGTGTGCCAGCAGGTGAAAGCCGAGAGGCAGAGGCCAGGAGGTTTACTTCAGCCATTACCTATTCCAGAGTGGAAGTGGGAACACATTACTATGGATTTTGTGTCCGGACTACCACGATCTCCAGGAGGGAAAGACGCGATTTGGGTCATTGTTGATAGATTGACCAAGTCGGCCCACTTTTTGCCTTTCAAGGTGGGTTTGTCTACGGAGAAGCTGGCAGAGATGTATGTGAGGCAGATCGTTAGGATACATGGAGTTCCCGTCAGCATAGTCTCGGATCGGGATAGTCGTTTCACTTCTCATTTCTGGAGGAGTTTGCAGGAGAGTTTGGGCACTCAGCTCAAGTTCAGTACTGCATATCATCCCCAGACAGATGGGCAGTCAGAGAGGACTATTCAGACTCTCGAGGATATGTTGCGCACTTGTGTACTAGATTTCGGGGGTTCTTGGGAGGATCATCTCCATTTGGTAGAGTTTGCTTACAACAACAGTTACCAGGCCAGTATAGAGATGTCACCTTTCGAAGCTCTATATGGTCGGAGGTGTCGTACTCCTTTGTCTTGGGACGATGTTGGAGAGAGAGTTTTGCTTGGGCCAGAGATGGTTGTGGATGCAGCGGAGAAGGTTCAGTTGATCAGAGATAGACTTCGGGTGGCGCAGGACAGACATCGGCATTGGGCCGATAGCCATCGGAGACCTTTGGAGTTCGAGGTATAGTTTAGATTTTGTTTTGTGCTTGTTCTTGATTGTTTGTTATAGATTAAGTTCTTAAGGTGGTGTTTTGTTCTAGGTGGGTGGTTTGGTGTTTCTGAGGATTTCTCCGACACGAGGCACGATTCGCTTCGGTGGAGGCGGAAAGCTTAGTCCGCGATTCATCGGACCTTTCACTATTCTAGAGAGGGTCGGTGCAGTTGCTTATAGACTAGACTTGCCACCTACATTGGAGGGAGTGCACAACGTGTTTCATGTGTCGCAGTTGAGACGATACGTGGCAGATCCTAGTCATGTATTGGATCACTCAGAGATAGAGGTGGGCCCTACTCTTAGCTATCCAGAGCAGCCAGTTGGGATTCTGGATCGGAGAGAGAAGGTGCTGAGGAACCAGACTATTCCTTTGGTGCGCGTCGCATGGAGGCATCACTCTCCGGGGGAGTCTACCTGGGAGAGAGAGGATGACATGCGAGAGCGTTATCCATATTTGTTTGTACCTTGAGGTATGTTATTTCTAGTTATGTTCTGTTCATTGTTATGCTCTGTTCATTAGTTAGTTGTGATTCTTTAGTTATGTTCTGTGATTTTCTGGGGGTAGTTTTCGTCTTTGAATTTCGAGGACGAAATTATTTTAAGGAGGGTAGACTTGTCACTACCACATTTTAGGAAAAAGGGTATTTTAGTAATTTCCTATTTAAATAAATATTGTGCATGGTAAATAATTAATTGTTGTATTATTTAATTGTTGTGAGATATTATTACATTATTTTGGACTTATTTCTAGTGGACCCAACTAGTTTAGTTTGGACCCATGGACCAACATGAATTAATTGGTTAGACTTGGCCCATTTAGAAAGCCCATAGTTAAGGAGATGGATTAAATTAATTAAATGATTAGACTAGAAGCTTCCTTCCTTAATTATTTCTTCATGAGAGGCCCCAAGGGGTACATTGGACATTTCATAATTACTTGGGGGAGGGGCATGGCCGGCCTATATAGGGAGGGGGGAAATTTCTCTCTCCTCTCATTTCATTTCAATTCTAGATCTAGAAAATTCCCACTACCAAATTCCCTCCATTCCCAATCCAATTCCCTACCAAATTCATTCCAAATTCTTCCCAATTCACCATTAGAGAAGAAGAAAGCAAGGATCTAGAAGAAGGAAGCAAGGATCTACAAAGAGGAGCAAGGATCTACAATTTGGAAGCAAGTTCATCTCAATTGGAGGTTTCATTGGGAATCCATCTCCCAATAGGTATAATTCAGATTTTCCCATTTAAATAGCTTCTAAATCTGGGATTTAATCATGTAAAATCAACCTATATGTATGTACTACCCATAGGACTTTGTTTTGTGTTCATAGGAGACCCATGGAGAAAGTTATGGTGCTTTTTGTATCAATTTTGTTGGAATTCCGAATTTACATTTTGTTGTGTGTGTCAATTGATCCTATAGATCAATTGGACAATGAACTTTGTGTTTGAGGCTAGTGTCGTGTCCATATTGGGATACTTGTGGTTCGTGTCCCAACTATTTGGTGATACGTGTCATTTGGGGGTTTTCCTCCGACACGGGGCTTTGAACATGTCGTATTTTGACACGGACACATAGATCTACTTTTGACACTTTGATTTGTTCGTAAATATTATTTGTGATTTGTTTGTGTCCTTCGGGGTGCAATTGGTTGTGTGTTGGACTCGTGTCGCATGCGTATCCTAGATCTAGTGGGATAAGGTGTGATACTCTCCAATTTAATGTGTTTATGTGTAGATCTAATTATGTATGGTTTAAATTCTTATTTTATAATATGTATATATATATGGAGATTATATGTTTATTTTTGTGTATTTATTATAGTAATTATTGTAGCATGGATCTATATTTTGTGTGTGCAAATAGTGTACAAAATAATATGTAGCTTCTTGTATAATATATATGTACTACTTATTAATAATATATTTTGTACATAAAATGTTTTATAAAACATATTGTATGTTTAATTGTGTAATTATATTATTTATAATTATTATGTAATTGTTTGGATATTAATGTTAAGTATGTACATTAATAAGTCCTTTGTGTTAATATTTATTTATTAAATATTTGAATGTATAAGTTTATGTTTATATTAATATACATATATATGTATAGTTTTATTAAAGGTTTTATATATGTATATATATTGTTTTATATATTCTGTTTATTTATATAAATATTATTGTTTTATATATATTCTGTTTTTATATATATAATTATATTTATATAACTAGTTTTTAGCGACAGTGCATTAATGACAGTGAAACTGTCATTAATTGACCGTTTTAATGAGCAGCCGCTGTAGCCGCTGTAACCGCTCTGCATTAATGACGTTTCTGTCATTAATGACTGCGGGCGGGATTCAACAGCATTTGGCGACAGTTTCGGTGACAGTTGTTTAACTGTCACCAATTGTTCAGCAGTGTGTATATCACACACGGTTTTTCTGCGACAGTTTTTAGTGACAGTCAAGACTGTCACTATAAGCTATTTTATTTTAAATCTTTGTTTTAACCCCCTGTTTTCAATGACACTTTGGCAGTTTATTTATATTATATATATTTATTGTTATATATATATATATATATATATATGGGTGTTTTGTGAGGCATATAATTATTATATTTATAGTATTTTAATTATATGGATATTGGTTTACATAGATATTATTTATGATATATAATTTTTGTATTATTAAATACTTTGTGTAGATTCTTTTGGAATCTAATTTGATTCCTAAAATCATTGTATTTTATTTCTATATTATATTTTAGATATTTTGTGAGGTTGACCTAGGTTTGACCATGTTTGACTTTAGTTGACTTTAGAGTTGACCGTAGTTGACTTTTGACTTAGAATTGACTTTTTGGCCTAGAAGTTGTCTAGTTTGACTTGTTCTCTTTCCGGGACCTTGTTTTAATGTTGTATTCCATATCTAGGTCTTCGAGGCACCGAGTCAGACATTTGTGAGACTGTTCATTGGACTTCAGGCGAGTACATTCTCTGATAGTTTCTCATTTATGATATCCTCTATGTTCGTTGTATCTAGTGTAGATTTACATATTTCTCTCGACACTATGGTTACACGGATTGGTATATCCGGATCTCGTCATGAGATGTTATTCCTTGGTATATGGTGTATATGGTGCAAGTATTGTTTCATTGGTTATCTTGTGCATGTACAGACACCGATTCTCGGGGAGACTAGCTATCTTCTTGGGGAATCTCGTGCCATAACGTACCGTGGTTGGATCTATTATACCAGTCGGGGGTGGGGAGTATTAGTATAGATATGTGATCAAATCCCTATTGAATAAAGTCTTGTTTCTTGAATAGTGTTGGTCATACCCAGCACGTATGATTAGCCAGGCCGCATTGCATCTTGCCCAAGCCGATCACATGTTAAGCTGTACTCACACACTTAGTCATTAGTATTATTGTTCCACCAGCATATTGTTCATTATTGTATTTCTGTCCAGTATTTCCTTATTGTCTATACATTTCTTGTATCTATTTATGCATCTTGTTTATCCACAGCTATTTACTGTTACATAGTTTTTATCATTGTTTGAGAACTGCTATTAGGGTTGTACTCTGCTCCTTCCTGACTGGAAATATTTTTCCAGATGACACTGAGGAGTACCCTACCTACTATGGACCCCAGGATGTTGTGGGTTTAGATTCTGAGACCCTGGCTCAAGAGGGACTTATCCCAACTGAGACAGTTGACCTTGGAGTGTAGCTTTATAGTTTTGTAGTATTCTTTGTACTGGATTTGTCTCCAGCTTTTGTTGTTATTCTTCAGACTCATTGATGTATTATTTTAGACTCATGAGTTGTATTGTGACTATTCATTTCTTTATCTGATTCGTGCTCATTTCCATCTTAGTTCTGTGATTGAGTATTTTATCATTATTGGTGGTTCATTATATTAGATAGATTATCTAGACAGCGTTCTACCGCCGATTCTGCGGCGTAGGCTGGGCGTTGTTTTCGACTAGTACCCTTACACCGGGTGCGGGTCGTGACACATCCACTTGCTTAAATCGTTCTTGATCTCTATATCAGATTCGAATTAATTCCTTGACTTACATCCTGCCTTGATTTTCCTGTGCGCCTTTCATAGTTTATTTTGGATGCAGAGTAATGGATTCACAAGCAAGCAATGAGACTCCCATAGGAATACCACAAGTTGTAGTTGTCACCTACGACGATGAAGTTGGTGGAGGACAATCATCTTAACAAAATAATCAAGCAGATCAGCACTCTCCCAGCAAGCCCAACAATAGCAGAGGGCACCACCACAAGGACGCGGACAAGCTTTCGCGATGACCTTGGAGAATGCGCAGACTCTTGGAGTAGCTAATGCGCGTAAGTTTTCGTAGTTATCTGGTTCTAGTATTGCTTTAGTTCGTGCCTGTTGGTTCGTGACCTAGCCTTAACCTAGTAATTTGTAAACTTGCTAATAATTGATAACCTAGTGATAACCTAATATATTTTTCTAAATGTAGTCTTCTATATCTCCTTCATATGGAAGATTGCATAACTTTTAATGCTTAGGGAAATGATTTTTCCTATGTTCTTCTTAAAACTCTCAACCTTGATTCATCTTGATAGTAATGTGCTTCGAACAATGTTTGCAACCGTGTCATATCTGTTGACCGGTTATTCTTTGATTGTGAGGACGCAATCCTCTTAAGGGAGGTAGATTGTAAACCCCCTGATTTTTCAGAAATTTTTAAAATGGATTTTTACAATTTTTCTGGAATTTTTCTGTAATTAAAACTAAGGTATTTTATAATTAAATGATTTTTAAATAATGTTAAATAATATTAAAATATTATGAAAATAATATTTTCTGGTGTAAAATAAAAAATTAGACATAGGGTAATTTTCCGAAAATTTATTGGACCCCGGAAGCATTTTTAAAGACCTAAAAACTAAGTTTAAAATAAATCAAATTAAACCCTAGAATTAAACCCGGTTCAACTGAACCAAACCAACCCGAACTGGACCCGGTTCAATTGAACCCATCCCTGTGGGCCGGATCGAGGTCTAACCCGTCGACCCGAAACCCTCAGACCCGAACCCGCATTCATTTATTTAGCGGATCGGGTCGGATCTAAACCCGACCCGAAACCCGAAACCCGAAACCCAGACCTGGCTGCTACAGTGCGGCCCCATTCTCCCCCGACCGCTTCAGCTCCTCGCCGTCGGCCGTTACGCCGCTCCGCCTGCCCCGCTGGCCGCCGCTTCGCATCCCCGCAACCGCCAGCTCCTCCTCTTCCCCTCCCTGCACCGGCCGCCCCTCCGCCTCCCAACTCCGGCCTATAAAACCCTAGCCACCTCGCCGTCGTCTCCCCGATCCCGACCCGTTGAACCCCCAATGCCACCGCCACTGTCCAGCCACCCACCACAGCAGCTCCGCCTCGCCGCCTGAACCCTAACCCCCTCGACCGACGAGCCCCCTAGCTCCGCCACTCGCCTCCGTCTTTCTCTTCCCGACCCCGCAGCAGCTCCGGCGATCTTCCCCCGACCCTCTCCGCCAATCAGTAGCAGCCGCAGCAGCCTCGGCCGCCGTGCCACCTCCCTGCAGCCGAGCTGAGCCGCCTCCGGCTGAGCATCTGCGCCCCGAGCAGTTCCCTCCTCCGGCGAAGCCCCGGCGAAGTCTTAGGCCGTCTGAACCGAAATCCTAGCTACAGTAACCCGGACACTGTGTTGTAGTGTCGTATCGCCTCGCGGATACGGGAAATTCGGTTTCTGCGTAGCCCTATTCAGGTAACCCTTTCTCTCTCCTCGCTGCCCCATTTCCTGTTCCGTCTGTTGTGACGCGTAGGCTGCGTAACTCTCTCGATGTCCGTACAACGCGTTCAGTGTGTCGCATCCTGTAGTAATCGTGAACCGCGATCCAAAAATAGGAAAATAATACCCCATTTTCCCCCGGAACTGAGTGCGCTCTGCCAAACGGGATGACTTGGTCGCGTGCGGTCTTCACCAAAAGGTGCACGCCATTGATACGGTCGTGCGGGATTTCGCAGAAGTTGATTTGGATGTGCGAGCACAACGGAATCAACACGTATCCGCCGACAACACCCCATATCGGCCTGTTCTGGATCTCATTGTAATTTTGTGTACACATGTCAGATCGAAATAAAACTTGTTCCATCAGAATCGTAGCAATACGTTGGTTCTGTGACCCAAGTTTGGTTCGATTCTGAGAACGTTGACAAAATTACGTATCGTGGGCCCCACGGCTCCACTTGACGGGCGATTTTGTGATCGGCTCATCGGAATCCAATTCTGGAAGTTCTGTTGGGTTCGTATCATCGTTCTAGACTTGTTGACACTGAGTTTGACAAATTTGGAGACCTTTGCTTTTGACACGTTTTTCGGTGCGAAGCGGGCCACATGAGGACCCCTCTTTGACCAGAACATGTCATTTTTGCCCTGGTATCCAAATTGGACTCAAGGACAGGCGTTTCTAGCTATTTGATATTTTTTGAACCTGTTGGTGATATTTATTTTAGCTTTTGGAGGAGTACCTGCAAATCCTGCTGAGGTCAGAGCTACAGTTGGAGACAGAACACCCCAGACAAGTGTACCTTGCCAACATTGCAGTTTTGTTATTTATTTCTTTGACTTAATTTAATTGTTATACATTGTCACGACCCTCACCCGGAATTTGGGCATGAGTCGTGGGTACGTCCAGCCTACGCCGCAGCATCGGCGGTAGAACGCTGTCTAGGTCTCAACATATAATATATCCTGTCAATAGTCTCAACTCCGCACGGAGGGCAATGATAAAATAATCCACAGTCTATGATATACTCAATCACAAGCTATAAGAATAATGGCACGATGAGAATAGAAAGAGTTCTAATAAAACCAACCACAATAAGTCCAACTCAAATCCTGGGTCTAAATGACCTCACAAAATTACAAAATAATAAATACAACTCAGTCTCAGTCTAAAACAATAAATGCAGAAAAATAATCTAAGAACAGCCAGGTACATTCTCCTCTAGGCTAGGCAACTCCTCTGGGGTTTCTGGAGTGAAATCACCCTCTAATCCTGGGCCGTAATGAGTGGGGCAAAGATCCTCCAGGTCCTCTGAAAAATGTTATCCAGTCAGGATTGGAGTGAAGCACAAGCACTAACAGCAGTTTCATTAAATTGACAAAATCTATAAACAGTGTAAGAAATATAAGATGGAAAATAAATGCTGGAAATGTAAAGTACTGGAGAAATGGAAATAGGCAATAGAGCATCTAGCAATGAACAATAAATAGTGAATGCTAGACAATAAGTAGTGAATGCTGGAACAGGTGAATTTGAATAAAATAGACATCTAGCTAAGTGTTTGAAATATTAGTTTATTATGTGATCGGCTTGGGACTAGATCAGGCTGGTTATATATGATTAACTATGATTCTTGTAGGTCAGGCTAACCATATGGTTAGCTATGATGCATGTAGTGGTCAGGTTAATCATATATAACAGCTATGATGCATGTAAGATGGTCAGGCCGCACCCAACGTGAGAAGTGGGGTGAGCTATGATGCATGTAAAGGATTTGGATATGATCACATAATCTACTAATATTTTCCCATCCCCCAGCTAGCACGATGGATTCCAATCACGACTCCTCATGATGGGGATCTAGGGGGCTAACCCGTGTATCCATAGTGTCGGAATCAAGTATGTAATACACTACAATTTATAGAAGTAATCAACAATGAAAACTGTCAGAGAATGTACTCGCCTGTGGTCCTGAGCAATGAATGAGGATCGATGCCCAAGGTGGGATCACAAAGACCTATTTATGGAATATTATGTCAGATACTAAAATTAAGGAATAACATGTTTAGTTAAATAAAAAGATGAGGCTTCTAGGTCATGGCTCAGTCTACACTAGGTTATTACCTAGGTTTCTAGGTCATGGCTCAGCTATGCTAGGTTAAAACCAAGGGTACAAGTATGCTAGGGTTTAATAAAAATAGGTTTCATGTATCAAAACAATATATATAATTATCTATCTTGACTGATACACCATCTAACTCACTGTTATCTCACACAGGTTTTTAATTCATCTGAGACACAGGAACTCACAGCATTCTCAGTGCTCACCCTTCTCACAGAATTACACACACACACTAGTTAACTGCATAGGAACACAATCTAGAATTCACTGAGATAAAAATACTGCTACCTATAAATACTCACAGAGTTCTCATTGTTTAGGTACCTACAGCACACAGTACTCACTGAGATGTTACTGAACCTGGAAATAAATCACTCACTGAATTCAGCATTCACTCACACACTCATACAGCAATCTGCACACTGCACAGTTCCTGCTCACTCACACACAGTTCTAACTCACTGACACTTAGCTAGGCTCACACAGGTTCACTCTCCCCAGGTACTGATACCTACAGACACTTAAGTATTGGACTGAAACTCCTCACTGAGAATGAGAACTCCACACACCTAATATCTAGACACACTAAGACACAGGGTCACAGTCTGAATTGTTCAGACTACACAGGTTCCTACACTCACACACTCACACAAGTCTCAGACATATATGCATACATACTGGCACACACTGGGTAGGAACTCACACACACTGTGCAGTATTCCCTCACACACCCCAGGTACAATTTAAAACTGGCTGATACTAAGCTACATACCTACACATCACTGAAACCCAATTCACTGCACACACACACAGTCACAACCTGGAACAAATCACTCTACACCCACAGGTTCACACAGCTAATAAAACCCCTATTCACTGATACCACAACTTCCTATACTACCCCACACAGGTACTGAAATCTGAAGGAACCTAGGACACACACACACATTAACACAAAGCAAAATAAAATATTCAACTGAGATACACAGGTACACAGATCTAATACTGAACATAATACCTTACACACATACTGAGAAACACCCACACACAGACACAGGGATCTGGAACAAACACTCTACTCACAGTCCCTCCCCCACTGAACTCACACACAGGCCCTAACTCATTTCCCCCATATCTGATACAGTTACACACTGATTATATTGAGGCAAACATAGGTTCACTCACTGAATTCACACTGCACTGAATAGAACCTGGGAATTATCTCCCTCTCACACACACACCTCACTAAGACACTGCTACACATAGGATTTCGGATACTCGACACATGGACACATATACAGGTATACATGCTGGCACCTGAACTGATACATTAGAAAACTGCCCAACACATACACATATGCATATATATATATATATATATCCATCAAAACAAAGCAGATAAAAATAGATCTAAAAGCTAAACACAGATCCTACACTAAGACTCAACCCGAATGTGCTCAAAGGAAACCCAAAATACACAGGTTCTACAAAACACCCGACTGG
The DNA here is from genome assembly GCA_036927795.1 of Iris macrosiphon. Lineage (NCBI taxonomy): Eukaryota > Viridiplantae > Streptophyta > Magnoliopsida > Asparagales > Iridaceae > Iris > Iris macrosiphon. Next base: position 132,070,205 of record JAYESA010000006.1, on the reverse strand, counting down.
GTACAGTGGAAAAAACCCCAATCCTGTTTTCCCATTGAGAACTTCAGAAATACCCAAATTAAACCCTAAATTAATGTCTATACTACACGTAGGGGATGTAATCATGCCTATAGGGTTCCAGAAATTCGGGGAAAACCAAACGAAAATTCACCAAAACCCTAGATCTCCTAGGTTTTCACGTAGAATCCCTAAAATTCGAGACCTACACAGCAAGGGTGGGTTCCTAATGGGTATTAACATCAGAAAACAGAAATTAAATGAGTAAAAATAGGGTTTTACCTGCAGGGATGGTTTCTCCAATGGAAGTTCTTCTTCCCCAAGGCTTTTTGACCCAAGCTCCTTGCTTTCCTTGCTTTGGAGGAGGAGAATGGGATCTCTAGGGCTAGATTTCGAATTCTGGAGTGGGGAGATGGCTTTCTCTTGATGGAGGCTAGGGTTTCTTCTTTCTACATGAAGAAAGAGTGGCTCCCTTTTATATTAAGGCTCAGGTTAGGGTTTCTAATGCCTAGTTTTAGGTTAAACCTTTATGTTAAGTCATGAAGAACCTAGTTAACTAAGGTTTGGTCAGTCTAGGGTTTGAGGTCCAAACCAAAATCTAAATTCTAGGGTTTCTCTAGAATTGGTTTTCAATTTAGGGTTTAGTCATTAGGGTTTGTCCTAATGAGTTCTAGGGTTGACCTAAACCAAACATTACTAACAATATAAATAGTTATCAACCCAGCAAATTAATTTAATACATAATTAATCAAATAGTGGAATTACACATATGCCCTTATCTGGAAATGTGGTAGTGACAAGTCTACCCTCCTAAAAGAAATTTCGTCCTCGAAATTGGACTGAACTAGAACAAGAATGAAATCAAAAGAAAATATACCTCAAGTCTAGAAGAGATACGGGTATTGCTCGCGCATTTTATCCTCTCTCTCCCAGGTCGACTCCCCTGGAGAGTGATGTCTCCATGCAACACGAACCAAAGGAATAGTTTGGTTTCGCAACACCTTCTCTCTGCGGTCCAAGATCTCTACGGGCTGCTCAGGGTAGCTGAGCGTCGGACCAACCTCAATCTCTGAGTGATCCAGTACGTGACTAGGGTCTGCCACGTACCGTCTCAGTTGCGACACGTGGAACACATCATGCACTCCTTCTAATGCAGGTGGCAAGTCAAGTCTATATGCCACTGCACCTACCCTCGCAAGAATACCGAAGGGTCCGATGTAGCGTGGGCTAAGCTTCCCGCCTCTACCAAAACGAATCGTTCCACGCGTCGAAGAAATCCGTAGGAATACTAGTTCGCCAACCTAAAATAAACAGTCTCAACACGCAGTCTAAACAAACAACACAAGCCAGAAAATAATAATCTATACCTGAAATTCAAGGGGTCTACGGTGGCTGTCGGCCCAATGCCGCTGTCTGTCCTGCGCCACTCGCAGTCTGTCTCTGATGAGTTTCACCTTTTCTGCTGCATCTACGACCATTTCTGGTCCTAGCAAGGCTCTCTCTCCAACGTCGTCCCAAGATAACGGTGTACGACACCTCCGTCCATAAAGAGCCTCAAATAGTGACATCTCGATGCTGGCCTGGTAGCTGTTGTTGTAAGCAAACTCTACCAGGTGCAGATGATTCTCCCAAGAACCTCCAAAATCTAGAACACAAGTGTGTAGCATATCCTCGAGAGTCTGAATAGTCCGTTCAGACTGCCCGTCTGTCTGGGGGTGATATGCGGTACTGAACTTGAGCTGAGTGCCCAAACTAGCCTGCAGACTCCTCCAGAAGTGGGAAGTGAAACGGCTATCCCGATCCGAGACGATGCTCACCGGAACTCCATGAAGTCTAACTATCTGTCGCACGTACATCTTTGCTAGCCTCTCTGTCGACGTGCCCACCTTGAAAGGTAAGAAATGGGCTGATTTGGTCAACCTGTCCACGATGACCCAAATCGCGTCCTTCCCTCCTGGAGAACGTGGAAGCCCTGAAACAAAATCCATGGTCACGTGCTCCCATTTCCACTCTGGGATCGGTAAAGGTTGAAGCAACCCACCTGGCCTCTGCCGGTCTGCCTTTACCTGCTGGTACACTAGACACCGGGATACGAAGCATGCTACCTCGCGCTTCATTCCATACCACCATACGTGCTCTCTCAAGTCTCGATACATCTTATTGGCACCGGGATGCATCGAGTACTGAGAGCGGTGTGCTTCCTGCAAAACCTCCTCGTGCAGCTCCCCGCTCGGCACACACATCCTTGTGCCGTATCGTAAGGAGCCATCCTCTGCGATAGTAAAGTCGTCCGACAATCCTGCCTGAACATGTGCTCTGATACTCCTCAAGGCCTCATCATCATACTGCGCCGCTCTGATCCTGTCCATCAGCTCGGACTGTATCTGTAATCCCCACATCTGAATCTCAGTACCGAGAACTAACACCTCAATCTCCAAACTCTCCAAATCAGCTAACAAGTGTCTATCTGTCGTCAAGTACATCGCCATCGGATACCTGCTTAGGGCATCGGCGACTACGTTGGCTTTCCCTGGATGGTACTGTAATGAGATGTCAAAGTCCTTTATCAACTCTAACCACCTCCTCTGCCTCATGTTCAGCTCCTTCTGTGTGAATACGTACTTCAAGCTCTTGTGGTCTGTGAAGATCTCCACACGCTCTCCGTACAGGTAATGTTTCCACAGTTTTAGAGCGAAGATAACTGCTGCTAACTCCAAATTGTGGGTGGGGTAGTTCTTTTCATGAGGGCGTAACTGCCTGGAAGCATAGGCAATTACCTTCCCGTGCTGCTGAAGAACACATCCCAGACCCTTCCCTGAAGCATCACTGTAGATGGTGAAACCACCTGTCCCTGCTGGCAACGTCAAAACTGGAGCTGTTGTCAACCTCTTCTTCAGTTCATCAAATGCAGCCTGGCACTCCTCCGTCCAGACAAAATCCACATCCTTCCTAGTCAATCTGGTCATTGGCGCTGCAATTTTGGAGAAGTCTTGTACAAACCTCCTGTAGTATCCTGCTAGCCCGAGAAAACTTCTGATCTCAGCTACCGAACTGGGGGTAGCCCACGACTCCACTGCCTCGATCTTCTGCGGGTTAACCGAGATTCCGTCACCCGATACCACATGCCCAAGAAATTCGACCTTGTCAAGGAAGAATTCACACTTAGAGAGTTTCCCGTACAGCTTCTCCCTCCTGAGAGTCTCTAAGACCAACCTCAGGTGTTCTTCGTGCTCCTCCGGGGTCTTGGAATACACAAGAATATCGTCGATGAACACCACCACGAACTTGTCAAGGTACTGGTGGAACACCTTGTTCATCAGGTTCATGAATACTGCCGGTGCATTGGTTAAACCAAATGGCATCACCATGAACTCAAACTGGCCGTATCTGGTCCGAAAAGCTGTCTTCGGCGTGTCCTCTCTCTTCACCTTCACCTGGTGATAGCCTGACCTCAAATCTATCTTTGAAAACACCCTCGCCCCGCTCAACTGATCGAAGAGATCATCTATCCTCGGCAGCGGGTACTTGTTCTTGATAGTGATATTGTTCAAAGCTCTATAATCAATGCACATGCGCACCGTGCCGTCCTTCTTCGGTACGAACAATACCGGAGCTCCCCATGGTGATGAACTGTATTTGATGAAGCCTTTGTCCTGCAGCTCCTCAACTTGCTTCTTCAGTTCTGCCAGCTCGCTGTTGTTAACTCTATAGACATGTTGTGAAATGGGCTCCGCTCCTGGAACCAAGTCTATAGAGAATTCAACATCTCTGTCTGGCGGCAAGTCTGGCAACTCTTCTGGAAATACATCCAGGAACTCCGCTATCAGAGGATGTGGCAACTCCTCTTCTTCTGCCCTGGCTCCGCAAAATGTGCCCCTGCTCTGTTCTGCTGCTCCTCTGACAACCTCAAACTCCGGCTCTCCTGGTGGTCTAAATAATACTCTGCCTCTATAACAATCTATGGTAGCATGATGCCTACTCAACCAGTCCATTCCGAGTACAATATCGTACCCCGGAAGTGGCATGACAAGTAAGCTCACGCTCAACTCTCGGCCTCCTACTGACACTCTCCGGTCTTTGCAGTGATCATGGACTAGGATAATACCTCCACCAGTCGTGATCTTGCAAGTCCTAGCTAATGGTTCTATGTCTAAATGATGCCGAAGTGCATAAGATACAGACACAAAACTATGGAAAGCACCAGAGTCGAATAAGGTAAATGCGGGAATACAATCGAGAAGAATCGAACCTGTGATCAAGTCTCCTGCTGGCTCGATCTCCTCGACTGCCATGGCGTATGCTCGCCCCTGGGGTACACCTCTCTGCTACTGGTGCTGGGCAAACTTCTGATGTTGCGGTGGAAGTAGTGCCCTCTGTTGCTGGCCTCCTGGTACGGCAGGTACCCTGTCTGGTCCTCTCTGGGCGGCTGCTCCACCCTGACCTGAACGAATGGTAGGGCAATCCTTCAGCTGGTGTGTCGTCGATCCGCAGGATAGACATGAACCCAATCTCTTCCTGCAGATCTCTCTAGTATGTCCCATCTTCCCGCAGTACGCACACTGGATGGCGGGCTGGTTCTGTCTCTGTTGCTGCTGCTGGACCTGCCCTCGGGCTGGTGCCTGATGCTGCTGCTGAAAGGGTCTCTGCTGTTGCTGCTGAAAGTGTGGACGCTTGCCCGGTCCCGCACTACTGTTTGCTCCTCCGGAACCATCGCGTCCTCTCTTGGGCTTGAGGCCCAAGTCGTCCTCGGCTATCTGGGCATCCATCAATATGCCCTCGTAGGTAGCTGTGCGACGTCCCGACATGCGAGACTTGATCTCCCTTGCCATCCCCTTTCTGAACTTCCAGGCCCTGTCCCTCGGATCTCTAATTATCGATGGCGCGAAGCGGCTCAGGCGGGAAAACTCTGCGGCATACTCATCGACGAACGAGCTCCCCTGGGCTAAGTCATGGAACTGACTCTCCAAAGCTCCTAGGGCAACATCAGGAAAGAACTTCTCCTTGAAGAGCTCCTTGAATTCCTCCCAAGTGAGTCCCCTGCGCAAGAGTCTCGGCTCCGTGCGAAACCACGTCAAGGCAATGTCGAACATCTGGCTGCCAGCGGCCTCGATCTGGAGGGCCTCCGGAAGCTGCACCAAGCGCAAGTTCCCCTCGATGTCCTCTAGCCAATCATCGGCATAGAGTATCCCTTCTGTCCCCTTGAACTCCCGAGGCATCATCCTCTTGAAATCCACAATGGTGCCCGGCCTCTGGTGGTGCTGATCAGGACGCTGCTGCTGCTGAGTGACTCTCTCCACAGCCTGGAGAGCCACTTGGTGAGCATTCTCCATGTTCACCCTCATCATCTCTGTCTGGGCCTGATGTGCCTCAGCCTGCACTCTCTGGGCCTCTGCCGACGTTCTCTGGACATCGACCATGCCCTGAATCAAGGCGAACATCTGTGCCCCATCGACGGGCACACCTCCTGGATGCTGAACTGGTGGTAGTGGTAGAGGCCCCGTCGTAGCTGTGGGGACCCTCTGAACTGGTGGTGGAGGACCCCCGAATGCTGCAGACAATCCCACATGTACTGGAGATGTAGGAGGTGCTGCGGATGTCTGTCCGGCAGGGCGAGAGGTGGCAGACCTCTCTGAATCTGTTGCTCCAAGTCTCTGGGACCTCCTCGGCGGCATCCTGAAGACAGATCGAAAGAATCAATTAAAGCAATAGATACGATATCATCAAGGAAGGACAGTAAATTTCTAAAGGAAAATCATTAAGAGTAGTATTATAAGAATCGAAAATTCCTAATTGTGATTGAGCATCCTCGGCCAAATTCTTATTCCTAAAATAGGCTCGTAGTAATACTCTAAGCGAGCACCACTACGATATCGCTCTAATGCGGTTCTAGGACTCGACTACAGACCTGTATGGGCCACCACTAAAAACGTGTCACGACCCTCACCCGGAATTTGGGCATGAGTCGTGGGTACGTCCAGCCTACGCCACAGCATCTGCGGTAGAACGTTGTCTAGGTCTCAACATATAATATATCCTGTCAATAGTCTCAACTTCGCACGGAGGGCAATAATAAAATAATCTACAGTCTATGATATACTCAATCACAAGCTATAAGAATAATGGCACGATGAGAATAGAAAGAGTTCTAACAAAACCAACCACAATAAGTCCAACTCAAATTCTGGGTCTAAATGACCTCACAAAATCACAAAATAATAAATACAACTCAGTCTCAATCTAAAACAATAAATGCAGAAAAATAATCTAAGAACAGCCAGGTACATTCTCCTCTAGGCTAGGCAACTCCTCTGGGGTTTCTGGAGTGAAATCACCCTCTAATCCTGGGCCGTAATGAGTGGGGCAAAGATCCTCCAGGTCCTCTGAAAAATGTTATCCAGTCAGGATTGGAGCGAAGCACAAGCACTAACAGCAGTTTCATTAAATTGACAAAATCTATAAACAGTGTAAGAAATACAAGATGGAAAATAAATGCTAAAAATGTAAAGTACTGGAGAAAATGGAAATAGGCAATAGAGCATCTAGCAATGAACAATAAATAGTGAATGCTAGACAATAAGTAGTGAATGCTGGAACAGGTAAATCTGAATAAAATAGACATCTAGCTAAGTGTTTGAAATATTAGTTTATTATGTGATCGGCTTGGGACTAGATCAGGCTGGTTATATATGATTAACTATGATTCTTGTAGGTCAGGCTAACCATATGGTTAGCTATGATGCATGTAGTGGTCAGGTTAATCATATATAACAGCTATAATGCATGTAAGATGGTCAGGCCGTACCCAACATGAGAAGTGGGGTGAGCTATGATGCATGTAAAGGATTTGGATATGATCACATAATCTACTAATATTTCCCCATCCCCCAGCTAGCACGATGGATTCCAATCACGACTCCTCATGATGGGGATCTAGGGGGCTAACCCGTGTATCCATAGTGTCGGAATCAAGTATGTAATACACTACAATTTATAGAAGTAATCAACAATAAAAACTGTCAGAGAATGTACTCGCCTGTGGTCCTGAGCAATGAATGAGGATCGATGCCCAAGGTGGGATCACAAAGACCTATTTATGGAATATTATGTCAGATACTAAAATTAAGGAATAACATGTTTAATTAAATAAAAAGATGAGGCTTCTAGGTCATGGCTCAGTCTACACTAGGTTATTACCTAGGTTTCTAGGTCATGGCTCAGCTATGCTAGGTTAAAACCAAGGGTACAAGTATGCTAGGGTTTAATAAAAATAGGTTTCATGTATCAAAACAATATATATAATTATCTATCTTGACTGATACACCATCTAACTCACTGTTATCTCACACAGGTTTTTAATTCATCTGAGACACAGGAACTCACAGCATTCTCAGTGCTCACCCTTCTCACAGAATTACACACACACACTAGTTAACTACACAGGAACACAATCTAGAATTCACTGAGATAAAAATACTGCTACCTATAAACACTCACTGAGTTCTCACTGTTTAGGTACCTACAGCACACAGTACTCACTGAGATGTTACTGAACCTGGAAATAAATCACTCACTGAATTCAGCATTCACTCACACACTCACACAGCAATCTGCACACTGCACAGTTCCTGCTCACTCACACACAGTTCTAACTCACTGACACTTAGCTAGGCTCACACAGGTTCACTCTCCCCAGGTACTGATACCTACAGACACTTAAGTATTGGACTGAAACTCCTCACTGAGAATGAGAACTCCACACACCTAATATCTAGACACACTAAGACACAGGGTCACAGTCTGAATTGTTCAGACTACACAGGTTCCTACACTCACACACTCACACAAGTCTCAGACATATATGCATACATACTGGCACACACTGGGTAGGAACTCACACACACTGTGCAGTATTCCCTCACACACCCCAGGTACAATTTAAAACTGGCTGATACTAAGCTACATACCTACACATCACTGAAACCCAATTCACTGCACACACACACAGTCACAACCTGGAACAAATCACTCTACACCCACAGGTTCACACAGCTAATAAAACCCCTATTCACTGATACCACAACTTCCTATACTACCCCACACAGGTACTGAAATCTGAAGGAACCTAGGACACACACACACATTAACACAAAGCAAAATAAAATATTCAACTGAGATACACAGGTACACAGATCTAATACTGAACATAATACCTTACACACATACTGAGAAACACCCACACACAGACACAGGGATCTGGAACAAACACTCTACTCACAGTCCCTCCCCCACTGAACTCACACACAGGCCCTAACTCATTTCCCCCATATCTGATACAGTTACACACTGATTATATTGAGGCAAACATAGGTTCACTCACTGAATTCACACTGCACTGAATAGAACCTGGGAATTATCTCCCTCTCACACACACACCTCACTAAGACACTGCTACACATAGGATTTCGGATACTCGACACATGGACACATATACAGGTATACATGCTGGCACCTGAACTGATACATTAGAAAACTGCCCAACACATACACATATGCATATATATATATATATATATCCATCAAAACAAAGCAGATAAAAATAGATCTAAAAGCTAAACACAGATCCTACACTAAGACTCAACCCGAATGTGCTCAAAGGAAACCCAAAATACACAGGTTCTACAAAACACCCGACTGGGTACAGTGGAAAAAACCCCAATCCTGTTTTCCCATTGAGAACTTCAGAAATACCCAAATCAAACCCTAAATTAATGTCTATACTACACGTAGGGGATGTAATCATGCCTATAGGGTTCCAGAAATTCGGGGAAAACCAAACGAAAATTCACCAAAACCCTAGATCTCCTAGGTTTTCACGTAGAATCCCTAAAATTCGAGACCTACACAGCAAGGGTGGGTTCCTAATGGGTATTAATATCAGAAAACAGAAATTAAATGAGTAAAAATAGGGTTTTACCTGCAGGGATGGTTTCTCCAATGGAAGTTCTTCTTCCCCATGGCTTTTTGACCCAAGCTCCTTGCTTTCCTTGCTTTGGAGGAGGAGAATGGGATCTCTAGGGCTAGATTTCGAATTCTGGAGTGGAGAGATGGCTTTCTCTTGATGGAGGCTAGGGTTTCTTCTTTCTACATGAAGAAAGAGTGGCTCCCTTTTATATTAAGGCTCAGGTTAGGGTTTCTAATGCCTAGTTTTAGGTTAAACATTTATGTTAAGTCATGAAGAACCTAGTTAACTAAGGTTTGGTCAGTCTAGGGTTTGAGGTCCAAACCAAAATCTAAATTCTAGGGTTTCTCTAGAATTGGTTTTCAATTTAGGGTTTAGTCATTAGGGTTTGTCCTAATGAGTTCTAGGGTTGACCTAAACCAAACATTACTAACAATATAAATAGTTATCAACCCAGCAAATTAATTTAATACATAATTAATCAAATAGTGGAATTACACATATGCCCTTATCTGGAAATATGATAGTGACATACATGCTTAAAACCTAGGACCGTGTGACTTATTTAGCGTCTGATTAATAGTCGGGTGCCAACACCGTACGCGAAGTTGTGTAACGTCACCTAAAGATGGATATCGTGATCCTTTATATTCTCGTGCTTGCATTATCAAGTACGTTATAACTCAGGATACTTGACACTATTTATGAGACAGAATCTTCCTGAGATATTCATGGTGATTTTGTATAGGATACAGGTTTCATGACATATTCTTTATATGCTTAAATTTTATTATGACTTGCTGCATTAGTTTTGATCTTGCGTGTCATGGACATGAGACGTATGATTATATTAGGTGGGGAGAGACACACAGGCTACAGGCTAATTTTATATATATATTCTACTACATAGTAACTTACATAGTATCACTGTCATGACCCGCACCCGGTATAAGGGCACGAGAGCGTGGGTACGTCCAGCCTACGCCGCAGCATCGGCGGTAGAACGCTGTCTAGGTCAAGTACTATCTAAATAATCTCACACTAGTATCCAACTCCATAAGGAGACACGGATAACACTATAAAAATGAACAACATACTCAATCACAACTACAGCACGATAAAAATTTGAAGAAACAAAAGAATACAACACAAGTCAAATGACAAAATAATCATACCTGCAATCAGTAACAACCAATCCCCAAGTGTGTCGGAAACCAGTCTACTAAGGTCACAGTCTGGAAAAATATTTTCCAGTCAGGAAGGAGCAAAGTACATCTCTAAATAGCAGTTCTATATTAATGATATAAACTATGTAGCAGTTCTAGATGGAAATATACCAGAAGCATGTATAGGTACGAGAAATAAAAGAAATACTGGAAATACTGTAAGTAAATACAGGAGAAGAAACAATATGTCCATGAGCAAGAACCTATGACTAAGTGTATGAGCACTAGCTTTAACATGTGATCGGCTTGGGAACTTGATCAGGCTGGTTACATGTGATTAGCTATGATTCATGTAAGGTCAGGCTAACCGTTGGTTATCTATGATGCATGTAGAGGTCAGGCTAATCACACGTAACAGCTATGAAGCATGGAGATGGTCAGGCCGCACCCGACGTGAGATGTGGGGTGAGCTATGATGCATGTAAAGTTGGGTATGATCACATATTTACACTAAAATACTCCCCACCCCGACTGGTATAGTAGATCCAATCATGATACGCTATGGCACGGGATTCCCTAGGGAGGTAGCAAGTCTCCCCGGAAATCAGTGTCTGTACATGCACAAGATAACAAGGAAACAAGTCTTGTATAAGCTACACCATGAATAAGGAATAACATCTCATGACGAGATCCGTGTATACCAATCCGTATAACCAACGTGTCAAGAGCATGGATATTTACACTAGATACAGGGAACATAGGAGATATCATAAATTAGAAACTAATCAGAGAATGTACTCGCCTTGGGTCCTTAGCTGGTAATTATTGATGTCCTGTTCCAGAGTATCCCCTGGGTAAACCAACAGTCCTATAACATATCACAAGCAAAACCACATTTGCATCAGATGCTACACTAACACAGTCAAAAAATACTGAGTTTGGGACTTCTCTAGGTATGATACCGGTCACCTAGGATCACCTAGTAGGGATACGTAAAACACATTACACTTATTAATACTTACAATATTTATACATGCACCAATTTAAAAGTATTTACAATATATATATATATATATGCCTTTTAAATACATATCTGATTTATACTAGTTGAACATTATATATGTATACTCATACATATGTTAACAATATTTTTTTTTTTTAAAATAGATATATATTGTCAATGTTATTATTAAAATATATACTAATACTAGTACATCACATTAAATACAAATACAATACATTAATTGTATGTACAAGATATATATATACATTTATACTAATTATACATATTTGAAAATATATTAAGTACATATATATATACAAAATATATACATATACTAAACATTATATATTTTTATACCAAAATACCTACATATATATATTAAAGGAAATACACACACAAATATTATACTATACCAATTGAACAATAAGGAGATATATATATATATATATATCAAAATAGTACGTATATTATTACATTTTATATACCAAATACGTATTTGCATATATATATATATCAATCAACATTATATATATATATATATATATATATATAATTAATCAAAGAATGTGTATAATGCCACCCTCCTCAAGGTGATCCCAAATGAAATAGCAGTTAGTTCCAATGGGTCCGGAGCAGTCCAAATAGCTAGAATTTATATAAAGAAGTCCAAGATCGGAGTTCGGCACGAAAACCGAGATAAGGATTCCAGGCTAATAAGAGAAGGGTCGTTGTTCGTTATTAAGGTAACACCTTAATTTAATGAAAATTATTTCAAAATTATTCTGAACAATAATTACAATTAAGAGTTTATTTATAAAAATCTAGAATTTATGTAAAAGCCATCATATTTATATATCTCTAGTAATTTCAGTTACCAGTCCAAATAACCAATTTTATCTTATTTTTATTATTGAAACTATATTTTTAATTAATAATATAAACCCCCAAAAATTATTATATTTTTGCATAATCAAAACCCTTTTTAATTATAATACATAACTAAATTTTACCCATAATAAATAACTAGTTTCATACATAAAGAACAATAAAACTAATTATATTTTATTTACTAAACTAGTTACATGAAATTACTAAACTAATTATATGAAAATACTAACTAATTAATTAATAATTACTAACTAATTAATAATTAATTACTGATTAATAAATTAATACTGATTAAAACTTAATTAACTGATTATAAATTAATTAACTGATTAACAATAATTTACTGATTAGTAAATTAATTAACTAATCTAATTATTAATTACTAATCTAATATATATAATTAATAAACTAATTACTTTACTAATTATAACTAACTCTACTAACCTAATTATTAACAGAAGAGGGAAAGAGGAAGAGGCTCACGATGGGGGGTTTCCCGTTGGCGCGGTGGGTCTCGCCGGGGTCGGCGCGGTGGGGTTCGGCTCGAGGCGGCGGATGCTCGGCGGAGCTTGGCTCGAGGATGAGGTCTGCTGCGGCGGCGGGGCTCGACCCGAGGCGACGGCAGATCTGATCTAGGCGGCGGCTGTCGAACTCGGCGGCGGGTGCTCGGTTCCAGGCGGCGATCGACGGCTCGACGAAGGTGAGGAGGTCCCAGGCGCCAGCGGCGGTGGAACTCGAGAGCGGCGGTCGGCTCGGCTCGAGGCGGATCCGAGGCGGCAGTCGACTCGGCGAGGGCGGCGGTCGACTCGGCGAGGGCGGCGGCTCCGGATCTGAGGTGGTCCGAGGCGGCCACGGCTCGACGCCGAGGAGGAGATCCCAGTCGCCGGCGGTGGATCTGATCTAGGTTAGGGTTAGGGTTTCTGCGCTGTGTCGGGGTCGTGTCCGGAGCTGGACACGGCGGTTGATGTACTGCACAGTGGGGTGGACGTGTCCGGGTGTTGGACACAGGGTTGGGTGTTTGCTGTGGTGGAGGTGGATGTGTCCGGGTGTGTCGGACACGAAAATCTGGTTGTAATATTGTAAATCTGGACACAGGAATTGAATGGATATGGTGAGACACCCGGGGTCGGACCCGAGGCCAACACGGCTGACACGGTAATGCTGGACACACGGACACGAGCACACAATATGGTGGTTGTTGGCTTGTGGGGATTTGTGAGGGCTAGTTAGGGTTTCTTGGGAATGGCGATGAGGGACTTAAATAGGGAGAGAGGGTGCGGGATAAAGGGTGAGGATTGGCCCAATAATGGATGGCCCAGATCATATAAAAAGGAGTTTTTCATGTGGGAAAAATGAGGGTGTAAATGGAAGATGGTAAACTTATAATTTAATAGAAAAATATAATTTATGAAAATGTTTTAAGAGGCTTCCAGGCTAACTGATTAAATTAGCTACTAATCAATCCATATTTCAAAACCCTAGAAAATATGTAATTTATTTATTACTATTCAAAATGGATATGAAAATTTATTATGAAACAACTAGTCCTTCAAAAATTTTATTAAACAAATAATTTTATGACTTCAAGCCAATAAATATTCGAAGCTAGAGTATCATATTTACATCATCATTCATCTATTTATTTTATAAGAAAGCGACATTTAGAAAAATGATTTTTATAAAAGATTTTTAAATCACCTTCTAAAATCAAATATTGTCAAAAATCAAATACAAGAATTCAAGGAGAAAATATTTTATAACTTGGTATTTAAATTAAAATCTAATTATTTTGGAAATTTAGAAATCGGAGGTTACAATCACTGCTACAGGCTCCCAGACACAGAGCTTGTAGTGGTCTCAGCCTGATTTTTAGTGATGCTCTCAACTTGCATTTCACATAGATGGTTATATAGTTTACCCTATTATTTTATTTATTGCTACACTGCATTTATTTTGGCATAAGTTATTTTGTACCTTGCTATGTCCCCTGAGGACCTGGATCTGGATTATGTTCCCAGGGTTAGCAGAGGATAACTACCCTGAGGTGTACGGAACATGAGCACTTCTCGGAGCAGTACCAGAACCTGAGGACGAGGTGATTGCTGAGGATTTTTCCTGATTATCTGCTTCTTCTATGCTCAGCCTTGATGAAATTAAATTCTTTAATTTCTTATTTAAAAGAACAATTGTATCAGACTTGTTATCGGGTTGTTCCCCAATTTATTTACTTGTGACTGATGATGTTTCTATTTTCTTTTGATGATATTGATGTATTTATTCTGTGGATGAGATTAGTAGACCCTGATTATTGTTTTACAGCTTAAGTACACATTGATGGGTCCATTAAATTGGGTTTGCCTATTAGTGTGTGCTGTTGGCCATTGTTACGTGTCTAGTCCCCCGATATTTTGGGACTGGAACGTGACAGACTCACAACTCGTATAACAACTGTGTCACGGCCAATGAACCTAGTGATGCTCCATAATTATGGGGTGGTCTCATGAAGTAGGTCCAATGCATATACATAAATAAAATATGATACTACGACATCGTCGTTGCACCCAAGTTTTCTTGGACGCACAATTTATATAGCAATAAATGAACTAAATAAGCAGGAATTAATTATGCAGACATCATGTGGAATGTAAATAATAGTAGGATGGCAAGGTATACTTGCCGAGCAAGAGTTCTGTATAGTGCAAGCGTCCAATACTGTGTTTAAGTTTGATGGAAGAAGTGGGGTTAGGGTTTGGGAGAGTTGTAATATATATATAGAGATAAGAGGCGGTGGAGTAATTTTTAGTGGTCTCAAAAGCCACTGCTGCTGCTGTTTCTTTCTTTCTTTGGCTGGGTTTCGGTTGAGAAGAGTTTAGTAGTAATAGAGATAAGAAGCGGTAGAATGAGAAGGCTCACACGCGCGGAGAAGGGAAAGGAAAGTTGGTTTTTTCTACTGCTGCTGTTGATATTTTCTTCTCCTAACGGGTCCGGGTAGGGGTTAAACGGGTAGTGTAAACTCCCTCACCCAAAATAGGTATTTTGTGTATATTTTATATTATTATATTTATTATATATGTTGAATTTATTTAGAATATGCTCTTAGTTAATTAGAAAATAAATTTCTTGATATATTTACTTATATAAATATTCATTTAGAATTATTTTAGGTTATTTTAGATTTTTGGATATTTTTTCCAGAATTTTTGGTAATTAAAACTTAGAAAACATAAATTTCTAGGACTTCTATGATTTACTATACGACCATACTTGCATGTCGTTCCTACCAAATATTTATTTTAGTTTAAAATATTTAATTATATTTTTTTGTATTTATTTAGAATTTTAAGAAATTTATTTAGATTTTAAATTATTTAGGATTTATTTGGATATATATAGTCTTAATATTAGATAGATACTAATTTAGTGTTAATAGATATTAATAAGATTTTATAAATTATTTGTATTATCTTTAATTACATTTAAGATTATAAATTATTGAGATAAATTCAAACTCTATTTTAAATTAATTCAAATCCTGAACCTACTAGGAAATCAACTTCATGCATATCCTATCCTTATTTAAATTCATCATAATCCTATCCAAATTAACCAATCCTATTCGTATTTAATTAAGTAGTGTCCACCATTATCAATACCTCATCCTTCATATTTTTCTTTCCCAAATTCCTCTCTTTTTCGTCCAAAAAATAGTCAAAATTCGTCATAAATTCAGCCTCATTTTCTACTAGTTATGACGAATTAAAAAGACGATATCTCCTAGCTCCGGACTCCAAACATGCTCCAGTTTTTTTTGTTAGAACGATAATGAGGTTAGCTTTCTGATAATATAAATTTTTTTTTTAAATTATTAGTATTAAATTTTGGAAAATTCGTAGAGCACAGCATGTCCAAAAATAGATGTATTTTGATGTTTTCGCGATTTCGGGAGAACCAGGAATCAGAATCATGAACCGTTTAAAGTTTCAGAAAGCTAATGTCGAGATCATCGACATATATTTTTCCCAGAATTTATTTAGAAGTATTTACATACTGTTAATTCTGTAGAACTTCTAGGTTAGAATTTAACCATCGGTGCACAATACAAAATTTGTATGTGCCATAATTCCCAAACGAATTTGAATTCAGACGAGCCGTAAATTCCAGTATGTTTTTGATGCTGAAATCTACAGGAAATCATGCATGAAAGTCGAGTTTGTATTGGTTGACTTTTTGGTCAACAGATCGCCTCGATTTGCGTGCCATGAGTCTCGAGTTGATAAAATTTAGTTTCTTTGGACAAAAATTTAGGAATTAACATAAAAATCAGAATAATAAGATTAAAATAGGATTTTAGAGTAATCATTCCAGAATTAAATAAATTAAAATAAATTAATGGTTATATTATTATATAGTTATATGAATATATATGTAAGTAAATGCTAATTGATAATTATGACTAAATATTCAGACTGTATAACCCTAGGACATCGTGGACTATCCCATACTTATCTTGACCATGTTGACCCTAAGAACTTGTGAATTTGTCTGCCTTGCGTACACTAACGTACTGGCATAGACACCTGTCAGTTGACTAACTGATTTCGTACAGTACTTGAAGACGCGACACCCGCGTAATTCAATGCGTAATTAACCGTGTTAGATGACTAGTGTTACCCCTAGTATACCCCCTAATTCCAGTGTAAATGTGGTTGAGTATGTGCTAGTGTAATGACTAATGATTCTATTATATTATATTTATGTGTACATAGGATATTGGATTGTTCTGCGCGATTTCTGGAGCAGGTTATTGGTACAATGCAGCTTCCTTGCCAGGCAAGTATACCTTGCCATTGTACTGTTATTTATATTCCATATGTTGTATGCATCTTTATTTTCTGTCTTTAGTTCATATATTTTAACTGTTATATAAAATGCGCGCGACGGTGACGTCGCGATATATTTTTATTTATGTATTGCATTAACCTTGTTTATGAGACTACCCCATCATCATGTAGCATCTTTAGGTTCATTGGCCGTGACACAGTCATTACACGAGTTGTGAGTCTCATATAGATCACGGACTTGCGTGCAGGTTGGCCTCCTGTACGTGTGGGCCGTGCGTTAGGAATAACTGCTGTTAGAAACTTTGCATGCTAGTGGACCAGGCAGTTATTAGAGTGTTATCGTGTCATGGATGTGACATGCTTAGAGCATTGGGTGGGGAGAACAACAAGTACCGCATTTGAGCTCCTTTGCACTTTTTCTGTGACACCCGGATTCTCCGCTGGAGATACGGGTGGTGATGACCCATATATATACATTCGCGGGCCTCCGCCGTGTAGCGCCCCGTTCCTTCTATTCGAGGAGCGCGGCTAAGAAACACAAACGGTATCGTTCGATCGGGATAGATTGAATTAAGAACTCGTCCTCATTATGGATTTGTTTCTTCGAAATCGACTCCCATATTCAGTGGACTGCGCCCCAAGGATCGGCTTAGCGGCAGAGTCAGGAGGGACCTCTCCGCTGCTATCTTTTATTGCCTCAGTTTTCGATGTCGCTTGTTGCTTTCGTGCTTTGAGTTGGTTTTGGGATTTGCTTGTTTTCTTTGAACGGTTTCGATGGTTTTCATTGTTTTTGTTCATTGACTTGCACTTCTATTCCGAGATTGGAAAGAGAGGAAGAAGTATTAATCGAGCTGTTCGTGTGCAGGTGAACGAGCAGTAGGCGGCTTGCGAGCGGAGTCGTGAAGCGCCTCTTTCCTTCTTCTTTCCAAAAATCTAAGTGAGTGGCTACCAACCCGATTAGCTAGCCTTGCTTCCAAGCCTCACTCCTTCGCCCCGATCAAACGATACCAAGTAATAATAAAAGAGATCAAGATAAAAAAGGAATAGACTTGGAAATATTGCTTGTCAACTAAACTTATGAACGGTTATCATCCTGTATGCTAGTTCGTTTATAACTGTTCTATGAATTATGCTAAGTATGGAAATATATGCTTGTTATGAAACAAACTGTCAGTAAGACTATGCAAAACATTTGTGCTATGAAGCCTGCTCCTATTCGTTTGTAAATTCGTGTGAAATAATTCGAACTAAATGTGCTCGATCACGGACAACTTGTGCACAAGGTATTTTGGCTTCCGCGGACGGCCGCCAGGGCACTGGGGCCGATCCGATCCGGGCGGAAGAGTTCGTATAGTCGTTTGTCATGGACGGGATGCTATGTAGCGGGGCTCGCCACCTGCATTGCATAACATTCTTGTCCCGAGACTATAAACCGTCTCTTTGTGGCATTAAGCCAGTGATCCCTGTGTATATTTAAACCTGTTGCATACTAACTTATGTCTTCGTTTCAGGGAAGGCATGGTAAGTATTGTGCAGGTAATTCAGACGGTCAGGTAAAAATCCACCTAACGGTGGCACGTTCATTTCAGTAAATTCAATATGCTGCTTACTTGTAAATGAACTAAGGCAAGATAGAAACCTACAAATATGCATGCTTCACTAAACAACGTGTTGATTGGTATAGTTTGGCTAGCTCACCTTCACCAGCATATTTCGATATGCTGACCCTCGTTGAAACAGGTTCTTCCCACTAAGGCGAACCGAGCGAGGAGCCGAAGTCGTCTTCCCGATCCAGTCCAGCTGTTAGCGCACCTTCACCGCGCCCTCGAAGCCTTTTGAAGTCCGAAGCTGCAACTCTTCATACACAAATGCAGCTCCGTGGCAAAGCCGTCCTCCAGCCTGGAGGTCTTTATCGTTTTGAGTTTATAAAAGGATGTAATGTACAGGACTGCTATCTCATTTTGAGTCAACCCTTTTGTAAGCCGTTCGGCATATTAGCTAACTCGTTCAGGAGTTTGTAATAGATGTTCATTATCAATAAAGAGAACTTTTCTATGTTTCAAATCTGTGTTTTAATTTATCTGCGTACTCTGAATATGTGCTTGCTATGCAAATCATTAAAGCCTTGTGCGGGCGCAACTCCAGGCCCGCACGGCGGTCACGATTCGGGGGACGCCTCAATTGATTCTACGGAATTAGGTCGTGACATAGTGGTATCAGAGCACAGATTCAAGTTTCTTAGACTTCGTGCTGGAAAAGTTTCTTTAACGATCAATTCCTGTGCGAACTCTTGAACTCGCTAGACCAAAATGAGATACGTTCATGCAATAAGTCCATAATACATTATGATCCTAATGTAATTTACCTTCTTTGAAGGAATGGATCCAGCGCAATCTGCAGCACAACTACTGAATGAAACACAAGAAAGCAGTTCGGGCTCTTCGGGAAGCTCTCGGAGCCAACGAGGCATGTCTCAAGTCGACCCGCTTGAGCGGGTAATGCAAATGTTAGAATCGCAACGACAAAGAGATGATGCTCGTCAAGCTAAGTTCGAGAGTAATCTAGAGACCCGATTCTCAGTCCAACAGAAGCAGGTAGATGCCCTGCAACAGATCGTTCAGACTTTGGCTGCCAACCATTCCGTCGCAACAGCAACGACTCCTGTGGAACAGCCCGTGCTTGAAGTAGAGACGCCACAAATTCCAAGGCCGAGGGACGTGACTGCCTTCAACTTGAGACACTTCAAGAAAGTCTGCAATACCCCGTTCAACGGGACTGAGGACCCAGTGGTAGCTCTAGATTGGCTAGCAGAACTAGAAGATCACTTCGCTCTGCTAGAGGTCCCCGAAGATAAGCGCGTCGCCTGCGCGCAACTACAGTTCCGCCTCAACGCACACGATTGGTGGAACGTGCATCGACGATCTCTCCAATTTGATCACGGAGAGGAGGCGATCTTGTGGACGACCTTTCTTGCCGCGTTCGAAGAGGAGTTTATACCCCCTCCAGTACAACGTCAAATGGAGAATGATTTCGTGCAACTGAGGCAGGGCAGTTTGACTGTGAAGCAGTACTCCGCCGAATTCAACCGACTCTCCAAATTCGCTAGGGCCTATTTACCTGATGCAGTGAGTCGAGCCAGAAGGTTTGAAGGTGGACTACGCCCTGCCATCCATTCGTACGTGGTCAATAATCAGTACAGGACAATGCGTGAAGTCATGAATCATGCCCTATCTCTGGAACCGCAGTATCCTCACGTTTCCACCGGCGCTGTGCATACCTACAATCACAAACGCTAAGGCAACGATAGAGGAAACAACGCTGCAAAGCGACAAAACAACGGTGGTCGGAACAAGACAAATGCCGGAGTGCGTTGTGAGCACTGCCACAGGCCGGGGCACACCATCGTTAATTGTTACTTGAAGAATGGGTCTTGTTACAACTGTGGCGGCAACGGGCACTTGATTCAAAACTGTCTGCTCCCGGATTGCCGTCAGCAACAAAATAATCCCTAACGGTTGGTTCTATTCCTAAGTTTCGGGACTAAACTTCCAATTGGTTGGGTAGGATGTAGCGCCCCGTTCCTCCTATTCGAGGAGCGTGGCTAAGAAACACAAATGGTATCGTTCGATCGGGATAGATTGAATTAAGAACTCGTCCTCGTTATGGATTTATTTCTTCGGAATCGATTCCCATATTCAGTGGACTATGCCCCAAGGATCGGCTTAGCAGCAGAGTCAGGAGGGACCTCTCCGCTGCTATCTTTTATTGCCTCGGTTTTCGATGTCGCTTGTTGCTTTCGTGCTTTGAGTTGATTTTGGGATTTGCTTGTTTTCTTTGAACGGTTTCGATGGTTTTCATTGTTTTCGTTCATTGACTTGTACTTCTATTCCGAGATTGGAAAGAGAGGAAGAAGTATTAATCGAGCTATTCGTGTGCAGGTGAACGAGCAGTAGGCGGCTTGCGAGCGGAGTCGTGAAGCGCCTCTTTCCTTCTTCTTTCCAAAAATCTAAGTGAGTGGCTACCAACCCGATTAGCTAGCCTTGCTTCCAAGCCTCACTCCTTCGCCCCGATCAAACGATACCAAGTAATAATAAAAGAGATCAAGATAAAAAGGGAATAGACTTGGAAATATTGCTTGTCAACTAAACTTATGAACGGTTATCATCCTGTATGCTAGTTCATTTATAACTGTTCTATGAATCGTGCTAAGTATGAAAATATATGCTTGTTATGAAACAAGCTGTCAGTAAGACTATGCAAAATATTTGTGCTATGAAGCCTGCTCCTATTCGTTCGAAATTCGTTTGTAAATTCGTGTAAAATAATTCAAACTAAATGTGCTCGATCACGGACAACTTGTGCACAAGGTATTTTGGCTTCCGCGGACGGCCGCCAGGGCACTGGGGCCGATCCGATCCGGGCGAAAGAGTTCGTATAGTCGTTTGTCATGGACGGGATGCTATGTAGCGGGGCTCGCCACCTGCGTTGCATAACATTCTTGTCTCGAGACTATAAACCGTCCCTTTGTGGCATTAAGCCAGTGATCCCTGTGTATATTTAAACCTGTTGCATACTAACTTGTGTCTTCATTTCAGGGAAGGCATGGTAAGTATTGTGCAGGTAATTCAGACGGTCAGGTAAAAATCTACCTAACGGTGGCACATTTATTTTAGTAAATTCAATATGCTGCTTACTTGTAAATGAACTAAGGCAAGATAGAAACCTACAAATATGCATGCTTCACTAAACAACGTGTTGATTGGTATAGTTCGGCTAGCTCGCCTTCACCAGCATGTTTCGATATGCTGACCCTCGTTGAAACAGGTTCTCCGCACTAAGGCGAACCAAGCGAGGAGCCGAAGTCGTCTTCCCGATCCAGTCCAGCTGTTAGCGCACCTTCACCGCGCCCTCGAAGCCTTTTGAAGTCCGAAGCTGCAACTCTTCATACACAAATGCATCTCCGTGGCAAAACCGTCCTCCAGCCTGGAGGTCTTTATCGTTTTGAGTTTATAAAAGGATGTAATGTACATGACTGCTATCTCATTTTGAGTCAACCCTTTTGTAAGCCGTTCGGCATATTAGCTAACTCGTTCAGGAGTTTGTAATAGATGTTCATTATCAAAAAAGAGAACTTTTCTATGTTTCAAATCTGTGTTTCAATTTATCTGCGTACTCTGAATATGTGCTTGCTATGCAAATTATTAAAGCCTTGTGCGGGCGCAACTCCAGGCCCGCACGGCGGTCACGATTCGGGGGACGCCTCAATTGATTCTACGGAATTGGGTCGTGACACGCCGTTCAAAAGACGACGTGCCTTTGGGCCCCTGGATCTTCAAAAGAGAACCATGCCAAATCCCAGTTTTCAGCCAGATAGCTCACTTGTGGGGAAAGGTGTTCTTAACTGCATTCACTTTAGACGGTTAGGGGACCCCTTTGGATATTTATTTCAGTACTTTATTGGCATGTGTTTAAGTATCTTGTTATGTCCCTCTGAGGACCTGGTCCGCTGCCATGTGTATCTTTTTTTGAGTATTTGCAGGAGCGCAGATTTGGATGGTTACATGTGATCCGAGGATGTCTTCTCTTCGAGCTGTGATGGATAGCTGGTATTCTTATATTGTGTTGTGGTGTTGTACTCATATTGTATTTGCTCTTATATTCGAGTTGGTAGTGGATTTATTTCCATCCAACTATCATCCTTAGATACTTCTTATTGAGATCTAGTTTCATAGATACTGGTTATTTATTTCTATATAATTTTGGTGGATGAGATTTAGATTTTACCCTGTGACTTGTGACATATGTTTATACCACTTGTGGATTTTGTATTCATATTACAGCGTACGTATGGATTTGGTTTCCATATATTGGAGTTGCCATATCCATGCGGCTGGCATGCTTACGTGTTCCTAGTCCTACGTATTTGGGACTGGGGCGTGACAGGTAGTGGGTTTAGGATAGAGGGTTTGGGTTTCGGGTTGAGATCCAATAGAAATTTATTTTCTAATTAATTATGTATATATTTATATATGCATATAAATACATAAAAAATTCTAAAAATTATATTGGTGCATACCATTAAGCTAGCAACTATCCAACGAGTCTCCTACATGGAATAAATTAGGAAAATTTTATAATGGCTCAATAAATCCCCTAAATGCACAAACACCTCAAAATAAAAAAAATCTGTTTCCTCTATTTAGCTCATAATTACTATAATTTAATTAAATAATTAATAAAATATGGTTTTCAGGATTAGGGGTATTACACTACCTCTATCTCTAAGTGATCCAACACGTGACTAGGATCCGCCATGTACCGTCTCAACTGCGATACGTGAAACACGTTGTGCACTCTCTCCAATGCAAGTGACAAGTCTAGTCTGTAAGCAACTACACCGACCCTCTCTAGAATGGTGAAAGGTCTGATGAAACGCGGACTAAGCTTTCCATCTCCACCGAAATAAATGTGCCTCGTATCGAAAAAATCCTCAAAAATGCCAAACCACCAATCTAGAACAAAATACAACCTTAAGAACTTAATCTATAATAAACAACCAATAACAAGCACTAAACAAAAATCTAAAACTATACCTCAAACTCCAAAGGTCTCCAGTGGCTATCGGCCCAATGTCGTTGCTCGAAGTCTGTCTCTGATCAGCTTAACCTTCTCCGTAGCATCCACAACCATCTCTGGCCCTAGCAAAACTCTCTCTTAAATATCGTCCCATGACAAGGGAGTACGATATCTCCGACCATACAAAGCCTCAAATGGTGACATCTCTATACTAGCCTGGTAGTTGTTATTATTGTAAGCAAACTTTACCAAATGGAGATGGTCCTCCCAAGATCCCCCAAAATCTAGTACACAAGTGCGCAACATATTCTCGAGAGTCTGAATAGTCCTCTCTGACTGCCCATCTGTCTGGGGATGATATGTAGTACTGAACTTGAGTTGGGTGCCCAAACTCGCCTGCAAACTCCTCCACAAATGAGAAGTGAAACGACTATCCTGATCCTAGACTATGCTGACGGAAACTCTATGTATCCTGATGATCTGCCTCACATACATCTTTGTCAGCTTTTCCGTAGAAAAACCCACATTGAAAGGCAAAAAGTGGGCCGACTTGGTCAACCTGTCAACGATGGCCCAAATCGCGTCTTTTTTGCCTGGAGATCGTGAAAGTCTAGATACAAAATCCATAGTAATGTGCTCCCACTTCCACTCTGGAATGGGTAATGTTTGAAGTAAACCACCTGGCCTCTGCCTCTCGGCTTTCACCTGCTGGCACACTAAGCATCTGGATACAAAATGTGCCACTTTCCTCTTCATGCCATACCACCACACACTCTCTCACATATCCTGATACATCTTGTTTGCACCTGGATGTATGGAATACTGAGAGCGATGCGCTTTCTGCAACACCTTCTCACGCAGCTCCCCACTAGGCACATACAATCTAACTCCATACCTCAAAGATCCATCCTCTGCAATAGTGAAATCATCCTCCAATCCTGCTCTTACCTAAGCTCTGATGCTGCTCAGAGATACATTCTCATACTGGGCTGCTTGATCATATCTATCAACTCTGAGTGTATCTGCAACCTCCATATCTGCATAGCAAAACCAGGAACTATCATCTCAATGCCCAAGCTCTCCAAGTCCTCCAACAAATATCGATCATGCGTCAAGAACATAGCTACCAGATACCTGCTCAAGGCATCGGCAACTATATTCGCTTTCCTAGGATGATACTACAAAGATATGTCAAAATCCTTCATCAGTTCTAACCACTGATGCTACCTCATGTTCAACTCCTTCTGCATAAAAATGTACTTAAAGCAAAGATGACTGCTGCCAACTCCAAATCGTGGGTAGGATAATTTTTCTCATGATGACGCAATTACATGGATGCATAGGCAATCACTTTTCTATTCTGCTGAAGAACACAACCTAAACCTTTCCTCGATGCATCACTATAAATAGTGAAACCTCCAAACCCAGATAACAATGTCAAAATAGGAGCAGATGCCAACCTCTTCTCCAATTCCTTAAAAGCAACCTGGCACTCCTCTGACTAAACAAACTCTACATCCTTTCTAGTGAGTCTGGTCATCGGCTCGGCAATCCTCGAAAAATCTTGCACAAACTTCCTATAGTAGCCTGCCAGACCCAAGAAACTCCTGATCTCTGCTACTGAACTTGGGGTCTTCCAAGACTCCACTGCTGTGATCTTCTTCGGATCCACTAAAATTCTATCACCAGTCACAACATGTCCCAAGAACTCTACCTTATCCAGAAAGAACTCACACTTGGACAGCTTTTCATATAGCTTCTCCTTCCTCAGCACATCCAACATAATCCGCAAATGCTCATCGTGCTCCTCCGGTGTCTTCGAGTATATGAGTATGTCATCGATGAACACCACCATGAACTTGTTAAGGTATTGATGGAACACCTTGTTCATCAAATTCATAAATACCGCCGGGGCATTAGTCAACCCAAACGGCATCACCATAAACTTATATTGACTATACCGTGTCCTAAAAGCAGTCTTCAAAATGTCCTTCGGCTTCACTTTCACTTGGTGGTAGCCTGATCTCAAATCTATCTGTAAAACCCCTAATTCTGAAAACCCCTAAATAGAGGAAATAGATTTTATTTAATTTTTATTTAAGATGTCTGTGCATTTAGGAGATTTATGAAGCCATTATAAATTTTTCCTAATTTATTCCATGTAGGAGACCCTTTGGACAGTTGCTAGCTTAATGGTATGCACCAATATAATTTTTAGAATGAATAGATATGATGAATAGATATGTGTGTGTGTATATATATATATATATATATATATATATATATATATATATATATATATATATATATATATATATATATATATATATATAATTCCTATTGGATCTCTACCCAAAATCGTTAACCCCTTAGCCTCTACCCTAACCGCTTGAACCCACTACCCGTGTAGCCCCTACCCGGATCCGTTAGGGGAGCAAAATATCAACAACAGCAGTAGCAAAAACCAACTTTGCTTTCCCTCCTCCGCGCGTGTGAGCCTTCTCATTCCACCGCTTCTTATCTCTATTATTACTAAACTCTCCTCAACCGAAACCAAAACCAATGAAAGAAAGAAACAGCAGCAGCAGTAGTCTTTGAGACCACTAAGTTTCCCCACCACCTCTTGATCCCTATATATATTACAACTCTCCCAAACCCTAACCCCACTTCTTTCACTAAACTTAATACAGTATTGGACGCTTGCACTATACAGAACTCTTGCTCGGCAAGTATACCTTGCCATCGTACTATTATTTACATTCCATATGATGTCTGCATAATTTATTTCTGCTTATTTAGTTCATTTATTGCTAAATAAATTATGCATCCAAGGAAACTTGGGTGCAACGACGATGTCATCGTATCATGTTTATTTATGTAGATTATTGGACCTACTTTATGAGACCATCCCATTATTATGAGGCATTTTATGTTTCATTGGCCATGACACTATTCTTACACGAGTGTGAGTCACATGTATGATACAGACTTGCGTATTCGGCTGGCCACTGGTACGTATAGGTCGTGCGACGGATAAGGATAACTGCTGATAGAAACTTTGTATGCTAGTAGACCTGGCAGTTATTTAGAGGTTTTATCGTGTCATGGATGTGGCATGCTTAGAGCATTGGGCGGGGAGGACTACTAGTAGGCGTATGGAACACCCACTTTCTCTATGCAGATTCTATACTCGACGGAGTGATATGGACGTTATATACTATAAAGATTCTACGTTCTTCGGAGCAATATGGACGTTATATACTACGCAGATTCCCCGTTCTTCAGAGCGGTAGGACGTTATTATATATATTGCGCCCTTGTATTGGGGGGCATATATGGCATATACTAGCCAGTTGTCACGATTGGTGAATTATGTCAGCATATGTCTAGCCTACACTTTCCATACACTCAAAGTTGTCCTCAAGTTGCATTTCACTTAGACGGTTAGGTGACCCATTGGATGTTTATATTTTAGTACTTTATTGGCATGTTTATATGTATCTTGTTACGTCCCTCTGAGGACCTGGTCCCTTTCCAAATATGGACTAGCAAAAGTATCCGCAGGAGTACGGTCCTGGACCTGACGCTACTTACCTGACTGAGGAGGTCTAACCCTCAAAGTATCTGTAATTTATTGCCACTGTTCAGAGATTTTGTTGCTACTTCAGTATAGTCATTTTGTAGTAGATTTGTTTCCACCCGACTATCAGACTAGATACTCATCTTTGATATTCAGATATTATTCAGCCCTTTATTCTTTCTTATTATTTGTGCTGTGGATGAGATATAGATTGTGTGTGACTTGTTATGACAGTATATTACCACTGGTGGATTGAATATTCATATACAGCGTACGTGTGTATATGATTTCCATATATTGGAGTTTGTATACATACGGCTGGGCGTGTTACGTATCTTTGTCCTACGTATTTTGGGACTGGGGAGTGACATATTTTTGGTGGTGGCCCATACAGGTCAAGAATATATTGTCTCGGTTACGTAACTGTACCGAACAAGCCTGCGTATAGGAATAAGGATCTCATCCATGCTTGACTGAAACCTCATTCTTCCTTTTAACCATCCTATGTTTGGATAAACCAAGTTTTACGCCAAAACTCATTTTCCCTGTGACTAGACCCTTTACCCTTGTTGGCGTAAAAGCCAATTGACTATCTTGTTGGCGTAAAAAGACAAACTATGAAGAAGATTGCCTCATTTACGCTGCGGTTAACAACTGCTACCCACGTTCAATCTGCGTATGACACGTATCCCTTTATAAGATCATGACATGCAAGCCACGTAGGTAACTGCCCCTGCGTAAAACTTGATGATTCATGAATAATAGATAACCAGCGTAGAGTAGCCTGATTAGGCGTAAAATATAAGGATGGTGATGTGAGCGTATTTGTCACAGACTTAGCCTTCCCAGTCATGACCAATTTTAAATAGAAATCTCGTGCATTAAATACAGAGATATGCCTCGAGCCCTGTGCAGAAACAGCTTTTGACGTAGCGTCTGATTTTGTCTTATCTTGGGCATAAAAACTCATCTCTGTTGATTTTGTCTTCTCTTGAGCGTAAAAACTCATCTCTGTTGATTTGTCTTCTCTTGAGTGTAAAAAACTCATCTCTGTTAATTTTGTCATATTTTGAGCGTAAAAACTCATTTCTATCAATATAAGATAGGCAGCGTATTCAGAAGACTCCATTCTTCCTTTTTGAAGCGTAAAAAATAAATGACTTATATCAAATATGTCACTAAATGTCAACCTGGGTCTCTGTATAAAATTATCATCACAGCCATCCTCTCGATCATCGTACAGTACTTTTGTCAGATGTTAGGTTCACTGATTTGTCTGACAAATTCATCCGAGAAAATACAAAGAGTTCCTCGTACAACTTTATACTGCATTAAAAACAACGTATTTCAAATTTTACGCGCAGATTTTATGCATACTTTACGCTAGAAGAATAGCAATCTTTTAAGCACAGACCTTTTACGTGCAAATTTTTACGCAGACTTTACGCGCGAAAACTTTTTACGCATACTTTTACCCAGACAACTCTGAAGCCCTACTTTACGCATCTCTGCTTTACACGGACAGTTTTGAAGCCATATTTTACGCCGACAGTTTTGAATCTCTGTTTTATGCGACAGCTCTACTTTATGCTCATCTGCTTTACGCGGACCACTCTGAAGCTTTACTTTACGCCAAACTTCATTGAATCTTTGTTTTACGCTGACTACTTTGAATCTCTGTTTTACGCCAAATTTCCTTGAATCTCTGTTTTTACGCGGACAGCTTATCAACCTATTTTACGCAAACAACCTAGAAGCCCTGTTTTACGCAGGGAGGGACTTCAAGTATGTTGGGGGTTTTTGACTGTAAATATACGAACAATTCTCCAGCGTATTTCATGCTTCTACATTCTATCTAATGCTTGCATCCTGTTTGATTTATGTACTTCTTCTAAATTATTGTGTACATCACCTGCAGAGAGATGCATATGTAGAAGGGATGTACTGTCAATGGTCAGACTCAAGGAGGAACCTCAACAATTCCTAGACTTCCGGGACCAGATGGACAGATTCACAATCCAGTTCCATCTGATCTTCCCGTTCCACCTAATGGAAATCTTCCAGTATCATCGACACCGCAGAATGGCCAGGCACAACTGTTCCAATTCTTCCAGATAATAATGCAGGAACAGCGACAACAGGCTGCCACACTAGCTGCAGAGCAGAGGCAGCAAGCAGCAGAACAGAGACAAGAGTTCCTAGCAGCACTTGAAAGGATGGCTGCAAAGACTACTGTACCAGCTCAAGCACTAGCTCCAGTACCTCGAGCTAGAGTTGGTTCAGTAAAGGACTTTGTACAGATGGGTCCAAGGCCGTACAAAGGCATTGAGAGCCCAGAGGAAACTACCAACTGGATCACTCACACTCAGAAATTATTAGAGACTTACATCTATAATTACTAATATATGTAATTACTACATATGAACAATACATACACCATACATATATACTAATATTTATATATAATTACCCACACATGCATATGTATATATAACCATAGGATAATATGTATACATGTATTATATAAGTATATACATATAATATAACAACTTATATATATAAATACATAATTTATAACTACAACATATATATACTATAATATATATATACATATGCACTACACTATTAAATAGCTCTTACATATGTAAAATAATAGCTACCTACAATATACATAAATAGATACATAGATCTAAGACACAAGAAACATAAATATATATATTCACTACCATACACATATACACACAACAACCACATATGTATATACAATAACTAGTAGATCTTACATATGTAAAATAATAACTACATAAATATACAACACATGTATATAATAGATATATAGATCTATGATATTTAATAAATATATATATATAACAATAATATATAACAATAAATATATATACATATATATAATTATATTCCTCCATGAATAAGAACACAAAAGAAATAGATCTACCATTAAATTGCACATCTCATAGAACGTATCACTCCGTATCCCACTAGATCTAGGACACGCTTGCGACACGAGTCCACCACACATCCAAACGTACCCCGAAGGACACGAATAAGTCATATATATTATTTATGAACAATACAAAGAGTCAAATATAATCTACGTGTCCGTGTCAAAATGTGACATGCTCAAAGTCCCGTGTCGGAGAAAAAAATCCTAAAATTAACACGTATCACCAAATTGATGGGATACGACCTACACGTACCCAATTGTGGACACGACACTAGCCCCAAACACACAAGCATATGTCAAATTAATCTATAGGATCAATTGACACACATAACAAATGTCAATCTCGAAATTCTCTTAAAATTGACAAAAAAGTACCATAACTTCCTCAATAGGTCTCCTATGAACACAAAATCAAATCCTATGGGTAGCCTATCCATATGGGTTGATTTCTCATAGTTAAATCTCAGATTTAGAACCTAAATTAAGGAAAAAAAACTTAATTGTATCTATTGGAAGATGGATTCCCAACGCAACCTCCAAATATGATAAAATTGGCCTCCAACTTGTCGATCCTTGCTCCTTTATATAGATCCTTACTTTCTCCTTCTAGATCCTTACTCCACTAGTCTCCAATGGTGATTTGGGAAGAAATTAGGATAAAATTTGGTAGGAAAATGAAGTGAGAATGAAGGAATTTGGTTGAGGAAAATTCTAGATCTAGTTTTCAAATAAAAAGAGGAGAGAGAAATAATTCCCCCTCTCTATATAGGCCGGGCCCCCTTTCCCCTTCCTTAAGCTACTATAAATTGTCCAATATACCCCTTGGGGCCTCTCATGAAGAAATAATTAAGGAGGGAAGCTTCTAGTCTAATGGTTTAATTAATATAATCCATCTCCTAATCAATGGGCTTTCTAAATGGGCTCAATTCTAACAATTAATACATGTTGGTCCATGAGTCTAAACTAAACTAGTTAAGTCCACTAACAAAAGCCCAAAATAAAAAAAATAACATCTAAAAATAATTAAATAATACAACAAACATTTATTTATCAGGCACAATATTTAATTAATTATAAAATTACTAAAATACCCTTTTCTAAAAAATGTGGTAGCGACAGATAATTTTGTTGGGAATTTTTTGTGGACTTATCATCCTTGGCGTACTTAGACCTAAGTATGGATGACAAGTTAAAATGACTGACACCATCAGAGATATTATATACGTGACGGTAGATAAGAATATTTGCTCAGAGGTAATATGGACATGGCAAATTCTTGTGATGTAGACTTATTACCCGCGACGTACCTTATGTACGAATAATAAGCCAAAATGACTGGCACTATCATGGGTTATACGAACGTGATAGTAAAAAGTCGATAGACAGAATATTACTCAGAGATAATATGGATATGGCAGAGTTCTGAAAATTGGAATCCCGTTAGAAGTATCTTACGTAGAGGTGATGTGGACATGATAAAATAAACTTTTGTGGGGACAAAGAAAAATAGGACAGAGGTAATATGGACGTGACCATTTTCTTGGGGCGATCCCACCTTACTTGGGGGAGCATTTTCGATCCGGACTGGGGATCGTAAATGAGATGTCTTGGAAGCGACTGGGCTTTGAGGATACATCTTTTTGCTGGAGGAAATCAAGTTTTGGTGGTCTCAACGAGAACGTTTTGCTGGACCTGAGACCTGCTCCACTGGAGAATTTTTTGTGGATCCATTATCCATTGCGTATTCGGGACCCCTGAACACAAATAATGGATTTTGTAAGAGATCATGAAGGGACACAAATCCCCTTACGCATTTGCACTTGTTGGGGATAAAAAATATAAACACTGTACATTTTGAATTAATCTGCTGGGAAGTACTAGCTTAGACGTAGTACTTGTTGAGGAACTTGTCCTTGATCTGCATCATTGGCAAGTCTTGGTTAAGCTTTGTGAGCCTGTATGCACTATTGAATCGAGGAGATGTTGTCCTTGATAAAGCACCAGATTAAGGAAACACTGTCATTGGTGGATTCGAGAATACACTGTCCTCGATTAAGAGTTCAGATCTGCTCTTATTTGTTGACAGAGTCTAGAGCTTAAGCTTTACGGAATACAGTATTGCTGGAGCGACGATGCGTGCTAGCAATTTCAAATCCTAGCCCACTGGGAGTAATATTTTAATAGATGTTGAATTATAAAAGAATATGTCGTCCTTTACCAAAATTCAGACCTTCAGCCTTCTGGAGATAATAACCCATCTTTTGCATGAGACAGAGTGACTGTTGGCCGTAATGATAAAACTGTGGTAGCTCATCATTTATTGTACCAGATACTATCGATGCTTTAGCTTGTGACAAATAGGGAGTCAGGTGTAAAGGAACACTGTCGCGTACACATAAAGGAGTTGGCTGAATTGTGCACGTAGGATCACTGCTATGTGCACACGTTTGCTTATTATGCCGAGGACCAACGCCTGCTACACGTATATATGTAATAGGCAGAGGGACACTGCCTGCTGCAGAAGTTTTATTTCGTCGAGAAGCATTGTCTCGCTATTGTTAATGAGTCATACGAGGCTTGGCGTGCATAAGGAGACTTGTTGAGCTACGGTGAGCATCCAAAGTCTACAATTTACTTTTTCTGAGGAAAAGATCATGTGATATGGCATATATTTCTTTTCTTTTGACCTGATCATTGAAGGTACTACTTGCTGTGTCAAGTCTTGAGCAATGTCAGGGTGAACCCACATGACCTAGTCCTGTGGTGTGTTGAAAGTTACTAGTATGGTTGTTTTGTCGCAAGCTGGTGGAAGATTGACAACCTCCATTATTGGCCTCGGGATCGGGACAACACCGTCCTGGGCCTCCGTCACCGAGAAGTCACCAAACTAGAGGGACACTATGTTCGCAATGACCGTTTTGTCCTCAAATTCGAGGGTGAGCGCCTTGGCATTGATCAACTGCTGGATATGCCTCTTCAACATATTGCAGTCTTTGGTTGGATAATGGATGTACCGGTGGTAGTGGCAGTTCTTGGGGTCATCGACCTTGTCTGCCTTCTCAGGGTATCTAATATTTGGTAGCCGGAGTTTGTTGTCCTTCATCAGTATGTTGAAGATTTTGATGATGTCATCGTCATCAAAGAAGAAAGTCCCCTTTGGCTTTGGGATACCTCACATGTCATGGTTGCTTCCCTCTCTTTTGTGCTTGTGGTTGATCACATTGTGCAAATCAAGCGAGGGATGATCCACCTTTATACCCTTATTATGATCCCGGGTAGACCGAGCATATGGGTGTGTAGGTGTTGCTTTTGCTTCCTGTCCTGGGGTTCATACAAGAACTCTCCCTAAGTCGTTAATGGAAGACTTTCCAGACTGACCCCGTCCATTTGTCACTGCGGGTTAGACACATGGGTCGGTCTTGTACAACTTTCCGTCAGGGGCTCGCATAACAGTTAGCGGAGCCTGCTGACGGCTGGTCGTATGAGCAGTTGTTTGAGCTTGGCAAAATCGTACTGCCCTGGACTCCTTCGACCTAGCATGCATCGGTGCGTAGTATAAAGAGTCCAAATTCATATCCTCTTCTTTCTCGGCAAGGCGCATGGAGTCAGCGCTACGTGAGATTCAGTCGAAGACGGAGGTTCTGCTACTGTGCTGGCCGCATATGGTCATTTGCCTATGGTTGACGATCGGTACCGCATATAGACTTTTTCCTGCGGCTGACGACTTATGCGGCTTATGATGTGGCCGCATTGAATATGTCTCAGCACCCGAACTTCTGGCATCGTAGTATTTTTTTTTTCCAAAGTTTGGGCGCTGAGCGCCTTTCATGACTGCCGCATGGACAGGGTCAGCCTAGGTGGATGCATGATATACGTATATGGCAACAGGGAGAGAAGTGGGGAGTGCATACTCCGTAATTGGGTGAGGCGCAGCGGCCTTCGCTACCCATGTTTTGAGGTCTTCTTAGGCTTTGCTTTCCTTGGAGAAGGACTCGCGATGTCCTCGGAGAGCATATTCTGGAATGCTTGCTGGTCTAGGCGTACCACCAGCATCCTTTGGGTTGAACCCAACTTGGCTGCATCGGACTGCGTCATTATCTTCTCATCAGAGAAGAAGTTGGTCCCCAGCAGAGTTGTCATCTTGTCCACCATTTTAAGTTTTGAATGTTTAAATAACAAACAAAGAAGTACAAAGAGATCATAAACATAAAATCTAAGTACAATATTTTGATCTGGGTAGTGACGATGGAGCTTGAGCGCAATTGCATATCCTTTACTCTGTTGACGTTCTGATGAGGGAATGAGGATGATCTCTCTTCTCTTCTCTCTCCTGAGCTTGTGTTCACGTACGTAGCCGACCGGGGAAGTATGCTCTCTCTCTCTCTCTCTCTGAAATAGAAAAAAAGTCAACCTTTGGGACGTCCAAGTTGCTCTTATTTATAGCCATCATACTGATAGATTATAAGTGTCGCATATGCCTCTGTTTGGTGGCCGCAGGGGGCTCCTTCAATAAAATACGGTTGCAATTGTGGGAGCATAGTATGGGTTGAATCCAGGGCAAGCTGCCATGTGGACGTTTTGTTAGGATTTTATTGTTACTGGAGATCCTAGCAGTTCTTGTCCTTTCTTTGTGTGACTTGGTCATCTTGACACGTGGTCTGCACTTGGTTGGAGAGAATTACTCCAGTTGTAATAGCAAAATTTGGTCTACATGGAGTCTGGAACACATATGGACAGAGACACATGTGACGCATGGAGTTTGGGACGCATGGGGCCAGAGACGCATAGAACGCATAGAGTTTAGGATGCATGGGACCAGAGACGCATGAAACGCATGGAGTTTGGGACGCATGGTGTAATACCCCCCTTCGTATCGACATTATGTATCAGGTGAGTGGGCAGAACTTCGTTCTCTGATTCTTGTACGCCTTAATAATAACCTGAGTTTTTGCTTGTAATGTTTTCATAAGAGAATGATAGAACCTGATGTTAATGAACGAACTCACCTAGCTTGTCTTTGAAACGATAAGTCTGCTTAACTAAGAATCCTGAAATGCTTGTCTAAGAGTGCATGAACATGTTCACTGTCCCATATGCTCCGAGAGAACCATACCGTGCTTGAATGTGTTCAATTGATAAGTCGGATTGCCCCGCAACAACGATAAATGTTCTGATGGTTCATCTCATCTGTATACTAAAGTTTATTTGATAGTGTTTCCATGCATTCGCATCGGTCGGACAATGGCTGTTGGTGGAGAGCTGAACTGCATGTGTCACGGTTGCTACCATAATAGTAAAAAGCAACCATGAGTTACAGCTGCCCTTAGCATCAGATAAAGAGTCATTGGCATGTTGGATCAACCGCTGCCGATCCTAAGATACTCGGGGACCGCCCTGCATATAGCTAAGTTTATTATGTTGGCTTGGATAGATGGACTGCCCCTAAGATGTGCATGTGTGTCTAGCTATGCATTTATTCCTGGAGTCTCACGAGATATGCTGTGCACACCCTGAAACAGTACGAACGGCTTGCTTGCTTATTGCATATAAAACTCTATTTTTAAAGATGTTTCCAAATAATATAATATGACTCTGCTATTGAACTGCATGAAACAAACATAGGTAAAACTAGAAAGTTCACTAGTAATGTAATATTTTACAATATGATTACTTAGTATTGGTTTTAGTGAATGCTTGCTTCTGTTCAGTTGATTTATCTCACCAGTACTTATAAAAGTGCTGACCCACCAACAGTTTACTTGCTTGCAGGTACTGGATCGTCCGAGGGAGCGATAGGCGTGCCTCAGTCCCTAAGACCCGAATCCTGGTTTCGATTGTGCACCGAGATGCTATCATATAAGGGGGCATAATGTATGGAACGAATGCCTTTGCTAAAGAGAACCCAGTCCCTCGATTTATCCCGAATACTCAGTTGGCTAAATGCATTGCATTGCAACAATGTCTCTTTCCGCTGCTTACTCGATTGATGTGATGATAGCCAACAAACAACTTAAACGATGAAGCCTTGTGCGGGCGCAACCCCAGGCTTGCACGGTATCATGTCCCGGCAATCGAACAGGACACACATCCCTTGCTCGCACCCGCAGGACAGGCGCGGTGATGCGCGTCCGGTGCGCCGAGGTGCGGTGATACGCGTCCGGTTCAATCTCGCCCGGCGGGGACGAGCGAGGCGGTGGTTCGGCCGAGCGGCCCCTCGGTTCTCGGGGGCGGCCGGGGTGTGACAAAATGGTATCAGAGCGGAATCGATTTCTTAGCCCAAAAATCCGTTGCTATGACTCTGAGATATTATCGATATGGTATTGCAATAGAGCGTTCCATACAATAAGTCCATAGATATTCTCAAAGTGTAAATATTTTCTGAACTTGAATTTATTGATTGTTTTGATTGAGTACGACGAGGGAAGGCACTATCGCTGCTCGGAATATCGAGAAGTTTATCCTTAAAGTTTAGAGGACGAAACTTTTTATTGGTTAGTAAATATGTAATGCCCCGCTCCGCGTCGGCATTATGTATCTGGTGAGTGGGCAGAACTTCGTTCTCTGATTCTTGCATGTCTTAATAATAACCTGAGTTTTTGCTTGCAATATTTTCATAAGAGAATGATAGAACCTGCCTTGCATGTTAATAAACGAACTCACCTAGCTTGTCTTTGAAACGATAAGTCTGCTTAACTAAGAATCCTAAAACGCTTGTCTAAGAGTGCATGAACATGTTCACTATCCCATATGCTCCGAGAGAACCATGCCGTGCCTGAATGTGTTCAATTGATAAGTCAGATTGCCCCGCAACAACGATAACTGTTCTGATGGTTCATCTCGTCTGCATACTAAAGTTTATTTGATAGTGTTTCCATGTATTTGTATCGGTCGGACAATGGCTATTGGTGGAGAGCTGAACTGCATGTGTCACGGCTGCTACCATGATAGTGAAAAGCAACCATGAGTCACAGCTGCCCTTAGCATTAGATAAAGAGTCATTGGTATGTTGGATCAACCGCTGCCGATCCTGAGATACTCGGGGACCGCCCTGCATATAGCTAAGTTCATTGTGTTGGCTTGGATAGATGGACTGCCCCTAAGATGTGTATGTGTGTCTAGCTATGCATTTGTCCCTGGAGTCTCACGAGACACGCTGTACACACCCTGAAATAGTACGAACGACTTGCTTGCTTATTGCATATGAAACTCTGTTTTTAAAGATGTTTCCAAACAATGTAATATGACTCTGCTATTGAACTGCATGAAACGAACATAGGTAAAACTAGAAAGATCACTAGTAATGTAATATTTTACAACATGATTACTTAGTGTTGGTTTTAGTGAATGCTTGCTTCTGTTCAGTTTTTTTATCTCACCAGTACTTATAAAAGTGCTGACCCACCAACAGTTTACTTACTTACAGGTACTGGATCGTCCGAGGGAGCGATAGGCGTGCCTCAGTCCCTGAGACCCAGAATCCTGGTTTCGATTGTGCCCCGAGATGCTATCGTATAAGAGGGCATAATGTATGGAACGAATGCCTTTGCTAAAGAGAACCAAGTCCCTCGATTTGTCCCGAATACTCAGTTGGCTAAATACATTGTATTGCAACAATGTCCCTTTCCGCTGCTTACTCGATTGATGCGATGATAGCCAACAAACAACTTAAATGATGAAGCCATATGCGGGCGCAACCCCAGGTTCGTACGGCATCACGTCCCGGTAATCGAACGGACCACACATCCCTTTCTCGCACCCGTGGGACAGGCGCGGTGATGCTCGTCCGGTGCGCCGAGGCGCAGTGATTCGCGTCCGGTTCAATCCAGCCTGGCGGGGGCGAGCGAGGCGGTGGTCCGGCCGAGCGGCCCCTCGGTTATCGGGGGCGGCCGGGGCGAGACACATGGGACCAAAGATGCATGGGATCTTTGTTGTACACGTGGTGCTGCACACCCATCAAGGGTAAAGTTTATGCTGACGTGAGACTTCTGTCTTTTAGCGTGTTTACGTCCTTCGAGGCATTCCGAAAATTCTTTTTTGTCAATACTCTGTGTCAGAGATGATCATGTTGTCAGGATCTCATATCAAGTCTATTTGCGGTCAAAGCTGCTTTGGCTAATTAGGACGCATGGATGTCGTCTTTCTGGGCCACAGGGTGACTCTGTGTCCCGATCTCTTCTGAGCTTTACTTTGGGGCGGATGGTTGTTGGACGCATGGATCCATATTTTCCATGCTTCTAAATATTCGATACAAGTTTTATTGGACAACATGAATTTATCAATCGATACGCAGATCTAATACCTGCTTTGATACCAATTGATAGAATTAGGGATCCCCAGGACCGTAGATTGGTGTGCATATCAATCGATAGAAGATTAACAGGTTTAATACCCGATCTAACCCTTCAAAGGTAAAAAGTAGGGTTCATGAATTATATCTGAAGTAATGATAAAAGGATGAAGGATTTCAGCAACCTTGATTAGTTAGCTACTATAATATCTTTTGCATGTATTCTTTCCTAGGATTGGACGTCGTATGGGCGACGATCTTCCAACATTTTCTTCTTCTTGGCCGACCATCTTTCTCTCCTTACATGAAAGACGAACTTAGAAAAAGCTGCTCGCTTCTGATATTTTATGATGTCCAGAGAATAGAGGATATATATATATATATAGGCTACGGTAGGGACCATAAGAAAATTTAGGATTATGTCTCCTAACGGATCTGGGTATCCCATGTTCAGCTCGAACACACAACCTAGGCCCATTAACAATATCTCAGTCCACTAAAGAGCTATTGTTGTACTACCTTCCTAATCATAAATTATCTTTATGGGCTCCTTCTTATTATATGCATGTTTGTCTCTCTGTGTTAAGATATCGAATGTCCGTCGATCAAATTAAGTTACTGACAACTATATTGATCGGCATCTTTTATCCTTAAGTAGTACCACTCAACTTTATTTGTCATGTCGGATGTAATCCACCTGCGGGGTTTACATGACCCAATATATCGAGACATAGATTATTTTTATAATTAATAGTCCATCATACACACAATGCCATTACCCAATTCATGGAGCTTATTGATCCATAATGAATCTCACTCTTTTATGAGTCAAAATAATGCACACTGCATATACATTTCTATTATTATATCCGAATTAAAAGCACACACATCCATAAAAATAGAGGTGTTTGTTCTTTTATGTAATCAGTACAAAGAGAATAATCTCAAGTGGTCATGTTCAATACACACAAAGTGTACTAGTATAAATATATAGTCAAGATAGACTAATATCATATTACACTACAACCTTACCAATGGTTTGTCCCAATCCATATAGGTTGTGAACTATTTATACATTTGTCAGCTCCCGCTCCCGAATAGTCGGATACGAGTCAGACACATCCAGCCTACGCTATGGACACAACGATAGTGAGCTGTCTAAACCTTTATTTTCACTAAGTCACATTTATCAATCTTTTTCTTATTACGGAAATGCTAATATTCCCTAATACAAACAATCATCACAGTTTCACTATTTTTATTATTACATTTCTTTTTATAATAAATGTCCGAAAATAAACCCGGTGAATGATAAAGGCAACTATAAAATCCTAAACTACACAATACGATAGTATAATGACACATACAAAATCCATAAATAAAACTATACTAATATGGCCTAAGTCTCAGAAGGAACCTCCTGGTCCTGCACAGCATCTACTACTATGTCATCAATGGGACCATAATAGCTAGGGCATAACTCATCGTCATCCTCACCTGCCACAGTTATCCAATCAGGATGAAGTAACACATAACCCAAAATCACTCACAACATGATGCAGTACATAAATAATAGGTAATAATCAAAATAAACAAGTGACCAATAAAGCAAATCAATTATGCACTACACTAAATGAATAATATACAATTAGACACTAACCATAGCATGTAGGGGCTAATGCAGAAAGGCACTAAAAGTGCTAGCACTCAATCAAATATAAATAAGACATTAAATAAGAAATTAATTAATGCTAGCAGTCAATTAATAGTTTAGACGTAAGGCACATAAAGTGCTAGCAGTCAATTATCGTCCGGCCAATGGTGTACCACATGCTATGACTCGTATCACCCTCCCGACTCAATCAATATCAATCAATGGGCAATAAAAATATGCAATCAATATGGAAATAAAATACTGCAAGTGGAGAGGAAAAGTGTACTTGCCTTTTCCAAGAACAGGGATCGTGTTAAGTCCACCTAAAAAATAATATGAAGATTAGATTACATTCTTCATAAACCCTTAAACTAATTTCCTAATTAATTTCTACTTTAAAATTGTTACAATTTTCTAACCACTTTAATCCTAAAAATTCTGCTAGCTTTATCTATTTACTTTTAACACCAACAGTCAACTAGTGATTCTTATAATTAACACTACTAATTAAATATATTCTCTCTTACCAAACAGCTCTGGCCTGAACTGTTGTCTCAGGCCAATGAAACTCCAACCCAGACTCTGAGCCCAAGCCCGGTCTGCCAAACTAACCAAGACTGAAAGGTTACTTAATTAACTACTTAACTAATTAACCACCCTAGCAAATTATAACAAATTTCAACCCTAACTGGGCTTTGGCCCAAGATCTGATCCCATTGAACTAGTCCAAAACGCATGGCCCATAGGCCCGCTCAACTGAATTCAACTCACACTCATGGTCCTTCATGCACCCTGCACAGTTACTAAACCCAAATATACTGAACCAGACCCCCAACGGTTACTAGGTCAGGGAACAAGACTCCGCGCTACTTCTAAAGTAACCGTTGATGTCTGATTTGAAATCAACTACTAGTCCTTTCCCTCCTACTGTTATGACTTCGGCATCATGTCGAGATACTAGGCCAAATATGGACACACAGATTCGACAGCAAACTGACACACGAGTTCTTGATTCGATCAGGACACTGACACACACGTCAGCTCAGATGCAGCTCTACATCTCAAACAGGGAATCTACGA
The DNA here is from genome assembly GCA_036927795.1 of Iris macrosiphon. NCBI lineage: Eukaryota > Viridiplantae > Streptophyta > Magnoliopsida > Asparagales > Iridaceae > Iris > Iris macrosiphon. The sequence continues at coordinate 132,029,212 of JAYESA010000006.1, read as the reverse complement.
CTATCATATTGAGATAAAAGGGGTTAGAAACAAACTTGATATCGAGCCAATTAAACTCGAAAGCGGAGACGAGACCCCAATGTGTCGGATATTGCCTTTGCATGTCCAGATACGAATTGAACCCTGGTTCAAGAATATCGTCGAACAATTCATGTTAAAAACAAAAGATCATCAGTGAACCTCCTGATATGCTTCGACTTTGCTAATTCAAAGAAAAAAAAGAAATTTTGAAAGATAACCAAAGAAGATTTGATCATATTGCTTACAGAAGGTTTAATCTCGAGTTCATCCTTGAACTTCAACCGACCCCGATCGACCCGATCTAAGTCTGTTCGATCTTTAGTGATTCGAATCAGAGGAGAAACGACCGACCAAATACAGTCTCAATCCAGATGAAAATTTCCCCTTATATCGAAGACTCTCCGATCTCTGTTTCTTGATCGTCGGAGTTCTGTCGCGGGAGTTGTGAAGGTCGGGTCGATTGATCCTAAAGAATAATCTGATAGAGAATAAAATCGAGAGGAGCACAAAAGAGATTTAATCAATTAGTTCAAAGAATTTACCGTGGATTAGACTGAAGAATCTTTCATCGATTTTTCACCTAGTTGTTTTATCGAACAACTCGCAACGAAGAATAATCAATCAGCTCGGCTCTGCCTCGGCGGGGGAGTGGATCATCGCTGGATTGCCAGTGAGGTCAAATCTGCCATTGATGCTTGTTGCTCGAGCTCAAAAAAGAAGAGAAGTGAGGAAATTTTGGTAGAGGTCCACCCAATGGAATAGTGATGAAGAATGGATGAGAGGGCGAAGCTATTTATAGTTGTCGGTGAAGTCGTGAGGCGGTTATGCCGTTACAGGCGAACGATGGCGATCAACTGCATTTGAGGCGGTGGAGACATACGGTGGGGATGAAGCGGTGGTGCAGATCACTGATATGGTGGGAAGCGGGAACATCCTGGAAGGTGCAGGAAGGTCGCGACGAGTTCTCAAAAGTCCTGTGAGAGGCGGTCGGTAGAGATCGTTAGGTCGGATGAGAAAGAGGTCTTATGTTGCTGAATTGGTTTTTAAACCAAGTGTGGCCACTAGGTCGGACCTAAGTGGATGGATTAAAGAAAAATGGGTTGATCTACTTTAGACCAGTAAAGTTCGGGCTGGACAGTTTGGGCCTGGGTCGGTTGGTCCATGGACCGACTGGTTTTGGGTTGGCCCAATTAATATATGGATTATGGGTTAGGCTCTAAAACTAAGTTTTCTTATGGCTATATTATCTTGACCTTAAAAACTTTTCCTATTATGGTTTATTTATAATTTACAAACCTATTCCTTATTATTAATGTCACGAATTGGATTGAGAAAAAATTAGAAAATCTAGTGGTAATGGAAAAAAGATGAGTTACAATATTCCACAGAGAACTGATAATATGATCTTTTGTGTGACTACACACCATATTATCTAAAATATAGAATGTCAGACACTTGCATTAACATTATAACAAATACAACATGCAAACATTTGTCCATATGATTCTCATCAAAAAATAAGAAAATATAGTTAATACAAAGTGATACTTTTAGTATATAACCCTAACAGAAATGGACATGATACTCCTAGCTAGGCTCCTCTCCAATACTCCTCCTTGGCTCCAAGTATTCTAGCTCTCCATGGGAATGAGAATGAATTGGAATTGAGTGGTTTGGAGTAGAAATTGGTAGGAATTTGGAATAACTTTGGAAGAAGAAGCTTGGGAAAAAAGAATTAATGAAATAATGTAAAAATGAATTGATACACCCCCGAAATAGGGCCGGCCACCTAATGATAGAATTAGGGTTGGTACAATGTCAAGTTTGTCCTCTTCTTCTCCTAATTTGGTTTCTAGATTTATCATGAATAGAATCTTTTTGGTTAGAAAATAATCTAATTAGTTATAGAAGGGCATCTAACTATTCTAGAAGGAAATATTTTATCAATGACAACTAGCACTAATTAATTCTAATTAACCACATAATTAACTATAACTATATAATTAGTAACCACTAGGGAAATGAAAAAAATATCCATAATCATAATTTTAGGTAGTTACAATCCTACCCTCTCCCCCCCCCCCCCCTAAAAATAATTCCGTCTTCAAAATTAAAAGAGTAACTTGGCTAGAAAGATTGATTGGTTTTACAAGAGATGACAACATATACTATTGAAAACTCTACTAAGAACCCTTACTACCACGGAAAAAAATATAAAGAAGGAAAAGATTATATATAGCTTGAGATAGGAATATTTTTATGGAGTCATGGCTTGGCGTTGAATCCTCTAGAAGTTACAAATCCAATGTAGGCACTAGCATAGGAAGAAGATAAATTATCGAGAGATTATATATTACCTCTCAAGATAAACAGAGTCCAAAAAATCCTTCATATCATGAGGAATATAAAGAAGATAAGAAAGATTGGAGATAACTAGAGAATATAATCAACTATAATAGTTATGAAAGAGTTTCATATACATCCTCCGGAATATACACTATAAGCCTATAACCATCCCTATCTTAGGTTCTAGGAGAAAGAACAAGAAGTACTTAAATAGATAGAACCTCGTAGAGGGGTAAAAAATACATATTTATATTATAAACTTGATGATCCCAAACCTATACCCATATATTACCTATGTTTTAGAGATACCCTATACCTATAGCTAATACTTATACCAATTATTCACTAAGCATCAACCTAGTCACAATACTTACTATAATGGGTTACTACTTCTAGTATCAGTGATACACTATAGCTCTAGGGCATGAGCACACTTAACACACTAACACACACTACCTATGATACTATATTAATATTCTAGGATACTCTTCTTACTGGTAATAAAAAGATACTCTACCAAATACTCAGATTTCCTATACATCCCTGTGACACACAAGAACACATTCACTAGTATGTCAATACTTATTCTAACTCACACCCTAACACACACATACAGTCTTATATCTATCACAGTTCCTGCAGACACATGAACATTGCTTAACCACTCCACTTGCAGATGAATACCTCAGATGAATACCTATATACACTCACACTCATGAGTGGTACACACACAAGATATACCTCTATATATCTAAGATACAACCTGGGATACACACTAACCACTCTGGGATACTATCTATAGGATATCTATCCAAATTCGTGACATTATCTATATAAGACACTTAACTCCTAGACATGACACTCATATGATACCCCTATACCATGTTACTCAAGTTTCTCATCTAGATCTAATACACTAGCCACTAGGTTACTCGTATCTTGAGTATCTATGATACTTGAGATATCCCGGATCTTTACACTAAAAATACTCCTCTATCTTGGTATTTGGATGCAAACCCATACTCTAACACCTAACAATCACTCCAGGATAATCAGTTGTTTTTGGGTATCAATATAAACATATATAAATACTTTCTACCCACTATGACACTAACACACTTGATACTACTATTTCACACAGGTGTCATTCTACCCATCATACAATTTACTGATACATAACTACTTTCACACTCTAATACACTTGCAAATGTGCCCACACTCACTGAAACTTACTTTCACACAGGTTACTCCTCTTTTCTCACTGCCTTAAAAACCTGTACTCCTACTCTCCATGATACTTCCTTACATACCCTACAGCCATATTACACTGATACACCTAGCTAATATTATTACCCACAATAATACTTATTGATACTAGACTAACACACCACATATATCATATATTACTCATCCCAATCTTGATACACCCTAGACACTTGCACTCTCTAGGCACTTTTGGTACATAGATACTAACTCCATAACTATACTGGACATGGGCACTTAATACTCTAGGATACTAACTCGATACTAACCTACCCACTGACATACTATTAATACTTCTAATACCCAGATCCCCACTTCATAATACTCATGAAATACCCATTCTTATACTTCACTTCACCACTCATGCACTCACTCACACATCACTCACTAACACATCAACACCCTCAAGTACTAAGTAATATACCACACACTAAACACATACATGTGCACACACATCTACCCACACCAATGCCCAACACTCAACACATAGCACAAGTCCTATTACCTAGCACAAATATAACTCTAACATTAGCACACTCACCTACATAACACTTATGGGTACTACTCTACCATGGCACACTCACTAGTACATATCATGGATACACATTTTCCTTCTCAAGACACAATCAAGTATCAAACACCAAAGGAATATCAAGCTCCATTGATACTCAAACACAAATTCGTGATGCTCAATTGATACATGAATCCCACAGTTATATGAATCTATATATCTAAAACATGCATGATGACATTGATACAAACACCTAGAATCATAAATTGATACCCTACTCTCCCTCCTAACTCTCTTATTTTCTGATATCATTGCTATCAATTACTAATTATACCCTAACACCTACCTTAGAACTATTGTTACAAATGGTACTATACTATAAATTATTTCTAGGCTTATACATTGATTACCTAATGCTCACATACTCAACCAGGAATCACCCACAGACTCATAAGTTATACCTCCAATAATCAACGTTGGTACTCAAACTTGACACAAACATGTTTGCAAGTTACCAAACTACTACACTATCCAAGAAGCTACCTCAGAAACTAATGAAGGTGAAACTCTATAGGGAACTGAACTAGAGAACCTAAAGATATCTCTATCCTGAGCTAGCAAGGGTGATGGAACAAAATTCAAAGATAACAAAGGTATGAACGATAGAGATGATATGTTAAGAACTAATTTAACATACAATCGGATAATTATATACGTCTATCCGAAATTATGTTACCCAAAATTCTTGCCACGCCAGTAAGCATAGCTGCGATAAACTATAGAGTTCATAACTAAGGTACATACATCTATAATCATGTCATCTAGAATTTCTGCCATGCCAACTAGAATGGCTGTGAGAAACTCTAAATTTTATAAGATAAGTATATCCAAAATCAGGTCTCTACCTTTTTTGTCATGGCAACTAGTATGGCTGCGATAAACTCTAGACTCCATAATTATGGCAGACGGTAACAGTTTCTACTGTCTCATCCAAATATGCCATCAGAATATATCTCATTATAGTCCATAAAATTTATCTTGATATAAGAATTAAATTCAACAATGAACATGCGGAGGTAAAAGCGAACGAAAATAGTAGAAAAATATTTGAAATAGAGTTTATAGTAAGATTCTCAAGGGTCATCCCAGGAATCTTTTAAGAAATCATAATCAGTGATTGAGTACCATACTTCTTATAATCCATCAATCCTAAAATTGTAGGCTCGTAACAGTATTACTAACCTAGGTACTACCACGATATCGCACTAGTTGAGAAGATGAGACCTGCATGGGCCACCATAAAAATGTGTCACGACCTACACATGTATATTTGGGCACAAGTAAGTGGGTACGTCCAGCCTACACTACAACATCGGTGGTAGAACATTGTCTAGACCTCAAATAAAACTATCTCAACCATCTCAAGAACAAATAGTATCATCATAACACAATCACAGTATACTAAGGACGATATGATAAGGAAAATAATCCAAATGACTAACGAATAGAATAAAACTAGACCATAATATGGAAATAAGAAACACTAGTCTAGATCTCTAAAGATGTCACATCATGGTCCACTATGCATGAGCAGACTAGATTATAGCATCAGTCTGAAGTCTAAGAACGTAGAACACAATAACTCCTAAAAATATTACCAGTCAGGATGGAACAAGCACAAATCTAACAGTAGTTCCAATTACATGATAAAGACTATAAAACAGTAATAGTAAATGTAATACATGATGAGAAAGTAAACCTGATATCATGGCAATGGCAAATATGAGAAATAGGTAAACAATGACTATATGGCATAACAGGTAATGAGAAGTAAGTAGACAAAACCGTAGAAGTATAAAAAAAATTCAAATCCATGCGCTCGTGCTACAGCCTGTATATATAAAAAGTTTAAGGCATCTATGCGGTATGAAGCTCATGCGGCACTAAACCAAGTCATCATCATGCGACACAGCGGTCCTTAAAGCATGCAACAGAGAGCCTAGGCGCATATAAGTTTGCCGCATAAGATCACTTTTGTCAGTCACAACATTAATGGCACTGACATTATTTATTGCTCCGAGAGCCTCGTATTCGGTGCAGATGGCAGACGTCGACGCTTACGTCAATATCATAATTACTCTTGTCAGACATATCATGCAGTGTCACGTATCTCCTAAACGACAAGGCTTTATGTGGTAGCGTTCCCATGAACCTTTATACGGAGGAGTCTTCATACTATAGCGTTCCCGTAAGCCTTTATGTGGCAAAAACTTCATGCGACAGTGCCTTCATGCTGTGGAGTCTTTATGCGGTAGTGATCCCATAAGCCTCCATACGACAGAATCTTTCTGTTATAACCAACAAAAGATCCTCAATGACCAGCGCATGACACGTGTCAAGTTGACCAAGTCATGTGCACGCAACAGTTGTAAATAGCCCAGATTATATGGGCACGTTCTAAGATCTCAACAATAGTCAATCACAACCAATGCCATGTGGCAGTTGGACCGTAACATGCTCGCACAGCTACAACCATATTCTATTAAGAATATTGTAAGGCAACTTAAAAGCCTGCGTGCATAGGCCAAAAACAGTAATTTTTTAGCACATGCACGCGCATGGCCATTCAGTGTAAATGGCTATAAATAGCATAAACTTGTATGTTCCACAACACACACAAAGAGCCTAATTGATGTCCTTCTTGCCAGCGAGCCAGAACCTTGCAATTCTTCTTCATCGTCGGACCGTTAATAGATTAAAGGAGTCAGCTGCAGTACTCGATCTTCATTGTCACACTTTTCCAGATCTTTAAACTTGTACTTAGAATTCTCAGTGTTAGGGTTCTTTGTACTTTTTTTTGTAGTAATTTACAAAAGTGAAAAGTTAGTAAAACTTTATAATTTGTAATGGCAACAAGAACAAATATGGTATAACTCAATAAGTATGAAGTAGACAGAAAAGAACAATAACTAACTAAGTATTTTGAAATACTAGTTCGTTGTGTGATCGGCTTAGGTGGACACGACTAACTAAGATCAGGCTCAACCATGAATGGTTGGTTATGCTCACGGGCTATAATAAGATTAGGCTCAACCATACATGAATTATATAGTTGGCTATGCTCACGGGCTATAATAATGCTTTGATCACATAACCAACTAATACTTTTCCTGCTCCGACTAGTACAATAGATCCAAATCATGACACGTTATGACACGTAAATCAAAATGCACGATCTAAAATACGAACACAATGATCATGGTCTATATAATATATGGGAAGCAATATCTCCTGACTGGGATCCAAAATATACCAATCTGTGAACCATCGTATCAGGAATCAAGTGTAACATCACTAAGAACATGTATCATAGTAATTATTAAGTAAAAAAAACTATCAGAGAATATATTCGTCTGTGGTCCTAAGCTGTAAATACATATCATTGTCTGAACTGGATTCCAAGTGACCTATATATGAATTTACATGTCAATAGGCGATTTGGAATCAAAAGCAAGCTTAATTAATCTCAATTTAGGTTTCTAGGTCAATTCTAGGTCAATAGGATAAAATTAGGTCAATACTTATTTTTGGGCTCTCACATACTTATTTTGTTGGCATATATAGTTATATTAGCTAATACTAGCTATTTCTAGGTTTTCTAGGTCATACTCTATAGGTACGGGTATTCTAAGTATATATATATATATATATATATATATATATATATATATATATATATATATATATATATATATATATATATACCTTAGCTATTTACCTAATATTATAACCCAATACCTAGTATCTTGTCCATTACCTTGATCACTACCCAATACCTTATCCCAAATTCTAATATCTTAGTATCTTCACTAATACCTTACCCTTCTAGACACTTACCCTATAACTAGATACTTCTCAATATCTATTCCTAGGACTTGATACCTACTAGGATACCCTTAACCATTCTAATTCCTATCTTGATACCCAAGTATCATATTGATACAAGACACTCTAATACACAGTTCATATTCTTCATATGTGTACACATACTTTTATATCTATCACTTGCACTACCCACATGCATCCTACTGATACTAACATAACCATTCCCAGGTTTGCAGTACAACTATACTACCTAACTATGATACACTCAATGCACCTATCACTTGAATACATTGGTTCATTAGGTATTAATTGATACCACCACATGTCAATCACTAAAACACTTAGTATGGATACCATATACTACACTAATCATTCAAGTGCACCTTAGGATAACACATATACACACTATATTTGGTTATTACTCTCCTACATATCTAACACACAAAAGAACTCAATCTCCCATACAGACATCTCACTTGCACTCATGCATTGCCTACTGTTGGCCTGAAACACAGCATTTGTTGTTGCTACACTAGGCCTTGCTGCCAAACAGTTGTAGCACTTGTTGTTGAACTGCACAGTGGTGCATTACATGCTACCATGCCCCTTCCCTCTCCAACCCACTGTTGCACTATGCAACAAGTAGTTTAAACACAAAGCAGTTGTGCTGAAACTCCACCTACTACAAAACATGCAATGTGCACAGTGCATAGTTTAGACCAAAGCACTCTTACATCATACACCCATGGTAAACTAGCACATATTACACATAATCAAATACCACCAACTTGACACCCTCATAAATACACTCTTATTCCTTCAATCTCAGGTTCCTAGCAAACACACATTTATATGCACACCACTTCTCAAACACTAGTACACCCTCAAGTACACTCTTCCCTCACCCCAACAGACTAACACAAACACAAAACTAACACAAACACCTCACAAGCACAAATATCAACCATCAAACACCTCACCTACACTCATGATATCCTAGTACCAAAACCCTACACCATGGTGCACCATGGTGCACCATGATACCCTATTCCTACACCAACACCATCATGATACCAACAACAAAACCATATAGGAGCACCAAATTATATATAATATGACATGAATATAGCTAGGATAAGTAAATCTAATGCAAATAAGAGGAATTTGACACATAGAAGCCTCAATACACCAAAAATACCAAATTCACTTATATGTATCATGATACGGACTCTAAGTATCCAATTGTGGACACTATGACACAAGTACAATCCAAATAGACACCAAATTTCTTATGGGAATAACACATAAATACTTGGTGAACACAAATTCATAATTTTACCAAATGACCCATAAAAACACATGTAGCAACTAGGAATGAGCTCTCTACCATCTAATTCTCTACCTGTGGGGTTTGATATAACTATGGGTAGGTTTCTATGGGTTCAAATTAGATTTCTAACATAGAAATTAGTGTAGCGCCCCGTTCTCCCAGTGCGGAGAGCGCGGCTAAGAAGCACAAGACGGTATCGTTCGATCGGGATAGATTGAATTAAGAACTCGTCCTCGTTATGGATTTGTTTCTTCGGAATCGATTCCCATATTCAGTGGACTGCGCCCCAAGGATCGGCTTAGCGGCAGAGTCAGGAGGGACCTCTCCGCTGCTATCTTTTATTGCCTCGGTTTTCGATGTCGCTTGTTGCTTTCGTGCTTTGAGTTGGTTTTGGGATTTGCTTGTTTTCCTTGAACGGTTTTGATGGTTTTCATTGTTTTCATTCATTGAACTGCACTTCTATTCCGAGATTGGAAAGAGAGGAAGAAGTATTAATCGAGCTGTTCGTGTGCAGGTGAACGAGCAGTAGGCGGCTTGCGAGCGGAGTCGTGAAGCGCCTCTTTCCTTCTTCTTTCCAAAATCTAAGTGAGTGGCTACCAACCCGATTAGCTAGTCCTGCTTCCAAGCTTCACAGCTAATCAATCTGTACTCTTCTTTGCCCCGATCAAACGATACCAAGTAATAATAAAAGAAACCAAGATAAAAGAGAATAGACTTGGTTCTTATGCTTGTCAATCAAATATGTGAACTGTTATCATACTGTATGCTAGTTCGTTCATAACTGTTCTATAAATCATGCTAAGTATGGAACACCTTATATGCGCTAAACTGTTCATAGAGGCTATGTTAAATAAATCATGCAATACCGACTGTCCCGTACTACTGTTTGCCTCAACTGCATGAACTGTTAACTTAGCAAACGTACTGTTCGATCACGGACAACTTGTGCACAAGGTCTTAGTTCCTGCGGACGGTCGCTGGGGCACTGGCACCGATCCGATCCGGACGGAACTCCTGAATAGTCGCCTGTATCGGATGAAATAACTTGTGACGCCCTGTTCAACTTTCCGTTACTTGTTATTTCATTCATGTACTATGCCCCGTCCATTATGGCATCCCGCCAGTGATCCCCTGTATATTTAAACCTGTTGCATACTAACTTGTGTCTCCGTGGCAGGGAAGGCATGGTAAGTATTGTGCAGGTAATTCAGACGGTCAGGTAAAATCCACCTAACGGTGGCACGTTCATTTCAGTAAATTCAATATGCTGCTTACTTGTAAATGAACTAAGGCAAGATAGAAACCAACCAAATATGCATGCTTCACTAAACAACGTGTTGATTGGTATAGTCAGGCTAGCTCGTCTTCACCAGCATGTTTCGATATGCTGACCCTCGTTGAAACAGGTTCTCCGCACTAAGGCGAACCGAGCGAGGAGTCGAAGTCGTCTTCCCGATCCAGTCCAACTGTTGGCGCGCCTTCACCGCGCCCCTTGAAGCCTTTTGGAGTCAGGAGCCTGCAACTCTTCATACACAAATGCAGCTCCGTGGCAAAGCGATCCTCCAGCCTGGAGGTCCTTATCGTTTTGAGTTTATAAAAGGATGTAATGTACAGGACTGCTATCTCATTTTGAGTCAACCCTTTTGTAAGCCGTTCGGCATATTAGCTAACTCGTTCAAGAGTTTGTAATAGATGTTCATTATCAATAAAGAGAACTTTTCTATGTTTCAAATCTGTGTTTTAATTTATCTGCGTACTCTGAATACGTGCTTGCTATGCAAATTATTAAAAGCCTTGTGCGGGCGCAACTCCAGGCCCGCACGGCGGTCACGACTCGGGGGACGCCTCGGGGCGTGACATAGTGGTATCAGAGCACAGATTCAAAGTTCCTTAGACTTCATGCTGGAAAAGTTCCTTTAACGATCAAAATTCCTGTGCGAACTCTTGAACTCGCTAGGCCAAAACGAGATACGTTCATGCAATAAGTCCATAATACATTATGATCCTAATGTAATTTACCTTCTTTTGAAGGAATGGATCCAGCGCAATCTGCAGCGCAACCACCAATCGAAACACAAGAGAGCAGTTCAGGCAATTCGGGAAGCTCTCGAAGCCAAAGAGGCATGTCTCAAGTCGACCCGCTTGAGCGGGTAATGCAAATATTAGAATCGCAACGACAACGAGACGATGCTCACCAAGCTAAGCTCGAGAGTAATCTAGAGACCCGATTCTCAGTCCAACAGAAGCAGGTCGATGCCCTGCAACAAATTGTTCAGACTTTGGCTGCAAATCATTCCGCCGCAACAGCAGCGACTCCGGTGGAACAGCCCGTGCTTGAAGTGGAGACGCCTCAAATTCCAAGGCCGAGGGACGTGACTGCCTTCAACTTGGGCCATTTCAAGAAAGTCTGCAACACCCCGTTCAACGGGACTGAGGACCCAGTGGTAGCTCTAGATTGGCTAGCCGAGATTGAAGACCACTTCACTCTGCTAGAGGTCCCCGAAGATAAGCGCGTCGCCTGCGCGCAACTGCAGCTCCGCCTCAACGTACACGATTGGTGGGACGTGCATCGACGATCTCTCCAATTTGATCACGGAGATGAGGCGATCTTGTGGACGACCTTTCGTGCCGCGTTCGAAGAGGAGTTTATACCGCCTCCAGTGCAACGTCAAATGGAAAATGACTTCGTGCAACTGAGGCAAGGCAGGATGACAGTTAAAGAGTACTCTGCCGAATTCAACCGACTCTCCAAATTCGCTAGGGCCTATTTACCTGATGCAGCGAGTCGAGCTAGAAGGTTTGAAGGTGGACTACGCCCTGCCATCCATTCGTACGTGGTCAATAATCAGTACGGGACAATGCGTGAAGTCATGAATCACGCCCTATCTCTCGAACCGCAGTATCCTCATGTTTCCACCGGCGCTGTGCATACCTACAATCACAAACGCCAAGGCAACGAGGGAGGAAACAACGCTGCAAAGCGTCACAATGACGGCGGTTCACGAAAAGGAAATCGGAGGCTAATTTGTCATTTCTGCAACAAGCCGGGGCACACAGCGAACAATTGTCGTAAGCGGCTTGGGCATTGCCTCCGTTGCGGTGACCCCAACCATCGGGTCGATGTTTGCCCTTTCCCGGATCGCCGTACTCCTGCTCCCTAACGGTAGGCCATGTTCTTAAGTTTCGGGACGAAACTTCCAATTAGTTGGGTAGGATGTAGCGCCCCGTTCTCCCGGTGCGGAGAGCGCGGCTAAGAAGCACAAGACGGTATCGTTCGATCGGGATAGATTGAATTAAGAACTCGTCCTCATTATGGATTTGTTTCTTCGGAATCGATTCTCATATTCAGTGGACTGCGCCCCAAGGATCGGCTTAGCGGCAGAGTCAGGAGGGACCTCTCCGCTGCTATCTTTTATTGCCTCGGTTTTCGATGTCGCTTGTTGCTTTCGTGCTTTGAGTTGGTTTTAGGATTTGCTTGTTTTCCTTGAACGATTTCGATGGTTTTCATTGTTTTCGTTCATTGAACTGCACTTCTATTCCGAGATTGGAAAGAGAGGAAGAAGTATTAATCGAGCTGTTCGTGTGCAGGTGAACGAGCAGTAGGCGGCTTGCGAGCGGAGTCGTGAAGCGCCTCTTTCCTTCTTCTTTCCAAAATCTAAGTGAGTGGCTACCAACCCGATTAGCTAGTCCTGCTTCCAAGCTTCACAGCTAATCAATCTGTACTCTTCTTTGCCCCGATCAAACGATACCAAGTAATAATAAAAGAAACCAAGATAAAAGAGAATAGACTTGGTTCTTATGCTTGTCAATCAAATATGTGAACTGTTATCATACTGTATGCTAGTTCGTTCATAACTGTTCTATAAATCGTGCTAAGTATGGAACACCTTATATGCGCTAAACTATTCATAGAGGCTATGTTAAATAAATCATGCAATACCGACTGTCCCGTACTACTGTTTGCCTCAACTGCATGAACTGTTAACTTAGCAAACGTACTGTTCGATCACGGACAACTTGTGCACAAGGTCTTAGTTCCTGCGGACGGTCGCTGGGGCACTGGCACCGATCCGATCCGGACGGAACTCCTGAATAGTCGCCTGTATCGGATGAAATAACTTGTGACGCCCTGTTCAACTTTCCGTTACTTGTTATTTCATTCATGTACTATGCCCCGTCCATTATGGCATCCCGCCAGTGATCCCCTGTATATTTAAACCTGTTGCATACTAACTTGTGTCTCCGTGGCAGGGAAGGCATGGTAAGTATTGTGCAGGTAATTCAGACGGTCAGGTAAAATCCACCTAACGGTGGCACGTTCATTTCAGTAAATTCAATATGCTGCTTACTTGTAAATGAACTAAGGCAAGATAGAAACCAACCAAATATGCATGCTTCACTAAACAACGTGTTGATTGGTATAGTCAGGCTAGCTCGCCTTCACCAGCATGTTTCGATATGCTGACCCTCGTTGAAACAGGTTCTCCGCACTAAGGCGAACCGAGCGAGGAGCCGAAGTCGTCTTCCCGATCCAGTCCAACTGTTGGCGCGCCTTCACCGCGCCCCTTGAAGCCTTTTGGAGTCAGGAGCCTGCAACTCTTCATACACAAATGCAGCTCCGTGGCAAAGCGATCCTCCAGCCTGGAGGTCCTTATCGTTTTGAGTTTATAAAAGGATGTAATATACAGGACTGCTATCTCATTTTGAGTCAACCCTTTTGTAAGCCGTTCGGCATATTAGCTAACTCGTTCAAGAGTTTGTAATAGATGTTCATTATCAATAAAGAGAACTTTTCTATGTTTCAAATCTGTGTTTCAATTTATCTGCGTACTCTGAATACGTGCTTGCTATGCAAATCATTAAAAGCCTTGTGCGGGCGCAACTCCAGGCCCGCACGGCGGTCACGACTCGGGGGATGCCCCGGGGCGTGACAATTAGTAGAAAAAGTAAATTTACCTATTGGAAGTTGGATCCCAATGAAACTCTACCAAATTGGACACAATAAGGATAAAATTGATACGATCCTCCTAGCTAGACTCCTCTCTAATGCTCCTCCTTGGCTCTAAGTCTTTTAGCTCTCCATAGGAATGAGAATGAGTAGGAATTGAGTGGTTTAGAGTGAAATTGGTAGGAATTTGTAATGACTTGGAAAGAAGAAGCGTGGGGAAGAAGAAGAAATAAAATAATGTGAAAATGAATTGATACACCCTCTAATTAAGGTCGGCCACCTAATGAGGGGATTGGGGTTGGTACACTGTCAAGTTTTCCCTTTCCTTCTAATAATTTGGTTTCTAGATTTATCATGAATGGAATATTTTTTGTTATGAAAAAATCTAATTAGTTATAAGAGGGCATCTAACTATTCTGGAAGGGAATATTCTATCCATGACAACTAGCACCAATTAATTCTAATTAACCACTTAATTAACTATAAGTATATAATTAAGAACCACTAGAAAAATAACAAAAATACATCTAGTCCTAATTTTAGGTGGTTACAGAGTTTTAACTTTTTTACAGCATGAGGCCTTTCGCCTCCTTGTAGTGCTACGTTGCTATGGTATAGCCTGAAGCCAAGGTCTAACCTCTTGGTAGTGTCATACCACTGTAATATGATGTCCCTAACTTTTTGTAGTGTTTCACTACTACTCTTTATCTTTCAATATTAGGTTACATGTCTCTATGCGGTACTACGCCGTTGTGACATGGTATGAAGCAGAGGTTCCACCTCATGCGGTGTCATGCCACTATAGCATGAGGTACTAGCCATTTATAACGCTGTTCTACCTATGCTTTCTGTAAAGTACGTCAAGTATTCCAAATACCCAAGAACTCATTAAGGCTTATAGCCATTCTCTCACAGGACTTGCTCTATACAAATAACAAACAATAGATCAAAGAGGTTTCAATATGTAATCCCAACAATGCCTCTAAGGACTAACCTCTATACCTTATTTTTTTCAGTTAATGATCCTTCCTTGAACCAAAAGTAAGATGCCTAGTAGATTTTTCTTTGAACTAATAGCATAATACTTTATGGTGGAATTACAATGACACAATATCAGAAAAATTTTAAGCCCATTTTCTTTGTTGTGTCTACGACCAGCCGGTACTTGAGACCTTTGGTGCTAGTGACCTTCTTATAGAGTTATGTTGCATGCTAATGTCAATCTGCTTGTAGGCCTATCGAAATATTTGCAGGAACAAAAATCTAATGAATGTCTTATGCAGAGATACCAGTTATTATATATTATAAAATAATATCGTTATATTGATAGGGAAAAAAGGTTAGTATATGATATCGTTGTATTGACAGAAAGGATGGTGAGTATTGGGTAAGATCAACTCTATTGCATGACACTTTTATGCTTATGAACACATATATGCCCATAAATATGTAACTAATCCTAAGACAAGTTTAGAAAGACAACATATGCATGCTTGCACTCACTTAATCAATGTGTTTGTTTTAGTTGAGTTGACTAGAAGGTACTCACCAGTACATTCCCTAATGTACTGACCCTCCACCTGATCTTCTCAGATGCGGAGTTTGCTTGGACGTGCTGAGGCGTTGGAGCTCGGTTGGTGATTGAAGATGTGTAGCGAGATATTGCTATCTTTTGGTTTATAAAGGCAATATGGAACATCGTTGTTTGTATTCTTAAGTTGTAAGCTTGAGACATGTTTCATTGTATTGAGAGAGAGAGAGTGATTGTAATCGAATCGTACTTTGGCTTTGAGTCGTTGTAATTCTGTTGATACTATCAATAAAGAGAAATTCTTTTGTATATTTTGTGTCGATTCAACTTTTATGCTTAGTATTTTGCTGTAATGACTTTGCATCTAAGATGTTCTATCGTCTGTTTTTGTTTTTGTTTTTGTTTTGTACAAGTACAATTTAAGTTTGTACGATATCATGCTCAATGACAACTTTTGATTCTGCGCAACAAGAATGTCACTGACTATCATCAATTATTTCTAATTCCTAACTGGTTGTAGGAGGGAATTTGTTTTCATTCATTTGCTAATTTAATAATTTAGCTTTGGTTGGATATTGTTTTGGTGATAACTGGTGTGTAATTTGCATCAGTTAGAAATTAGTGGTTTTCTTTCTTTTTTCTTTTTTTCTTTTTTGTACTTTGTATTTGAAGAAGCTCCTTTCATATGGTGGTCATCTTGTAGCATAATGTCGCTGGATCTATTTTGCGTAGAGGATTTGAAAGAAATATTCATTTCAAAGTCCCGTGCTATGTTTATGGAGTGATTCAGATCCAAGTGACCATTAGAAATAATTGTAATATAGTGCTTTGGAAGCGTGCAGTGTAGATCATCTTCACATTCGGTTCTGGTAACTCTTAGTTATTATATAGTCCATTTGATTGTAAGAGTCAAGTATCCTCTGATGTCAGTATTCCTTTCTTTGTTATCTGGGTTTGCATTGTATTTGTGTTTAAACTTGTGATGGGATGGGATATAGGATTTATTCCTTATGGTGATTATGCTACTCAGATCTAATTAGTTAGTAATCAATTTTCTTGGAATGCAATTGTCCAACTTCTAGTCTTATTACAATGCAATTATGTCTGACATAATATTTTTATACTTTCTTTCGCAATTATTATATGTTATGCTCATATGTATGGGGGATCTTGGACAGTTTTCAGTGTATAGTTTGGAGCTGATAAATAAATTATAGGCAAATTTGGATCTCTTTTTCCAGTGTATAGTGTAGCTATTGTAGATTTTAACTATAATAAAATAAATTTTGTCAAAAAATTACATTTGTCAAAGAAATTTGTCTTCAATATAATTTTTGTTTATTTATAAAATTTTTTCCGGAAATTTACATTTAGTAATTATATAATAATTTAAATAATCAGTAATTATTTGGTAAAATTTATATTACAATTTCTATGTTATCATTTATGACAATTATGTGTTAAAAAAATTGGAGGTAAAACTAGGTTACCACATCTCCAACCTACATCTACTTTCAACAGCCATCCAAACAATCGAGCTCCTTTTTTTAAACCACTTTCAACAACCATCAAAACAACCGAACTCATTTTTCTCCACTTCTATTTCTTTCAATTCCACCGTACAAAAAATATTTTGAAAGTCAAAACTTATGTGTACGCATCGCGTACGCAAACTCTATCTTTTCACTTTCGTACTTTTCTTACACTTTCATGCAACCAAATAGTCCCTAAAAGAAGCTTGACAAAATCAGAGACTCCAGTCCACTTCCACATACACAACTATTGTCGCGCCCCGATCCCGTAGGGGCCGATCGTCCTCGCTTGGTCCCTACGGAACCGATTCGTCCTCGCTTGGGCGCGATGTCGTGCAAGCCTAAGTTGCGCTTGCACCAGGCAACGTACCTGCACAAGACACAAGATAGACAAAAATATACATATATAGGCACAGAGTAAAAATGCAGAGAACCAAAGTTGAACACATTTGATAGCACACAAAATACTTTCATTTTATTGAATACTGAAGATTTGGATTACAAAGTGCTTGCTTGGCTGAGTTACAAAATATGCCTTAGAAGGCTTACAACTCTTTTAATATTCCCAAAATTGGTCACAACGCCCATTACATTATGTCCTTGTAGTAGGACCAAAATAGCAAAACATCTAGCAGAAGAAGAGTAGCCCACTGGAGAGGTAAGCAGCAGAGGAAGCAGCACGAACACAGTCCTAAGGAAGAGTGCGCACACGCTGATTCAGATTCAGGATGCTTGCCAAACTCTCGCTCCCAGTACCTGGATATTTTTCCACAAACGTGGGTCAGTACTACCACATGTACTGGTGAGCGACCGTGGCCAAACTCACCTTAGAAAATCCACACTAAGTAAGCATATGAAGCTAGCATTATCAGGTGGTCTTTCTGGTTGTCTAGTTTCTTTTTAATAATTCATGCAAGGAAACATAGACGATATATAACATATGCATATGATAATCTTACCCACGGCCGAGCGGTTATCCCTGTAGCAGACACACAAGTTAGGCACAAATTTGCATATGAATAACTTATGAATCAATATAGGCATCAAGTGTTAGGTATGCAAGAAGGTAAACCTAGCATGCTCCCTAACTATGTGATGGTCCATGGGTAGCCCCATGATTAGCAGCGGTCGCCCAAGGTTCAGCTCTTCACTGGTACGCGCGGGTGTCGGCAGCTGTGACCCAAGGTTCAGCTCTTCACCAACACACCCGAGTGCAAGCAGCTGTGACATCATGGGTTCCGCACAACACTAATAGACATATCGCCCCACTAGACCCCCTTGCGAGCCATATACCTCAGGGCGATCCAAAAATCTCTTCCGGACCGAGCGATTCCCAGTACCCCAGGAACCGTTCGAGAGACGAGACCTTGTGCACAAGTTGTCCGAGACCAATGTATGACATGAAATATCTAACAGATATAACACTACAATGCACAGTTCAAAGAAACGAACACACAATTTCCATCTCTTATTCTTTTCCCATATAACACATTCGAAACATAGGGACTTGCCATAAATCGGGTCGTGCAGCATAGGGACTAAGAACATGCAACATAATTGATAGCAAAAACATAATTCTAATACTTTAAGCATGCAGTTCATTTCTTTAGCTTATCTTTTTAGTGAGGCAACATTTAGTGAACTAGAGATTCTTTTCATTAGGCATGTGAACTGAAAGATTCATCGAAGGGCCTAAGCCACTCACCGAATGAATCGAACGAGAGGATGGGGAAGCCTTAAACGACGTTCACTCTTTGGTTATGCGTCCTGAAAATGCAACAATACTTGGTTAGCATACTTCAATCTCTTTCCCTTACGATTCGAAAAGAACGTGCAAGCGAGAAAGCGAAATCATGAAAACCAAGTCATCGAAAGCAACTCAAAACTCAAAGCAACACAAAACCAAGAAGCAAAGTAACCAACAAAAACTCTTGGACTTATTTCAATAGAAGCCGTTCGATTAATTCGAAGGGTTCATTGCACTTCGTCCGTGTTGATTTGGCGGTAAGGTTTCCCCGAGACTCGATTCTCAACCGAGTCGAAGCAGCTTAGTGTTCCTTAAGTAACCGTTCGTAGCGGGGCGTTACATACTACCCCACTGAGAAAAAGTTTTGTCCTCAAAACTTAAGAGATCAATGAGGCGATATACTATGCATCAAGAGATCAAAGGAAACAAACTCACCAACATCGTGTCCACTCTCATCACGCTCAATATTCAACTGGTAAACTCTCGGCCTTCTTATCTGATCAGTTGGTTCAAGAGCAGGACCCGGAGGGGTATGAATCTCAGTACCATCTGCTACCAAGGCCTTAAGGGTTGGACAATCACGGATTATATGATCTAATTTTCCACACTTAAAGCATCCCTTAGTAATGTGGCGACATGTCTCCTTGGTGTGATCCTGACGGCCACAGAAGCTGCACACTTTTCTGCGGTTCTCACCTGTGTCGGCCTGTTTCTCTGTTTCGGCCTTTTTCTCACCATTGTGATATCGTTTAGCAGGAGGGTTTCGAGGAGCGCGTGCCTTCTCCGGAGCACTTTATGGCATAAACTGCTCATTCTACACCGCTGCCTTAAATGCTTGGATGTACGTTTTGCACTCCCGGTTCATAACATCTTTTTTCAGATTATCGTTTAAGCTTTTAATGAACCGATGTATGCGGGCTCCCTCATCAGGAATCATCAAGCTAGCAAACTTAGCAAGTTTGAAAAATTCTGACTCATAATCTTTGACGGACATGTTCCCTTGCTTAAGTTCGGTAAACTCGTCTTCTTTTTTCTGCCTGACAGCTGGCGGAAGATATTGTGCAAGGAATGCTTCCTTGAATATTCCCCAAGTGATCCTACCGTCCCGATGCTTGGTGGCAAGATCTGCTTTCTTAATCTCCCACCAATCGTGTGTACATAACCGCAGCTGCATATCTGCACACACCACCCTCTTGTTTGCAGGTATTGAAGCAAAGCTAAACAAGCTCTCCATCTTCGCGATCCAGTCCATCACCTTATCCGGCGTGGTCCTGCCTTCAAACTCCGGAGGGTTCAACTTCAGAAACTCAGCGCCTTTAAAGTAGACTTTTCGGCCGCACGATGAGGCTCATTTGTTTCTGCTAATCCTGCGCCTTGAGGCATGGTCGGGGCAGTCACAGGTGTTGCGACGGTTCCCGATACACCACTGTGTGCTACTAATGTTGTCACAATCTGCGTCAGGGAGTCAAGCTGCTTTTGTTGTGCCAAGGCTCTAGCATCAGCTCGTTGCTGCTGAGTCTCGAATCGTTCTTATTGTGCAGCATGCCGATCATTTTGATTTTGAAGCATTGCAATCAGTCTATCCATTTGATTATCGCTCACGCTTGTTGCGCGCGATGTCTCAGGGTTACTAGCACCTGTTTTTGTCATCTTTGCTGCAAAAGAGAGTAGCTTACATTAGTCTCATAACGTATTATGGACTTATTGCATGGGACGTTGGGTTTTTCATACTCTTAGGGACCTTTCATACTCTCGATTTACTTCTTATAGATTCGAAATCAATTTTCAAAATTCGGGATTTTTGAAATCGTTTGAAAACTTATATCATTTTCGAAGACGATATTTGAAGAGGCCAAGGGCGTAAAGCCGTGCTCTGATACCACCTGTCGCGTCCCGATCCCGTAGGGGCCGATCGTCCTCGCTTGGTCCCTACGTAACCGATTCGTCCTCGCTTTGGCGCGATGCCGTGCAAGCCTAAGTTGCGCTTGCACCAGGCAACGTACCTGCACAAGACACAAGATAGACGAAAATATACATATATAGGCACAGAGTAAAAATGCAGAGAACCAAAGTTGAACACATTTGATAGCACACAAAATACTTTTATTTTATTGAATACTGAAGATTTGGATTACAAAGTGCTTGCTTGGCTGAGTTATAAAATATGTCTTAGAAGGCTTACAACTCTTTTTACATTCCCAAAATTAGCCACAACACCCATTACATTATGTCCTTGTAGTAGGACCAAAATAGCAAAATATCTAGCAGAAAAAGAGTAGCCCACTGGAGAGGTAAGCAGCGGAGGAAGCAGCACGAACACAGTCCTAAGGAAGAGTACGCACACGCTGATTCAGATTCAGGATGCTTGCCAAACTCTCGCTCCTAGTACCTGGATATTTGCCCACAAACGTGGGTCAATACTACCACATGTACTGGTGAGCGACCGTGGCCAAACTCACCTTAGAAAATCCATACTAAGTAAGCATATGAAGCTAGCATTATCAGGTGGTCTTTCTGGTTGTCTAGTTTCTTTTTAATAATTTATGCAAGGAAACATAGACGATATATAGCATATGCATATGATAATCTTACCCACGGCCGAGCGGTTATCCCTGCAGCAGACACACAAGTTAGGCACAAATTTGCATATGAATAACTTATGAATCAATATAGGCATCAAGTGTTAGGTATGCAAGAAGGTAAACCTAGCATGCTTCCTAACTATGTGATGGTCCATGGGTCGCCCCATGATTAGCATCGGTCGCCCAAGGTTCAGCTCTTCACTGGCACGCGCGAGTGTCGGCAGCTGTGACCCAAGGTTCAGCTCTTCACCAACACACCCGAGAGCAAGCAGCTGTGACATCATGGGTTCCGTACAACACTAATAGACATATCGCCCCACTAGACCCCCTTGCGAGCCGTATACCTCAGGGCGATCCAAAAATCTCTTCCGGAACGAGGAATTCCCAGTGTCCCAAGAACCGTTCGAGAGACGAGACCTTGTGCACAAGTTGTCCGAGACCAATGCATGACATGAAACATCTAACAGATATAACACTACAATGCACAGTTCAAAGAAACGAACACACAATTTCCATCTCTTATTCTTTTCCCACATAACACATTCGAAACATAAGGACTTGCCATAAATCGGGTCGTGCAGCATAGGGACTAAGAACATGCAACATAATTGATAGCAAAAATATAATTCTAATACTTTAAGCATGCAGTTCATTTCTTTAGCTTATCTTTTTAGTGAGGCAACATTTAGTGAACTAGAGATTCTTTTTATTAGGCATGTGAACTGAAAGATTCATCGAAGGGCCTAAGCCACTCACCGAATGAATCGAACGAGAGGATGGAAAAGCCTTAAGCGACGTTCACTCTTTGGTTATGCGTCCTGAAAATGCAATAATACTTGGTTAGCATACTTCAATCTCTTTTCCTTACGATTCGAAAAGAACGCGCAAGCGAGAAAGCGAAATCATGAAAACCAAGTCATCGAAAGCAACTCAAAACTCAAAGCAACACAAAACCAAGAAGCAAAGCAACCAACGAAAACTCTTGGACTTATTTCAATAGAAGCCGTTCGATTAATTCGAAGGGTTCATTGCACTTCGTCCGTGTTGATTTGGCGGTAAGGTTTCCCCGAGACTCGATTCTCAACCGAGTCGAAGCAGCTTAGTGTTCCTTAAGTAACCGTTCGGAGCGGGGCGTTACAACTATATTATTTTTCGGCAAAATTGTAACTTGATACCCTCAACTATTCAAGTTTTTTAACTTGACACTCTTAACTTTGATATATATTAACTTAATACCATCAACTATTGAAATTTTTTATCTTGATATCCTCCATCAGTCAGGATTAAGTCAACCGTTTAAAGGAGAATAAGACAAAATTATCCCTCCTTTCTCACCTCCTGCTGCACCCTCCTTTCCCGCCCCCTTCCAGCCGCACCCCCCCCCCCTCCGAGCCGCGCCCCCTTCCCGCTGCGCCCTCTCCGGCAGGCCGCCACTCTTCGTTGCGCCTCCCATACAGCTGCCCTCACTCCCGTCCGACTGCACCCTCCCGCGTCCTCGATGTCGCTGCTGCCTCTGCCGCAGAAAGAAGGGAGAAAGAATGAGAATATTTTTGTCATTTACAATCTTTTGTTGACACAATAGAGGGAGGGAGGCAAGAATATTAAGTTGATAAATATTAAAATTTATAATATCAAGTTAAACAAACTTGAATAGTCCTACGTATTCAGTTATAATTTAGCCTTATTTTTCTAATAAAACATCCAAATTCTGTTGTCATGGGTCCCACCATTCGGGTCAAAACCCGCATACCCCGCTTCTCCCTCAACTCCTCTCTTCTTAAAAAAATTTCTTCGAACCGAGACCCGGAACTCGAAACCTGCTCCGACGATGGCGAGATCGTCGGCATCGGCCATAGCGATCATGATACTGGTGGCGGTGGCCTTGGAGTCGACGGTGGAGGCTGGGGACACGAACCGCCAGTTCTCCCCGTGCGGGGACGCAAAGATCCAGCGGTGGGACGGGTTCAGCTTCGGAATCGCGTTCTCGACGAATGATTCCTTCTTCTCCGGGGCGACGCAGTACTCCCCCTGCGACCGCCGCCTCACCCTCTCCTCCGGTGGCGGGGCCCAGCTCGCCGTCTTCCGGCCCAAGGTCGACGAGATCTCCCTCCTCACCATCAACACCACCACCAACCCTCAGGTCACCTCTCTCTCTCTCTCCCTCCCCCTCCTCTTTCTCGCGTATTTTCGTTGTGGATCTCGTTCGATTGCGCTGTGCTTGTGTGCGATTCTCGTCAAGAACGCTCTTTTCTTTTCTAGCGTTTCCGGCAACTATTGTTGGTAAAGTTTGAGTCTTTGCATGATTGTTAGTTGCATTTGTGTGGTAGTGAATTTTGACGGAAATTTATAGAATTTTGATGGGGATTTCTGGAATTTATGAAAAAAAAAAAATGAAATATAGGGCACCGGCGATTCTGTGATGCTAAAATTTTGAAATTCGGGGAAGTTTTTGTCGATCATTTCGGAATTTCGTGAAAATTATGAAAATTATGGAAGAACTTAGATGTGTTAGGGTTTCACGAGTCCTTTTCCCTTCTCTCTCTTTGCTTGTGGTATCTTTGTATATGATCATCTCAAGAATGCTTTTTTCTACTGATTCAACGGTTAGGTGATGATAACTTTATCATATTTTTATGATTCCAATGATAATGGAGGAATTTTATGGTAGAAATTGAGATGGAATATTTTGAAAATTTATGGATAATTTGTCTATCTGGATCGCCTACGCCTAACTCGATGGCTTAGGAGTTTTGTCTCATGAATTCTTCCCCCTTTTCTCTCCCTGCCTCCCCTTTGGCCGTCTATTTGTGGTGAATCCCTTTCTCAAATCTCTTTCGAAGTCTCGTGTCTATTTCTCGAATTCTATGGATTATTTGTGGTCCTCACTCTGTGTCTATTTCTCAAATTCTATGGATTTTTTGTGGTTCTCACTCGTGTCTATTTTTTGAATATCTAAATTGGTGAAACCAAAATTAAGATTCTCTTCTTTATAAGAAAGAGGGGGGAGGGAGACTGACCTCTTACCTCTGTTGTTGCCCTCGTTGTTGCTGCCGATTGCGCCCATGGTGTGACCATTCTTAGCTTTCAGTGGAAGCTTACAATGGAAACTTGGAATAGAAAGCATTTTTAGACGGGGTAGTTTAGAATAAACAACAAAACCCTTTGAAGTCGCGTGGCCACATTCTCCCATCTCAAGGGTCGGTTCTTGTTTGTGGCTGACATAATCATAGCGTAAGAGAAACCAATGGAAAGATGACACTAACCACTAGACATATTATAAAAATATATTCTAATTTAGGTTTTTTTTTAGGGCATATGACTAACTTAGGGGACACACAATATGGTTGCACACTTAATATTGGAGATTTTGGTATAAAAGGATCAACTCTGATACATAGAGTAACATACATAGAATGATTAATCCATAGAGTAATGTACTCAAATATGCATCTATCCTAATGTCTTTCCTTCCAAAGTACACATGCCATTCAGAATACACTTATTATCATATCCTACTTCTATCTAGTTCATAGCTCCCCCATTCTAGTCGTAACACCTGAATGCCTCAAAGTCTTGATTGACCCTCTTCCACCGATTTTAGGCAATCAACCTACATAAGTCATGAACTGCTTGTGACTCTCCACCATGTTCCTACAATGACACATCGATATGGTTCTCTTCATCATTGACGGATCCATCGGCAACTTTGATATTGATGCATGCAAACCATAATTTGCAGTATCGACCGATTTTGATCCGTACGGACGATAACGATAGAGTTTGGCATGTCCTGATCTGATACCGATATCGACATCAAGATCTTTTTTCAGTCAATTCTGTAAAGAAAATTGAACGAAAAAGACCAATCAGTAAGGGTGTAAAAGCATAGTAAGGTTGTAAAAGCATTTAAAAAAGAAAAACGTATCTATCACATGTAAACCATTGGGCAAGGGTAACTACTATTTCATTTAATTCCAAAATTACTAAGAAACAACACAAGAAATACTTAATATTATGCCTAAATATATAAATATTTCTTTATAAAATTTTAATAATGTATTAATAAGTATTTATTTTCGATACGAAACCGTCGATACAAGAAATCTAATACTCCGATACGAAACTGCCGATATTGTCGATACCGCCCATCCCGATACTCACAGGAAGGGTCTGATATCGATATTGCGAACCTTGATGTGAACACACCATTGTTTGCCTGAAGACGTGTCATCGCATGTATAAAGTTGCCATCTACATGAGCGTAGCTACCCTCTATAGCTTGCCATCCTCATGAAACCTCTTGACTGACAAAGTTAATCCTCATGCATACCATGGCTATATATCTTCTATCTCCTCACTATCTTCTGACTACCAAATAACCTCTTTATCTTCGCAGTTGTTGATTGGTGACCATTCTTATGGTCATCGACCTATGATGGAGTAAGGACAGACACATATGAGACCACGACCTACAATAAAGTGATTTTCTCGAGATTGGGGGTCTCGGGATGCTGTCATTTAGTATTGTTGGCAAAAGAATATATCATTTCTCTATACTTGAGCAATACATTGGTCTTTCTTAGTTTGTTGTTTAGTTGTAATCAGTATTGTTTATTCCCCAAGAGATGTTTTGGCTTGCAAGTGTATGATCAGTGTAACCAATACTTGCTGCTTATCATTAGAACTATTATATTACCATTTGTATTGAACGTAAATGCTCGATATTTTTTTCCCACAAGCAATTCTACATGAAGTATTTCTGAGTAAGAACCATTGAACGTAAATGCTCGATATGTTTCCCCACAAGCAATTCTACACGAAGTATTTCTGAATAAGAACCCTTGTACAATCTCAGTTCTTCTTAGAAGCAACATCAAGAGGGTAAACAGATGCAAAACTGCTTTGTACCAATAACTTAATGTTAGTATGTATTGTCAACAATAAATTAGTCTATTCTACACATAGTAGCAACATGATTTGAATACAACAACAACAAAGTATTTATCCAATAATTTTGGGGTTGGCTATTTGAATCATTTTCTTCCATTTATTCAGTACACTAACAAAAAGCACATCCTCCTTTAAAATCTCTATTCAAAATTTGTTAGGCCTACATTTAGTCCTAGCGGCTCCTTGAACTACTATATTATCATTCCTTCTCATTGGCGGATCTATTAGTCTACATTGTATATGTCCAAACCACGTAAGACAAATTTTTTTTTTCTTATCCTCAATTGGCTCCACCTCTAACTTTTTACGAATACACTCATTTCTTATTCTCTCTTTCAATGTATTACCACTTATCCATCTTAGTATTCTTCTTTTTGCAATATTAATTTCCTGGTTAAGTTGTTTCTTAATTGTCCAATACTTTGATCCATAAAACATGACTAATCTTATAGTCAATACTTTGATCCATAAAACATGGTTGATCTTATAGCCAATACTTTGATCCATAAAACATTGGCTCCACCTCTAACTTTTCATGAATACACGCATTTATTATCCTCTCTTTCAATGTGTTACCATTTATCCATCTTAGTATTCTTCTTTTTGCTATACTAATTTGTTGGTTAAGTTGTTTTTTAATTGTCCACTACTTTGATCCATAAAACCTGGCTGATCTTATAGCCATTTCAATATAGTATCTTCCGATCACAATTACTTCAGAAGCACTCTTCATTTCAACCATCATATTTTAATTATATACATGACACATTTCTCAATCTTTCCGTCATAATGAATAATGAATAATTTTATCTTAAATATTGAAAACTATTGCTTCAGGTAATTCTTGTCCATCTCAAACTGTGAACCGTATCGGACCCATCCTACGAGTATCGGTATCAGTGTTATTGACAATATCGACGATTTCAGATTGAAGTATTGGAAAAAAAAATTATTAAAAGTTTAGAAAAACATATTTTAGATATTTAGACATAATTTTAACTATTTTTAGTTTTGTTTCATAATAGTTTTGAGATTGAATGAAATAATAGTCACTCTTACTGAATTGGTTTACTTGCAATAAATAAATTTTCTTCCTTTATGTCTTTAAAACATTACTATGCTTTTATACCCTTGTTGATTAGACTTTTTCGTTCAATTCTTTTGTCGAATTAAGTGAAAAAGATACCCTCTATGTTGGTATTGGTCAGTATCGATATCGGTCGATATCGGATCGAGACATGCCAAACCGTATTAGTATCGACTATATCGGATATGTATCGGCCGATACTATAAATTATGGTCCATTTATACATACTCTCCCCCCCCCCCCCCCCCTCCCCAAACCTCATTTTTCTGTCTTTTGGTTTAACTTAATTTTCGTGTACTATGTTTTTGTCATGCTGATTTTAAAATCCTTAGATTCTAAAGTCTCTCTCTACACCTCTATTTTAGCATATAACCCTTCTCTTCTCTTCTTGACCAACACAATATCATTATCAAACATAATATACCATGGAACTCCTCCTGGATATGCCTAGTATTCTCATTCATAACTAGCGTGAAAATGTATGAGCTAAATATTGGATCTTTGATGCAAACTAACATAATAGAAAGTCCTTTACTCTCCTCCAACGGTTTGCACTGTCGTCGTGCCTCCAACATGCATATTCTTAATAGTCTCAGTATTGATAATAGGAACTTGTTTCTTTTCCAAAATTCACCATATTAACTCACTGGAAAATCATAAGTTTTATCCAAGTCAATAAAAACCAAGCTCAAGTGACAAAGATGTGGAGACATAAGCTTTCTGGTTGAGTGGGTTTGATCACATGGAAAAGCGTATTATTCCTTCCAATTTAATTCCTTCCAACAAAGTCTTTATCCAATAATTTTGGGGTTGGCTGTTTGAATCATTTTCTTCCATTTATTCAGTACGCTAACAAAAAGCACATCCTTCTTTAAAATCTCTATTCAAAATTTGTTAGGCCTACCTTTAGTCCTAGCGGCTCATTGAACTACTATATTATTGCTCCTCATTGACGGATCTATTAGTCTACATTGTATATGTCCAAACCACCTAAGACAATTTTTTTCTTTTCTTATCCTCAATTGGCTCAACCTCTAACTTTTTACGAATACACTCATTTATTATTCTCTCTTTCAATGTATTACCACTTATCCATCTTAGTATTCTTCTTTTTGCTATATTAATTTCCTGGTTAAGTTGTTTCTTAATTGTCTAATACTTTGATCCATAAAACATGGCTGATCTTATAGTTTGATCCATAAAGCATGGCTGATCTTATAGCCAATACTTTGATCCATAAAACATTGGCTCCACCTCTAACTTTTCATGAATACACTCATTTCTTATTCTCTCTTTCAATGTATTACCACTTATCCATCTTAGTATTCTTCTTTCTGCTATACTAATTTGCTGGTTAAGTTGTTTTTTAATTCTCCAATACTTTGATCCATAAAACCTGGCTAATCTTATAGCCATTTCAATATAGTATCTTCCGATCACAATTACTCTAGAAGCACTCTCCGTTTCAACCATCATATTTTAATTATATACATGACACATTTCTCAATCTTTCCGTCATAATGAATAATTTTATCTTAAATATTGAAAACTATTGCTCCAGGTAATTCTTGTCCATCTCAAACTGTGAACCGTATCGGACCCATCCTACGAGTATCGGTATCAGTGTTATCGACACTGTCAGATTGGAGTATTGGATTTTGTGGTATTGGAAAACAAATAATTATTAAAAATTTAGAAAAACATATTTTAGATATTTAGGCATAATTTTAACTATTTTTAGTTTTGTTTCATATTAGTTTTGAGATTGAATAAAATAATAGTCACTCTTACTGATTGGTTTACTTGCAATAAATAAATTCTCTTCCTTTATATGCCTTTACAGTATTACTATGCTTTTATATCCTTGCCGATTAGCCTTTTTCGTTCAATTCTTTTGTTGAATTGAGTGAAAAAGAGACCCCCTATGTTGGTATTGGTCAGTATCCATATCGGTCGGTATCGGATCGAGATATGCCAAATCGTGGTATCGGCTGTATCGGATCTGTATCGGCCGATACTGCAAACTATGGTCCATCTATACATACCCCCCCCCCCCACCACACACACCTCATTTTTCTGTCTTTTGATTGAACTTAACTTTCATGTACTATGTTTTTGTCATGCTGATTTTAAAATCCTTAGATTCTAAAGTCTCTCTCTATACTTCTATTTTAGCATATAACCCTTCTCTTCTCTTCTCTTCTCTTCTTGACCAACACAATATCATTATCAAACATAATATACCATGGAACTCCTCCTGGATATGGCTAGTATTCTCATTCATGACTAGCGTGAAAATGTATAAGCTTAATGTTGGATCTTTGATGCAAACTAACATAATAGAAAGTCCTTTACTCTCCTCCAACAGTTTGCACTGTCGGCGTGCCTCCAATATGCATATTCTTAATAGTCTAAGTATTGATAATAGGAACTTGTTTCTTTTCCAAAATTCACTATATTAACTCACTGGAAACTATATCATAAGTTTTATCTAAGTCAATAAAAACCAAGCTCAAGTGACAAAGAGGTGGAGAGACAAGCTTTCTGGTTGAGTAGGTTTGATCACATGGAAAAGCGTATTATTTCTTCCAATTTAATTCCTTCCAACAAAGTCTTTATCCAATAATTTTGGGGTTGGCTGTTTGAATCATTTTCTTCCATTTATTCAGTACGCTAACAAAAAGCACATCCTTCTTTAAAATCTCTATTCAAAATTTGTTAGGCCTACCTTTAGTCCTAGCGGCTCCTTGAACTACTATATTATTGCTCTTCATTGGCGGATCTATTAGTCTACATTGTATATGTCCAAACCAGCTCAGACAATTTTTTTCTTTTCTTATCCTCAATTGGCTCAACCTCTAACTTTTTACGAATACACTCATTTCTTATTCTCTCTTTCAATGTATTACCACTTATCCATCTTAGTATTCTTCTTTTTGCTATATTAATTTCCTGGTTAAGTTGTTTCTTAGTTGTCCAATACTTTGATCCATAATACATGGCTGATCTTATAGTCAATACTTTGATCCATAAAACATGGCTGATCTTATAGCCTATACTTTGATCCATAAAACATTGGCTCCACCTCTAACTTTTCATGAATACACTCATTTCTTATCCTCTCTTTCAATGTATTACCACTTATCCATCTTAGTATTCTTCTTTCTGCTATACTAATTTGCTGGTTAAGTTGTTTTTTAATTCTCCAATACTTTGATCCATAAAACCTGGCTGATCTTATAGCCATTTCAATACAGTATCTTCCGATCACAATTACTCCAGAAGCACTCTCCGTTTCAACCATCATATTTTAATTATATACATGACACATTTCTCAATCTTTCCGTCATAACGAATAGTGAATAATTTTAACTAAAATATTGAAAACTATTGCTCCAGGTAATTCTTGTCCATCTCAAACTGTGAACCGTATCGGACCCATCCTACGAGTATCGGTATCAGTGTTATCGACAATGTCAGATTGGAGTATTGGATTTTGTGGTATTGGAAAACAAATAATTATTAAAAATTTAGAAAAACATATTTTAGATATTTAGACATAATTTTAACTATTTTTAGTTTTGTTTCATAATAGTTTTGAGATTGAATAAAATAATAGTCACTCTTACTGATTGGTTTACTTGCAATAAATAAATTCTCTTCCTTTATATGCCTTTACAGCATTACTATGCTTTTATATCCTTGTCGATTAGTCTTTTTCGTTCAATTCTTTTGTTGAATTGAGTGAAAAAGAGACCCCCTATGTTGGTATTGGTCAGTATCCATATCGGTCGGTATCGGATCGAGACATGCCAAACCGTATTGGTATCGGATCTGTATCGGCCGATACTGCAAACTATGGTCCATCTATACATACTCTCCCCCACTCCCCCCCCCCCCCCCCCCCCACCCCCCACCCAACCTCTTTTTTCTCTCTCTTAGTTGAACTTAACTTTCATGTACTATGTTTTTGTCATGCTGATTTTAAAATCCTTAGATTCTAAAGTCTCTCTCTACACCTCTATTTTAGCATCTAACCCTTATCTTCTCTTCTTGACCATCACAATATCATTATCAAACATCATATACCATGGAGGAACTCCTCCTGGATATGCCTAGTATTCTCATTCATAACTAGCGTGAAAAGGTATGAGCTTAATGTTGGATCTTTGATGCAAACTAACATAATAGAAAGTCCTTTACTCTCCTCCAACGGTTTGCACTGTCGTCGTGCCTCCAACATGCATATTCTTAATAGTCTCAGTATTGATAATAGGAACTTGTTTCTTTTCCAAAATTCACCACATTAACTCACTGGAAACTCTATCATAAGTTTTATCTAAGTCAATAAAAACTAAGCTCAAGTGACAAAGAGGTGGAGACATAAGCTATCTGGCTGAGTGGGTTTGATCACATGGAAAAGCGTATTATTCCTTCCAATTTAATGGTGGGAGTAAATAAAAATCAATAAAGACCATATGTAATCTTTTTTCTCCAAATATTTTCATTGATCATCTTAATAAATAAATGGCTTCTGTAATATATCTTTTCGACGTAACTCCAAATTGATTATCTGAAACTCTAGTTTATTTTCTAAATCTTTGCTTGATTACTCTCTCACATAATTTTATGGTATGGCTCGTAACCTTAATTTTTTAAAACTTTATTATCTCTCTTATTTTTATATATGGGTAGTATGTTAATAGTTCTCAATGCAACATACTTTTGCTTAGTACTTAGGATTTGATTGAATAAATTGGTAAGCCATATCAATCATTTCTTACCTAAGCATTTTCAAACCTTTAGGAATATCCTCATGGCCTACCACTATTCTACTTTTCTTCTTCTTGAAAGCAACCCTAACTTCATGAATTTCAATTTTACGAAAATAGCAATAAGACCTATCATGAAGTAACTCTATATCTAGATTAAGCTCTTCTACGTTGCTCTTACTAGTATGTTTTGGTCTTCACTCTTAATACATTTAATAGATATAT
This sequence comes from Iris macrosiphon, assembly GCA_036927795.1. NCBI lineage: Eukaryota > Viridiplantae > Streptophyta > Magnoliopsida > Asparagales > Iridaceae > Iris > Iris macrosiphon. The sequence continues at coordinate 131,996,482 of JAYESA010000006.1, read as the reverse complement.
TTAATATTACCTATGTCTCTACTCCTAGCAAGCCTCTCTCTCTCTCTCTCTCTCTCTCTCTCTCTCTCTATATATATATATATATATATATATATATATATATATATATATATTTCCTCCTCAGTTTCTAACATCCTATGCAAATAATCATAGACCTTAGATTTAGCTTCACTAACTGTGTTCTTAGCTTCATTCTTAGTCTCTATCTCAGTTTTTTTTTTCATTTTTACACTTTTGCACTCATTATAGAATTTTTTTGCCTTAAGTTACCTTTTGAACTTCCTCGTACCACCACCAACTTTCTTTAGAAGTGCAACCATTGCCTTTAGAAACTCCTACAAGCTCTTTTGCTACTCTCTAATGTAACAACTAACAACACATGATTTGAATGTCATTTCTAATTTATATCAGTAAAATATGAGTTGTTGTGGAAGATCTATAAGGTATTTGTTCAGTAACTTCGAGTGCATCTTCATGGTATCCTTCTTATAGTTATATGAGTCCCATGTAAATATGAACAAGCAACTCATAAGTCCTAACGTGAAATAGCCCATAAGGGCCCTTCTTTAAAGTACATCTGTAGCAGCAAAAAAGAACAGACATAAATAACTTTTTGACACAATCTGCATCTTTGAGAGAAACAAAACATAAATCAGTTTTAACATGATTAGGACCAAGAAAAATTTTCTAAACAAACAAATTATGCTTTAACATGTTCCCAAATGTAGCAAACTATGTTAAAGATTCAACAACAACAAAAACCTACATTTGTTAAGCATAAAGTCATCTCTCCAAGGCGAAAACCTAGACAGAAATAACCAAACTAAAAAAAAATCCATCTCAAAGTCATGTTTGAAGTTGATACCTACATTTGTTGAGCATAAAGTCATCGGTCTGATATGTGTCATTTCCCCCTCAAAACTGACATGTCGACCATGTTGGCTGATGAAACAGGATGCATTCGTCATGTGTTCATGAAGGCCAAATATCATCCAAACTAATCATTTTAGTACCTACATTTATGAGTAAAGTTTGAAATCACATTATCTTTGGATAAATTTGTAACAACCTATCTAGTTTGATTATGATTTAAACGAATAACCTCACTATCTCGATCCTTCTCTGATTAAAAAAACTTTCTTTATTTGTTTTGTTATAGGATACAATAGTTTGCTTTAAGAACAATTGATATCTTGGATTTCTATTGAAAGAAGGGCTAATTAGCGTTTAGACCCTAGATTTTATACCAGCTTAGAGTTTAAGTCCTAACATGTCCAAATAGAAAGTTTGGACCCTGGATTTTAAATTTTTGTTTCTTTTTTTCAATTATACCCTCAACATGAATAAAAGAACAAAAATCAACACAAGCTAAAAATAAGGGTATAATGGGAAAAAAGAAAATAAAAATTAAATTACAGGGTCCAAACTTTCCAATTGGACATGTTAGGGCTTAAACTCTAAGTTGGTATAAAATCCAAGGTCTAAACAGTAAACACTAATTAGCCCTTGAAAGAATTATAATCCTTTTTGTTCATTTCCCTCATGGTCACAGTGTCACATTACCTGTAGGAGAAATACCTCGTACCCCTTAAGGTACATTTTATTTTATTTTATTTCCAAAGTGCATGCTGCTTTCATTTAGTTGGAGTTATTGGCAAGCCATACTAGTTTTGTTCATTGGATCAACTAGAAGCAAATACCTGAGGTTGAGACCAAATTGGCAATATTTCGCTATAAATGTATTTGCAATATATAAGCGAGTTGATATTTTTCATAATATTTTAGAAGATTATTTGCTAGGGCTTTGATAGTGATAAATAATGAAAGGTCAATGTTGAAGAAGGTTTGTTGGAGAATCAAACTTCATCCTGTCTCAAAGCAGGTCAAGTTTGATAACATTACCTTTAGCTTTGTAGGAAGTTAGTTGTTAATATAAGCTTGTAAGACTCCATGTGATGTTAAGGATGGGGCCTGACCGAAGTTCCAGATGTTGTTATGACACGTATGTTGGTGGCCCAGTAATGTTTGTTGTACAACAGTTAGAACCTAATAACAACATTGTCTAGCAGCTAATTGTAGTTGAGGTGGTTCTTAAAGTTTTGCCTTTAGCTTCGTGCTGGTTTTATAGCATTATGTTCCTGACGTGTCTGTAACAGTTGTAAACCAACTTTAGTGATGTGGTTGACCGATATTTAATATCGAGTCCACACAGATCATTTATACCTGACATCCTGCGTCGCTGTGTCATGGGTCAAATTATGAGATATTTTGGTGCCCTTAACGTTGATGCAACCTTTGGTATTGGCCCTTAACGTTGGTATTTTCGGTTTCCTCGCTATTGTGGACTTGTAGTTAGGATTTCATCTATTTGTCCCTTTCTTAGATGAGAGAAACTAGATCTCTTGGTATTAGTCCTATTGGGCCTACTTTGGCTAGGTTTGGGATTGCTTGTTGGAGTCTGCTTCTGCTTTTTTTTTCTTGGAAAACGGTCCTAGGCTGTTGCTAACAACAGCTTATCAAACAACTTTCCAAGAGTTGGTACAATTTTGGGACAGCTTTTGACAATAGCCTCCCCCTGGTGTCAAAAGTTGCTTATGTTGTGGGCTTTCAAAATGCAGCAGCAACCCCAAACCAAGCCTTTATTTGGCACTCATAAGTTGACCGAAATCCTGACTATGATCGAGAGATGCTTGCTGTTTATAATGACGCAATAATTATTTCGATATTATCACTATTGCGTCGTTATCGTAGCTAATCCAATTGTATGTTGGGAAGCGCTACGGACAATGTCATTATCCGAATTGATAATTTGTACACCTGAGGCTGAAATTTCAAGATTTCATTAGGACGTGGCACAATGACCATGATTGAAATACAGGTTATTACTATAGTTGTTATTACTATAGTTTCTCCGAATATCATACGTAGAGTTAAAATTTATACCAATTACCAAGCACTAAACCATGCAAGTGATGTACTTAATCCCTCTATTTTTCTGATGAAAGATTTGATCTCTCTACTTTTGATATCTCAAAGGAACTTATATACTGAATTTGTATGAACAGGTTGCTCATGTTTTCTTAGGCTTTGTCTAGCGGTTCTGTGGGCTTGTATCTCTAGCAATGGCAATGTAGGGTTCCTTTTGTCCTCCATACTGGAATTAAATAAGTCTGTAGACGTGTAGAGCTGCTAGTCCCACATGTTCTTCATGGTATTTAAAGGTCCCTTTTTTTTTAACTCTCATACATGCTTTAATAGTTTAATGTACAGTAACTTACTTTCTGCCTTTATCCATGTCCTTGCTGCTGTTATCCATACTCTCTTGCTGCAATCTTTTGTGCACATATATGCCCAAGTGTAGACTATAATGTCAAAACTATTTCAGTGAACTACTTTATTAATACAGTGTTGCAGATTTGAGAACATTTTGCTTTTCAGGTCATTAATGGTGGTTTCATGGTAGCATTTGCTGGCAGTAAGTTTGCAGCAAGGTCCCCTCCCACATTTGTTGGTAATAGTACTTACGTTGTAACCGGCTTTACTTTGGTAAGTTTGTAAATCATGTGTCCTGGACTCAAATATGAAGGAGCAAAAATGTTCGCATTCAATCTCTTTCTCTTCATATGCTCTTGCAGGTGCTTGAATTTAAGAAAGGCACCCTCCAGAACTTCTACTGGAAGACAGACGGCTGTTCATCTTGTTCTGGGAAGTCGAACTTCGTTTGCCTTAATAAAAAGGAGTGTGCCATTAAAACATCCAGCTGCAAAAGCCAGAGTGGTTCGGTGGACTGCAGCATTGGAATTCAGTTGGCATTCTCAGGTACTGACAAGCATGATGCAGTGCTCAACTCCTGGTTCGAGGTGTCTAATCTCCGACAGTACTCTCTCTTTGGACTGTACTCCAACCTGAAGAGTTCTCTCACTGACCAGTTCAACAGTTTCTTCTAAGGCAATTTCCTAATACCATTAGTTTTGTAATTTTCACTGGCTTTGCCGCTTGTGCTCATCTGGACTTTGTTTCTGGCAGATGTAAAGAAAATGATGGAGACATTACTCACACACAAACATCATTATTGTGAATGTACTAGAGCTTGACGCTTTCATTATCTTGTATTGTTTGGTATTTGTTAGTTGAAACCGTTTTTACTCTTTCTTCGGTTATTTTGTCATGCTTCTTTGGTTTTGTTTGGTGAGTTATTATTGGTGAGCTGTGGATTGACTATTTCTTCCTGATGTTATAATCGAACTAATATATTACTCTGTGCTGTCATTTTCTTTTTGATATAGCTATGAATATGTATTGGTGGACCTACTGAGAAGTATGGGTTAAACTTGTGGTCTGCTGTTTGTATGCCTTTCCTCGGCATACTTCCATCATGGATAATCAGAAGCAATTGTTTATGTACAAAGTGCTAATGTGGGATAAGCCTAACTGGCTTTCCACTTAACTTTCAACTTATAATACAATAACTTAAAAGTTTGTTGAGATTATCCAAATTTTGTCATCTTCCTTGAGTGGATTTGAGAACACATCTCATCTAAGTATCCAAAATTGTCTCACCTCACTGGTGAGCTTAACCCCTTCAACCTCACTTGTAGCTGCTGCTTATTTTTCTGAAAAGCAACACTTTTCAAATCTATTGCTTTTGACGTGCTACTTCTGAAAGCAGGGATAACGTTGTTGAGACTTTCAAAAGCTGTTGTAGTTTTTTTTTTTTTTTTTTTTTTTTGAGATGTACGTACATGACTTTACGCACGCTGCGTTGCATGTCATTTGGGCCCACTGCCTCCCCACCTCCCCTGCAGTTTGATCCCGCGACCTCCGTCCAGCCAGAAAGGTTATATCTCTTCTTATTGATCACAAGAACCAGTTGAATTCGATACTGGTGTTCTTCTTTACCTTCTTTATTTTTAGATTCTACTACCTTATGCCATGTGGGTTTTTATTACAAAAAACAACTTTTTGTAACACACGTCAGATCTTGTCATTGTTAATAATTTTAGCATAAAAAAAACAAGTTACCACACCATATTGTGATGTTACCAAACTTTCAATATTTAGTTACCAAACAAATTCAAACAATAACATATGATAGCAACCAAACAAGTTTAATCAACAACATATAATAGGAACTTAAGCCAACAAGCTACCACTTTTTTTGATGACCAGTGACGTTCATGTGCATTGCAGATGCCAATAAAAAAGAAAATAAATTATAATATTATTAAAGTATTAGATAAAAATTCAAAATATGATTTGAATATATTTTAATTAGGATTTGCTATAAATATGTTTTTAGAATTTTGGATATGTGTTTAAGTTAGATAATATCATATAGTTAGTTTAATTTAAATATATTTTAGGATTTATTATATATTTCGGTAGTTAGAATGATTTTAGGTTTTATTTTTATTTTTATTTTCTTAACTACGTGAGGAGATATCAGATGAGGTAGCTAATTTTTTTTTATTTATATTAATAATTGAGGATACCACATACGACTTAGATGAATCATTTTTGAGTTATTTCTAAATCGCATTGTAATGGTAGAGATGGAGATAAGCTTCACCCAATACCAAATCCAACCCTAATGTGGTTGTATGAATGTAAAGTATGCCTCGCCTATTGGTTTAGGCACTTTAGTGAACAACTTTCTCCAAAGAGTGGTTGCCAACATAGAAGCAATGACAAAACCTCTTTTGTGCTCCAAATTAAGATGGTTATATATTCATGATCCCTGCAGAATGTCCTCTACCTTCCCTCTCATCCCCAAGTTCATAATCATGTAGTTTATTAGAATTGCCTTTGCATACAAAGGCACAATTAAAGCAAAAGTTTTTGTGCATGAAAACGTCAGCTTGAGAGCATTAATAATATGAAGATCTAAACACAGATCTTCAATATGCTTGAATATTATTAAACTTAGTTTATTGTCTCATGATGGATATTTTCTCCAAATCTAGTCACTGAGGTCTTCGGAAAGAAGAAAAAAAAAACATGTATGCTTAATATATTAATCCCTTTACAGCCTAATAACAAATTAAGCTTTAACTAGTACGTACGCATCAGTATCATTATACACATATGCTAAGAAACACGGGACAACTTCTTTCCCATCCCATGAGGATCATCGATCGGATCGAAAGCATTGCTGCTTTCTTCGTGACAGCACCAAGAAACGCATAAATGGTAACCTATGATGCGACGTTCCAGCTGTTAACAACCTCTTACATCGTATCGATCGAGAATACACTAGATAGAAGGCATTGACCACCATGTAGCTGATTGCAAATATATTAGTCCTGACATGTATAATTGACGAACTTTTGGCGACAACTATTCGTTTTTTGTAATCCATTTGCGACAATGCCGGTTAATAAGATCTCTTCCAAAGTTGAGGTGGTTGATATGTGCCGGATAACAAAGATTGCAGTCAAGTATGTAAAATACAAAAGACAACAAGTAACAAATGAAATATTACAAGTTTCTGGAAATGTAAGCCTTAAAAACTTTCAAGAGAATTGCTACAACCAGAATGAATAGAAGAAGAAGCACGGAGATGAAATCATCGCTAGGGTGATGAAGATCGTTGTTGCTCAAATTAAAGCAAAGATTCGATCATTTACGCCGATCTGCTCCCAGGAACCAGCAAATTTGAAGAGATAAACTTCTTGAATACTACTTCATCACTCTTGCACGGACAAAACTTCGTTGCTTCAAATAATTGCAGCTAACTCTCCTCCCGTAGCTTATTATCCCTTAGTATCTCCCCAAAAAAGAAGGACTTTAGATTATATAAGGGAGCCAAGCCCCCTAATAGCCCAGTCCTTATAATGGACAGTAAATCCAGAGAGTAACTTATCATTAACTGGACGATAACAGTAGTAATCCCCACTAAGTGGACGGTTACACCCACGAAGCAAATAAACAGTCGTTCCGCACGAACCGTAGTTCCACATGACCTGTTGTGCCCCGCGGGAGATGCCATAAAGTGCCACTTTGCACCCTTCTCCCTCGTCCGGTTCCGAGTCCGAGTCTGAGTCGCTAGGCCTCTTCGGGTCCTAGCTCAAAAGAAAATTTTCCAAAAACGCAAATATTTCCTGGAGGTCTTGAACATTGCACTCTAGTGGGCACCCCATCATATCAACCACATGGACTACCATTCTCCGTGTGTACAAGTCAATAAAAGAAGGATCTTATATTAAAATACACATTTGGGGTTACCACATGGATGTGGGACTATTTCTAGATACCAAATTCAAAATCTCTAACAATCTTCCACATATTTTAATATATGGACGGAGCGTTCCCCACAGTGACTGTATATCATGCATTATGATAGATGTCGCTTACGACTTGAATCTTCCTGCATGGATCAAACAACGATATGATACAGAATGGACTATGTCTTGAATTCACTGTCATAATTGTTATTATTCCTACTCACACAATGATATCAATTATTCCTCTGGTTCCATATTAAAGGCCATGTGCTGACCTGGTATCTATGTGCGTATCTTGGGTGTCTACAAGTTTACCCTCAAGAGACGACATTCATCTATGTTCATACACATAGGAGAGTTATTAAAGAGTTTAAATCTTCCAACATGAGGTCTTTCGTCTCCTTGCGGTGATATGTCGTTATGACATAGCCCGAAGCCGAGGTCCAACCTCTTGGTGGTGTCATACCACTATAGCATGAGGTCATAGTCGCTTTGTAGTGATGAACTACCACTCTTAATATTTCAACATGAGGCTACCTGCCTTAATATGGTGCTATGCTGTCGTGATATTGTTCGAAGCCGTGGTACCAGCTTGTGGTGTCATGCCACTGTAACACGGGGGGTACTAATCCCTTTGTAGTGCTGAGCTACCCGTGCTTCTTGTTAAGCACGCTATGCATCCAAATACTCAAGAACTCGTTAAGGCATAAAGCTATTATCTCACAGGACTTGCTCTATACAAAGAGAAAATATTACCGTAGAGGTTCCGAGATGCAATCACAATAATGTTCTCAAGGACTAACCTCTGTACTTGATGTTTCCAGTCAATAATCCTTCTTTAAGTCAAAAGCAAGATGTATAGTAGATTTCTCTTTGAACTAACAACATAATACTTCAAGGTAGAATTACAAAGACATCAGAATTTCTTCAAGCCTATTTTCTTTTTGTGTCCTCGACCAGCTGGCGCTTGAGGATTTTGGTGAACGAATCTGCCATATTCTTCTAGCTCCGAACATTAACCACTGTAGTGATGTCATCCTTAACGAGCTCATTTAGTACTGTATTGTGACGAAGTGTCACAGTCCTTTTCTTACTATTGAAGAGATCATTTAATGCCACTGCTATATCGTATGATTATTGTAGTAGATCGGTATAGTCGAAATACGTGCCCCCAACAAGAGAAATATTATACATGATCTCTCAAAGTCTTTCTGATTCATCTGCTGCAACTGTCAGAGCATAGAACTCATACTTCATAGAAGAGTGAGTTAGCAAAGTCTGCTTCTTCGACTTCTATGATATAGCAACATCACCCATGGAGAAGATATATCCTCATGTGGACCTTCTGCTCTCATCTTCTAAGCACCAATTAGCATCACCAAAATCTTCCACCATAGCTAGATAACTATTATAGTGTAATGCAAACTTCTAAGTCCTCTTGAGATATCTCATATTTTTTACAGCTTTCCAATGTTCCATATTTGGATTGCTCGTGAACCGACTCAGCATCCCTACTACGAAAGCAATGCCATGTCTAGTGACACTCATAGAATACATTAAGTTATCAATGACGCTTAATACTCCAACTGCCATATACTTTTCATAGATTTGGCTTCAGCTTCTTGTCACACCTATAAGGAGTATCAATTCTTGAAAGATCATGATATGCATAGCATGTGAGCATATTTTCTACGTAGTGAGCTTGTGATAGAGCAACTCCGAATTTCGTCCAGATAATCTTCTCCTAAGGATGACATCAACATCTTCCATGTCCTTCATACTAAACTTGGACGAGAAAAAAATTCCTTGTATTTGTGACGCATTTTAGATATATATCCAACATTGTCCACATAGAGACACAATAAACCATATGCCATCAGCGAATTTTATGTTTACATACTTATCTGTCTTGCTGACCATGGTAGCCATTTAGTCTAATAATTTTATCAAACTTCTTATGGCACATCTTAGGAGGTTGCTTTAGACCATACATAGATTTTACTAACTTGCATACTTTGTCTTCAAGCCTCTTGACGATAAACCATTTTGGTTGCTTCATGTAAATATCTTCAGTCAGGTCACTATTCATGAATGCTATTTTGACATCCAATTGATAAATCACCAACTAGTGAATTGTATCCAAAGTAATAAACATCCTGATAGTTGCCATCAACGCAATTAGTGCATATGTGTCAAAATAGTCAATCTCCTATTTCTGAGAAAAATCATTTATCCACCAGTCTTGCCTTGAACTTATCAACAGTTCCGTTGGCTTTCATATCTTCTTCTTGAAGATCCATTTACATCAGATGGATTTAGCACATTCATGCAGATTGACTAACACCCAAGTGTTATTGGATGTTATGGAGTCAATTTCGTCGTTGATTGCCTCATTCTCCAATATAGCATTTATGGTATTCAACGCCTCATCATAGGTAAGTGGATCTACTTTTACATGATAGATGATAAGGTCTTTCTCGAAATCCTTCGGCCTCCTCACTCGCTTTGATGATGGCTCAGCGGGTGCTGGTTCAAGTATTACATCTTCACTTGCAACTTTTTCTTGGACTATATCTTCTTTGGAAGTGATAGCCTCCTCAGTACTTACAGTGTTCTTCGAAAGATCCGCTAGAACAATATTCTTGTGCCAGACAAACTTATCCTTAATGAATTCAATGTCGTAGGATTCAATGATCTGATTTGATTCAAAATCAAGGAACCTACGAGTATTACTCTTCTCAAAATAATTCAGGAATATAGTATTCGTAGTCCTCGTTTTCAGCTTTTGAATCTTAATATCGAAAAGCTTCGCATATTCCAGACACGTACTCGCACACTCGAATGACATTCAAGTTAGTCTAACATTGAACCATAGTTTATGAAGAGTGATGCATGCATATGCGAACGACACTCTATTGAAAAGAAAAGTAGTCGTTAGTATAGCTTCTCCCTAGAAGCATTTTGGACCAGTTATCAGCGACATAGAGTTCATCATCTCCGACAACGTTCATTTCATCCTTTCTACTGCTCCATTAGATTGGAGTGAATACAGAGTAGTCATTTTATTGACAATTCTATGTTCTTTGCATAACAATGTGAATTCAAGAGAACGATACTCTCCGGCTCAATCGTCACTGAGACTTTTGAGTTGTTGTCCTGTTTGATGTTCAGGTTCAGCCTTAAAGTCTTTGAACTTCTTGAACATTTCATCTTTCAATTTGAGAAAATAGACGAACGTGTACTTCGAGATGTCGTCGATGAATGTAATAAAATACCTCATCCCCGCCTTTGTGGAGAAGTGCTTAAAGTCACAGATATCAGAGTACACTAACTCCATAAGATTTGTACTTTGGTTCACCCTTTTGAACACTTTCTTATAATTTTAGTCTTCTCACAGACTTCACATTTCTCCATTTCCTTACCCCTATCTTTGGAGATAATGTCTAGACTAGACATTTTGTTTATTCTTTTACAATGAATATGTCATATTCTATTGTGCCATAACTCAAGAGAGAAACCTGAAACAAATACTTTATTAATACATTCAGGTGAATTTACAACTTACAATTTGTCACGACCCGCACCCGGAAATTTGGGCACGAGTGCGTGGGTACGTCCAGCCTACGCCGCAGAATCGGCGGTAGTACGCTGTCTAGGTCAAATCCAGATTTACTAACTAGCTCATTCACAAATAACATAGGCAAGATAATAATGAGAAATGAAACTTAAGATTTCAACTGAATTAAATGTGACAACAAATTCAAATGTTTAGTACAGGAATTCCAAAATGAAATCGGGGACAAACCCGATTAAATAAGATAAAGAGCAAAACTAAGATAACTACTGCTAACTACTCAGCAGGAGTAGCTTCCTGTGCGGGAACTGGCTCTGCAACTGTATCACCTGCTGCCTCATAGGGTCCATAATAGGTGGGGGCAAGGTTCTCATCATCGCCTAAACAACAGATCCAGTCAGGAAAGGAGCAAAGTACACAGTGCACGACAAGATTAAACTAAATATTTTATGACAATTAAATATTGGATATCATGTTGAGAAACAGCATTAGCAGAACATTATTATCTCAGAGTTAGCTGTAAACAGGAATATGAGAAACAGAAATAAATGGAACAGGAAATGAACTACAATAGCCAGCAAGAAATATAACATGATCAGAACTATCTGTGTGAACTTGTGTTTATTTTTAGAATACTTAGTTGGCATGTAGGGGTTTATAAGGCTAATCCGGCCGTCATAAACGGCTATTAGACAATACAATCGAGATCCGGCTGATGGACAGTCGTGTACCAACAGCTATTAGACAATCCAGGGGAAAGGGTAAACTACATGCCTTCTAGGTATTCTCCCACCCGACATGAAAAACAAGACAGGAACTACCAATATTCAAGACATGAAATTCAACATTTCTAACACTAGGTGTAAACATCAAGGGTACATGTATAGCAGGGGATTAATTATCACAGTATATAAAGATTAACTTGAAGTGCAGGTACTTGCCTGTTGTTTGGATCTGATTAAATTAGTTCTTGGGGGAAAAGTCCAGAGATGAGTCCAAAAGATGAAATAGACATTACCATCATGCTCAGAAGATGTCAAATAGCTAGAAACGCCTGTCCTTGGGTCCAATTTGGAGACAAGGGCAAAAACGGCAGTTTCGGGTCAAAACGGGGTCCGCCGCTGGGCCCGCTTTGCACCGAAAAACGTGTCTAGGTCAACGGTCTCCAAATTCACCAAACTTAGTGTCAACAGGTCAGGAACGATGATACGAACCCAACGAAACTTCCAGATTTGGATTCCGATGAGCCGAACACAAAATCGCCCGTCGAGCGGGACCTGTGGGGCCCACGACACGCGATTTCGTCAACGTTCTCAGAATCGAACCAAACTTGACCCACAGGACCAGCGTATCGCTACGAGTCCGATGGCGCAAGTTTTGTCTCGATCCGACGTGTGTACACAAAGTTAGGTCGAATTGCAGAAAAAGTGGATACGGGGCGATGTCCGCGGATACGCGTTGATTCCGGGGTGCACGCACACCCGAATCAGCTTCCACGAAAACTCACACATCCGTATCGATGATGCGTACGTATCTGTGAAGACCGCACGCGACCAAGTCGTCCCGTTTGGCGGGGCGCACTCAGTTCCGGGGTGAAACAGGGTCTAGTTTTTTCCTGTTTTTGGATCGCGGTGTGCGATCACCACAGGACGCGGTGCCCCGAACAGTTTGTCCGGACACCGAGAGGGTCATACAGGCTTCATAACGCAATTTGCGGAATTGAAAACGGAGCTACGAGGCGAAAGTTACACGTACCTAAAGGGGACCCGGAAATCAGGGTCGAGACGTGTCCGACTCGTGTCGGACACGAAAATGGAAATTAGGGCTAGGGTTAGGGCTTCGCCGGAAAACGGCCGAGGACGGCGGAGGGCGGCCGCTGGGCGGCCGGCGAGGGGGGGGAACTGCTCGCCGAGGGGCGGCGCGTCGTTCACGGGGGCGGCGGCGGCTCGGGGCGGCCGGCAGCGGCGGCTGCGGCTGCTGCTTGCTGCTGTGGCCACTGCGGGGAGGAGACGGCGGGCGGCGCCGAGGGGGAGGGAGGCGCTGGGCGGTCGGCGAGGCGGTCGGCGGCTCGGGCGGAGCGTGGCGGCGAGTGGTGGCGTGGGCTCGGTGGTGAGGAGGAGGAGGAGAAAGGGTGAGGGTTTAAAAAGGGGCGGAGACGGTTGCGCGGGGCCGAGGGAGGCGGCGGCCAGCGCGGGGGTCGGGGGTGCGTGGCCGCGGGCAGCGCGAGGGTCGGGGGGTGGCGACGTGGCCGAGGGCGGGGCGGCAGCCGCGGGAGGCGGCGGCTGACTATGGCAGAGGGGAGGAACGAGTGAGCGGGTCGGGGTCCGGGCGGGTCGGGTTCAAGCGGACCCGACCCGTTAGGGTGGCGGGCCGCGGGGGACTGGGCCGGGCCGGCCCAATGGGCCGTGGGCTGGGATTAAATATAAATAATAATAATAATAATAATAATAATAATAATAATAATAATAATAATTAATTAATTAAATGGTTTTAGGTGATTTAAAAATAGGTCCGGGGTCCAATAAATTCCAGAAAAATTACCCTAAGTCCAGTTTTCCATTTTACACCCAAAAATATTATTTTCATAATATTTTAATATTGTTTAATATCAATTAAAAATCATGTAATAATTTAAAACCCTGTTTTTAATTTCAGAAAATTCCCAGAAAATTCCAGAAAATTGTGAAAAATCCCAATTTTAGTATTTTTGAAAAAATCAGGGGCTTACACAATTTGAATATTCCTTCGATACAAAAAGCTTTTTCGATGTATGCTTTTTTGTAGGATATTACCATCTGGCTAGCATTGATGTCTATTCTCAAGTCTGTGTTACAGAGAAGGCTCCCAGAGATCATGTTATTGACAATAACAGGTACATGCTTCGCGTTCTCTAGGGTGAGTGATTTCTTCGAAGTTTGTTTCAGCACCACTAACCCGATCCCTAGAAATTCAACGTGAGATTTGTTTGCCATTAGAACCTTCTCAAAAGTAGATTCGTAAGTGGTGAACAATTTTTTCTTTGACATACATGGCAAGATGCACCCGTGTCCACCCATCAATCTATGTTTATACTAGATGAGTCAACTTGCGCAGTCATAGCAACCAAGTTAAGCTCACTTTGCTATTTTGGCTTTGGTTTGGGATTGGACCTGCAGTCCATCCTGAAATGGCCCTTCTTGCCACAGTTGAAGCAAGTCTCATCATTGCTACACTTGGGCTTGAAAGAAGTTGATTTCACCTTCAGATAGTTGAAGACATTCTTTATGTTGTTGTAGGAAGCCTTATGTTCCCCTTTGAATCTCCAGATTGTAATGCTTGTCTTGGCAAACTGCTTGGACAGGATATCCATTTTAACTTGGTTTCTCGCTTCGACTAATTCAATATGATAAAAGCGTAGGTCTTCTAGTATAGTCTTTATTTTCTTGTGGTACATATCGGTAGAAAAGCGATTCCAGACAGAAGTGATCTTGGAGATAATTGCTCCCACCATGAACTTGTCAACTAGAGGCATTTCCTCCTTCTTCAACTTTTGCTGCAACTTTAGTAATTCTTTGACTTGTGGTAGCATAGTTTTCTCATCTTCAAATTCTATGTTTATTCGAGGAGATGAATCTTGGAAATATTTTCGTCATCTTTGTACTGTCTTTCAAGAGACTCACAAACGTCTCTTGCAAACACTTTCTTGTTGTATGACTTTGCCATGGAATCATCCATGGAGTTGAGAATCAACAACTTGCATAGGTTGTTGTCTCTCCTCCATATTTATTGTTAGGTAATAACGTTGGCAATAACTTGAATATCATCTGTGTTTGGAAGAATATGTTCTAGATCTGTCAATACATAATCAACATTGACGAGTTGAAGATTTAGGCTAATCTTCCTCTTACAGTTGTTGTAATACTCCCTATCGAACTTCTCAAGTTTATGAAAACTTGTGTCCAGGAGACCTGCACGATTTTTCATCTTTATTGCTCGGATCTTATTTTGAGATTGGTGATGTCGGGTTACAAAGATCGTACAAAAGTATGTAAAATGCAAAATACAACAACTAATAAATAAAATATTACAAGCTTCTGGAAATTTAAGCATTAAATTTTTTCAACAGAATTCCTACAACGAAAATGAATAGAAGAAGAAATACGGAGATAAAATCCTCGTTGGGGGTGATAAAGATCATCATTGCTCAAAGCAAGATTCGATCCTTTCTGTCGATCTGCTCCTATGAACCAGCAAGTTCGAAGAGATGAACTTCTGGAATACTTTTTTGTCACCCTTGTATGGATAGAATTGGGACAACACGGACATAACTTCGTTGTTTCAAAAAATTACAGCAAACTTTCTCTCGTAGCTTTTAATCTCTCTCTCTTTCTGACATGAGATTATATAGGGGATCAAAACCTCCTAACAGTCAACTCCCCATAATGGACAGTAAATACGGAGAGTAGATTTCCATTAAGAGGGCAGTTACATCAGTCCAGAGAGTAACTATCCCTTTCACTAATTAGGTGGTTACGCCCATGAACCAAATGAACATTAGTTCTATGTGATTCCACAGAAGCAACTTCTGTGTGAACGGCAGTTCTGCGAGAGCAATAGTCACGCGAATCGCAGTTCCCAGAAGCTGCCTCCTTGCACGAACCCAAGTTCGGCGGGAGATGCCTTATCGCGCGAACCACATTTTCGTGTGATCCGCTGCGTACCGCGTGACTCCGCTAATCCTGCCACTTTGTGTCCTTTGTCCTCGTCCGAGTTCGAGTCGCTAGGTCCCTTCGGGACCTAACTCCAAAAAAAAATCGCTAAAAAACACAAATATTTTATGGAGGTCTTGAACCTTGCTCTCTAGTAAAACATTGCATTGTACCAACCACATGGACTACCACACCCTACGTTTATAGATCAACAGCAATATCTGTTGCTGCTAAGAAGTCTCTGGTCGTGGAGCACGAGTCTATCATGTCTTGTTCCTTGGTATCTCCATTATTCGACTCAGAAATATAATTTAAGAAGGCGGTTACAAGAACAAAAAAGTCTTAGGTGGATTTTAATTTCTACGATAAATCATTTTGAATGTCCATTAGAAAAGATTTCCATTCTTTAAAATATTGTAGCTTACAGCACCTTTTGTTCTGGATTTATGGTAAGTAATGATCAGTTGGGGTTGGCCAGTTGGGATAGTTTGGAATTTAATGCATAAGAAATGTATAAAACCAATTAATGGGTGCTAACTGGTGTTCTAAAAATGTCGATCTTGACCTTGTTGACTATGACTCGGTCATTATGGGCCATATACTTATTAAAAAATAAAATCGTATCCTAACCTTTTGGTTTTGTAGGAAAATCTCCGAGATATCAGTATATTCCTCTACTTTGATTTAGAAAATAAAAATAATAATAATACTAGAATCTATCTATGTTTCACAGGCACGAAAAAGTGGTGTTGGTATCAAGCACATATTCATGCAACATAAGTGACCTACTGAACTGAAAATACATGTATCCCATATTCGTATTGTGTCGGAATATATCCGTATCGGAATAGTACCCGACTCATCGTCTGGTTCGACCGGTGACAAGCAACGGACTAGAAAGAAAGTAGAGGTTGAGATACGGGAAGGAGGTGGTCACAATGTCGGCATCTCAGGTGCTAGTGAGGAACCCACTTGGCAAATGCTTACTAATGCATTGCAGGCATGGTGCCAGTAAGGTTATGATGTGTATTCCAACATCAATAGAATTCAGCAGCAGACCACCACCAATTGCTCTCCTTTCTTTTCTTTTACTTTTGCATGCTCTTCATATGTCAATTGCTCTTCTTCTTCTTCTTTTTTACTTTTGCATGCTCTTCATCAAATTTGCACAGTAGAGACACATGGAACAGATCATTCCCATCTAGATTGATTGCTCCATTATTATTCTTGACAAGAAATTTTATGAACATTGAAAGTTACAAGGTAACTTGGCAAATCTAAACAAATTAATGTTCAGCTTCGTCTCATTTTCTTGTTGTGCTTGACAAGAATCAGAACCAGTTGTGCAGTTGGTTGATGATAGAAAATAACAGTATAAGCCAATGGGCAGTTGGAGGAATGTGCATTGCTTGCCACCCAACGGCACAAGGTGGTGGAGTGACCAGCACAGCCGCACGAGGCCAATTGCCCCCCGACAAGGCCGAGAACTCTGAATCAAAGTCGAATTTGTTCTCTCCTATCCTAAATAAAAAAAACCTTCTTAAATATGGGACTTGTCCTTGAAGGATCTCTCGCTTTCATCATAGAAGTGGACACAATTAGTGAATCAAAATGTACTCTTGCGCTTAGTCTCCTAATGCATAGTAGGCCTAATATTTGATCCTTGGAGCTCCCCCATTTATTTTAGGCAAATTCTAAAGGCACTCCAACAATTACTTAGGATAGTACAAATTTTGGTTTTTTTTTTTTTTTTTTTACAAGTTTGCCATCAAAAATTGCTTCAGGCACGCCAAATTTTTTTTCCGAACTGTCACAATGTTGACAGGGACTGCCAACATTTTTGACAATCCTAATTATTATGGCTGTCAAAAATGTTGTTGGAAGGACTGTCAATATTGTAAAAAAAAAATTGACAGTCCTTCATATTGGAAGGACTGTCAAGGACTTTAAAAAAATTTGACCGTCTTTCGTATTGGAAGGACTGTCAATTTTGTTTTCAGTCCTAAGAAGAGACGTAGAAGAAGAAGCAGCAGCAACAACAGGGGGGCGGCGAGCGGGTGAGGCGAGGGTCGGAGGCGCGCGCGGGGAGGCGGCGCACGGCGGAGGCGCATGCTCGCGGGGGGCTGCGCGCGGCAAAGGCAAGCGCTCACGGGCGCTGCGCGCGACTGAGGCGCACGTACGCGCGCGTGGGGTTGCGCGCGACAGAGGCAGCGGAGGGTTGGAGGTAGGGGTTATGGTGCACCACCGTCATCGACGCCCTCTGCCACGCCGGCCAGGTCTCCCGCGCGCAGGAGGTCCTCCGCCAGATGCTCGAACGCGGTTGTCCGCCCAACGTCGCCACCTTCAACGTCCTCATCCGCGCCCACGTCAAGTCCAATCGCCCGTCCGATCAGGTCCTGCACGCACACGGGGTGGCTCCTCCTCCGCCTCAGCCTCCTCCTCCTCCTCCTCCGACGGTTGGAGTTGGGGTTGGGGTTGGGGTTAGGGTTGGGCTGTCCTGAGTAAATTTTGAGCCGTCCTTAGTAAAAATTTCAAAAAACTGACCTGTCCTGAAGTAATGGACTGTCCTAAGTAAAATTTGATGTGCCTTTAGAATTTGTCTTATTTTATGGAAGCACGAACACTCCGAAGATCAGTGTTCTTGTCGTGTCAGACACCTATAGGACACAACAACATGCCAAAATGAATGTTTTGTCCATGTTGTATCCGTGTGTCCATATGAGCACATAGGAACATCACTAGACAGACCATATAAATTTACTCTTGTGTTGTTTTATTCCTAAGTTCGTAAATTGGTATTTCCAAATCTAGTCACCCCAAATCTTTGATTTTGCCGAATCTTTAAATTTGGTTCTCCTTAAACTACAAGTGACTTTTTCAAGGCACAGGTGCTGTGCTGGAAGAGGACAAGGCATGGTGGGGACTAACCTACTGGTCCCTGGCTTCCACTCTACTCACCAGCACTGTTTCCCATTGAATTCCTCTTGTGATGGTCCATGCTCCTCTGCAACAACCATCACTAAAAACCTAAAATCATATCAGCAGTCAAATATTACAGTAGTAAGCAAAACACTAATGAAAATGTTCATCAGAGCACAAATTTCTTTTTTTTTTTCTTCTTAGATTTGACAAGAACTCGTGCCAAAGTACGCCTTACCAAAAAGCTACAGTATACCTTTTTTTTTGAACTTCCGACATAACATTCGGAGTCCGACGTAACGCTCAAGACTTTGTGCACACTATATTGCATGTCTTTGGACCCACTGTTCTCCAACTCCCACCATTTATAAATAGAAGAAATAATACGTCCCCATGGCTCGATCCACTGATCTTCTGCCACCCAGACAAGATCTTATATCTCTTCTCGGTAACCTCTTCGGTAACCACAAGTGACATTCGAGTTCGGTAAAAAAGCTACATAATACATGTACCACAACTAAAACAGTGAAATATTATTCTCGGCATATCACAATTTGAAACAATATAACTAAACAGTTAGTGGTAGTTTTTTTTTACTGTACCATATGTATTTGTCTGATGTACCAAAATACAAACTTTTTTTAATACCACAATTGGCTAGTCACAGGTATCTTGACCTATTCATGAAAATTTGCAGGACCTAAACTAAAGTTCCCCTTTTCCAAAACAAATATTTTTCATTGTCTCTACAGTACAGAACATTGTAGAACCATATTGTCTATTTCTATGATTTTACCATTTGTTATAATCTAAAACTACCATTACAGGCTATGTATATTGGATTTTAAACTCTAAGAGGGTCCTTACATGTATCATTTCATGAATAAAGGACAATTTTCCCTTTTTTTTTACTATGTTTTCATTATTATTGTCATTACTAAGGATTTGCTTGATTAACAACAACAATAAGAAGAAAACAGTATAATGTCATAGAGTAACCCCTGGATAACTAGTTGTTCAGTATGATTGGATTTTCTAAAGAAGATTTGATCCACAAGTTTATATATGATGGTGGCTAACAGTGTTAGAATATAAAAAATTCTTAATCCTTGTTCTGAGTTTTGATATTGTAGCAAGCACTTTGATATAACTCTCACTCTGAACAATCAAAGTTCAAATTGCTGAGTCTGTCACATAGGTTGAAGTATTCCTCCATGAATACGGGAAAGGAGAGACAAAAAAGGATTGTTCGGTTCGAGGATGTTAGAAATATATAACAATCTCTCTTTCTCTTTTCAAAATTTCAAATTTTTAGTGTACAAGCATATATTTTTCATTTTTCGACACGAGAATACAATGTGGTGTCTTATAAACTTATCTGACAATTAGTGACATTTGAGAGGACTATCGTTTGATAGACAGTAACTTTTGGTTCTTTCATCATGAAGATAGGGTTTCTGAGTCACAAAATTAATCTTTTTTGTAAAATGTCACTAAAATTATATATATGTGGACCCTTTCCATTCAGTATTAACGAAAACCTCATGGCACTGGTATGTCCTCTGAGGACTATTTGAAAGTTGAACTTGGTATATATTTTCATCAAAGGTTTGCTTCATTGGTATCAGATTCGGAATCGAATCCTTCCTATGAGTATCAGGATCGATGATATCGACAGTTTCAAATCAAAATATGAAATTTTTTTGGTATTGGAAAACAAATAATTATCAAAATTTTAGATTTTTTTTTTATATTTAGGAATAATTTTAAGTATTTCATGTGTTGTTTTTTAGTAATTTTGGAATTAAATGAAATAGTAGTCATTATTGTCGATTGGTTTATCTACGATAAATAAATAAATAAAAAAATTACATGCTTTTATAATCTTACTATATTTTTATATCCTTGCCGATTAATATTTTCGTTTAATTTTCTTTGTCGAATTGGCTAAAAAAAAGACCTTCGATGTCGGTATCGATCAATATCGATATTGGACGATATCTAATCTAGACATGCCAAACCGTATCTATATTGCCGTATTGGATCGATATCGACCGTATGGAATCTATCTACCAATAATGAAAACTATGTCAGTATAACTAGTACTAGGTCTATTGATTGTATCATGATAGGTTTAAACTACTGAGTGGTGAATAGTAAGTACCCCCTCTCTCTCTTAAATTAAACTAGTTAAGAAAAGGTTCCACCATTATGGAAGAGGAAAGAATGATTTGATTAAACAAAGTAATTAACGAGAGAGGTGGATAAGACTATGTACTAAGAGGATTAGTAAATTCCAATGCCTTTCTGTCATGAAAACAACATCCCATTGGCGCAGAGAGAGAAAGAGACCTCCTCTTGGCCATTGCTCATTTGCATGTAATACATAATCATAGTCTCTTCCCTCTCTCAGTTTGTCTCTACTTCCCTCTCAAGTGCTTCTGGAACTCAAATGTCAGTGCTCTTCAGAACTCTGCTCCTTTTTATAAACATGTCTTTCTCTTCTTCCGGAACTCAAATGTCAGTGTTCTCTTCAGAAAGTCGGGTTCTTTTTGAAGGGAAGTTTATATTATGCTGATTTATGACTCCTTGCTGTTAAAAGGTTTCAACTTTAGGTGGATTCTGACATGGGTTGTTTCTCTTCAAGCACTGAAATACGTTGTGGGCATTTAGAAGTTTTTTCCACTCTGTTCTTTCATCTGGGTTTTGTAGAAAGTAGATGATTTTGATGGTGACAGTGAATATTTTTCTTTAGTTGGTGTTCTTCTGTGAGTTCTTAGCAGTTTCTGAAGTGGGTCTGGTCTCTCTTGGAATTGGTATTTTGGGACTTCATTCTTTGAAAAGACTGGTTTTTTTTAAGGGAAGTTGTGTTCATTTATGTGTTCAAAGCTTCAGAAGTTTTTTTTTCTGTGTATTGCACTATGTTAATCATCTGGGATTGTTAGAAAGTTGATGCTTTTGATGTAAGTTCATTACCATGTGTGACTCAAGTGAACATTTTGCTTTATTTGGTGTGTTCTTCTGTCAGTACTTCGCTGATTCTGGAATTTGGAATTTAGGCCTATGATTTCAGTCTTTGAGGATTTAGTTGTCATACATCTACCATTGTTTCAGTCTTCATGGGTTTAAATTTCGTTTTGGTACTAATTACTAATCTTTAACTTCAGGTTCTGAAGGACTAGTTTGAGATTCAGTGGGCAGCCTACTTATTGGAGTTGAACAGAAATTGAGAGTGCATCAGGTTTCGGTCTACAAATTCAGGGCCTTCAAGGATGCAAGCGGCGATGTGCTTCAAACCAAGTGGAGGAACCCAGGCTACTATCGTGCCTTGGTGGGAGGGATCCCAACCATTCTATGGAGAAAACTTCGGCCAATTGAAGGCTTTAACTGGGGATTATCAGAATGGAGTGGATCCGTTACCAACCGCTTCCCAACGATTGTATCTTGCCGCAGAGCAAACGCCTGGACAAGTGCAGGCAAACGCAGAGAAAGAGCGAGGTGATACTTCTAACTTCCCAACGATTACAAGATAAAATGTTCCTGAGATCCCTATTTCGGATATTAAGTATTGTTCTTGTAACCTAGTTACATGCTCACTTCCTCTCGGCATCTAGTGGTAAGTGTTGGGAAAAACAAGACATTTCCCGTCTTTGTGATGAGATGAGAATATAAAATAGAAATGGAAGAGAAGCAAAAAAGTAAGAGAGATACACACACAAGATTTACCGAGGTTCGGCTCACTACGTCCTCACCCGCTCCTTCTTCGCCTTTTTCACTATAATCAAATGAAAGATTACAAAGAGCTCTTCTCTCAAGTTGGTACAACTTCACTTGAGGATCACTATCTCTCAAACTCACTTGAAAAGAATTACAAGTGTGAGGATTACAAGTTGTGTTCTAACCTTCACCATCTCCCCTCTATTTATAAGGAGGATAAGCCTCTTGGGTACACCACTCTATGTATGGAGAAGTCCAAAGGGCAGCCCTTTCATCTCCCAAGATTAGTCCTTCCATCTTCCAATGCATGGAGAAAGGCAATACATCATTATTGCATGCAAGATGAATACATGCAGAATATGAACAGATAGCCTACTTTCGAGAGCCATAACTTCTTCAATACACCTCAGAATGATCTGGTTCAAAGCTGGAAAGAAAGAGAAAACTTTTTCCAACAACTTTCGCGTTGAAGACCGAGCCTAATTATGCCTGCAACAGCTCCGAAAACGGCTCCCAAAACTGTATCTAGTCACAGAAACTGCACCCAGAAAAATGGCTAAGTACTTGGCCGAACCCAACCATGGGTGACCGATTTTCATGGATCAAATCCATATTGGTTCATCATGGGGATGGACCCCGTTCCCATCAATCTCCCCCTCCATCCACATGAGGAGAGAGGTTTTCAAACAGTAGTCATACCTGCCTTCCTTCGGCAGAAGTCATGCTTCTCTTTTGGTAGAGGCTTCGTCATTATGTCCGACGGATTTTGGCTTGTATCAACCTTCTTAATGTGCATCAGTTGATTCTCCAAAGCATCTCGGATCCAGTGATGGCGTACGTCGATGTGCTTTGTCCTTGAGTGATATGTAGCGTTTCTACTCAAGTCGATGGCGCTCTGACTGTCACAGTAAAGAGTGTACTTCTCTTGCTTGAGCGATAACTCCTTTAGGAAGTTCTTCATCCACAAGAGCTCCTTGCTAGCTTCTGTGGCAGCGATATATTCAGCTTCTGTGGTGGATAGAGCGATACACTTTTGCAGCTTTGATTGCCATGATACGGCTCCCCCTGCAAAGATAAATAAGTATCCAGATGTGGACTTTCTTTTGTCCAAGTCACCTGCCATATCAGAATCAGTGAAACCCTCCAAGATAGGTCTGCCATCTCCAAAACATAAAGAATATTTAGAAGTTCCTCTAAGATATCTTAGGATCCATTTTACTGCTTCCTAATGTTTTTTACCCGGATTGGCAAGAAAACGGCTTACCACACCAACTGCATGTGCTATGTCGGGTCTTGTACAAACCATGGAGTACATCAAGCTTCCGACGGCTGAGGCAAATGGAATGCTCCTCATCTCCTCCTTCTCTCTTGAAGGACTTTGTTGTGAGCTTAGCTTAAAATGAGCTGCTAGCGGTGTGCTGACCGGCTTGGAGTTCAACATATTAAACTTCTCCAGAACACGTTCAATGTATCTTTCTTGCGATAGCCACAACTTTTTTGCATTTCTGTCCCGAGAGATTTTCATTCCCAATATATGTTGTGCCGCTCCTAAGTCCTTCATGTCAAAGGACTTGCTCAGCTCTTTCTTCAACCTGTCAATTTTAGACATATCTTTTCCAACAACAAGCATATCGTCAACATATAGAGAGAGAATAATGAAATCATCATCAGAGAACTTTTGGATATAAACACAATGATCTGCAGATGTTCTTTTATACCCATGGTCAAGCATAAAAGAATCAAACCTTTTATAACATAGTCGCGGTGCCTGCTTGAGCCCGTACAAGCTTTTCTTTAATTTGCAAACCAACTGTTCTTTGCCTTTTACCTTGAAACCCTCTGGCTGCTCCATATAGATTTCCTCTGCCAAATCACCATGGAGGAATGCAGTCTTCACATCTAACTGCTCAACTTCAAGATCTTGAGAAGCGACAAGACCAAGAATAACCCGAATAGAAGACATCTTTACAACAGGAGAAAATATTTCTTCATAATCAATACCTTGCTTCTGACTGAAACCTTTCACCATGAGGCGAGCTTTGTACTTGACTTGGTCATTTCCTTCATTCTTGATTTTGAACACCCATTTGTTCTTCAAGGCTTTTCTGTTCTTCGGTAGCTCCACCAAGTCATAAGTGTGGTTCTTATGCAAGGAATCCATCTCCTCTTGCATGGCTTTCTTCCACTTGGTATGATCTTCATGTACTTGTGCTTCATGAAAACTTTCTGGTTCACCTGCATCTGTCACCATAGTATATTCTGAAGTAGGATATCTGGTTGAGGGTTGTCGATCTCTATCCGACCGTCTCAACTGAGGTGCTTGTAGCTGATCCATATGAGGTGGCTCTGCATGTTCATGCTCCCCCTGATCAAAACCTGGGGAACCTGTAATTTCTTCTTCTTCCTGCACATCTTGAAAATTATTATTTTCTAACATAGGAGAAGGTAAAACAACCGGTGTGGAGATTGGATCTGGGACGATGTGAGTGTTTTGTGGCTCCTCTTCTTTTTCAAAATCAGTAAGTGTTTTATCTTCACAAAATACAACATCTCTGCTCCTTACAATTTTCTTATTTTTAGGATCCCACAACCTATATCCAAATTCATCATTTCCATATCCCAAGAAGATGCATGGAATGGATTTGTCATCAAGTTTTGTTCTTTTCTCCTTAGGTACATGCACAAATGCTTTGCACCCGAACACACGCAAGTGGGAATAGGAAATATCCTTTCCACTCCAAACCCTTTCAGGAATATCTCCATCCAAAGGAACTGAGGGGGACAAATTTATCAAGTAGCAGGCTGTTCGTACTGTTTCTCTCCAAAATATTTTTGGTAATTTAGCTAAGGATAACATACTCCTTATTCTTTCCACAATTGTGCGGTTCATTCTTTCTGCAACCCCATTGTGTTGTGGTGTGTGTGGGACAGACTTTTGGTGTCTAATGCCATATTTAGAGCAATAGTCTTCAAACATCCTTGAAGTATACTCACCACCATTATCCGTGTGAATACACTTCAAGAGCTTTCCGGTTTCTCTTTCAACTTTGGTATGAAAATCTTTGAAAACTTCAAAGACTTGATCTTTGGCTTTTAGGACATACACCCATACTTTTCTAGATGCATCATCAATGAAGGTCACAAAGTAGGAGGCACCACTAAAGGTTTTTACATTTATGGGTCCGCATACGTCCGAGTAGACTAAGTCCAATATGCCGGTTTCCTTTTTGTTATAGTTTTTAACAAAAGTTACCCGATGTTGTTTTCCAATTAAGCAATGATCACAGTGGGATAATGATATACCTTGCATGGATGGAAGTAGTTGCCGCCTTGCGAGAGTTTGTAGTCCTTTCTCGCTCATGTGGCCAAGCCGCTTGTGCCACAAATCCATAGAGGTACCTTCCACTGTTCCAAGTCCATCATTCTCTAAGTGGAACTGAGTTTTGTAGAGAGTGCAACACTTCTTTCCTCTCGCAAGTACAAGTGAACCTTTGGTAAGCTTTCAACATCCTTTATCAAAGTTGCTTGTGTATCCTTCTTCATCAAGCTTGCCGGTGGAGAGAAGATTAAGACGAAGATCGGGCACAAATCTAACATCTTTTAGAACCATCTTTGTTCCAATGTTAGTGGTAACACAAATATTTCCAATGCCAAGAATTTGAGAAGAGTTTTTGTTACCCATTTTTACCGTCCCAAGGTTACCTTCACGAAGCGAAGTGAAGTAGTCCTTCCGGGGAGTAGCAGGTAGGAGGCACCAGAATCAATCACCCATTCCGAGTCTTGGCAAGTGAGATTTGTACAGTCTTCTTCACATGCCGAGAAAAGCACAATTTTATTGTCAATGGCAACGGCTGCACTTTCAGTCTTTTCTTGCTTCTCATTGGTCCTTCCTTCCTTTTGTTCTCGCTTGAGCTTGCGGCATTCCCGTTTTATGTGTCCACTCTTCCCGCAGTGATAGCAACTGATGTCCTTTCTAGCCTTTGATTTCCCTCTTGACTTGTCACGGTTATGAGGATATCGGCTTTTGCTCCTCCCCCTATTCTCGGTAACAAGAGCATGAGAATAGGAGGATCCGGATGACTTTCTTCGAATTTCTTCATTCAAGAGGCTGCTTGTAACTTGGTTCATGGATACAACTCCGTCAGGTGCTGAGTTGCTAAGAGACACCACCAGAGTCTCCCAACTGTCTGGCAACGAGCTAAGCAAGAGAAGGGCTTGAAGCTCGTCGTCCAACACCATCTTCATGGCTACAAGTTGATTCACAATACTTTGAATTTCATTTAGATGTTCAGATATAGAGTCACCTTCTTTGAACTTGAGATTGACAAGCTTCCGAATCAAGAAAGCTTTGTTGCCGGCGGTCTTCCTCTCGTAGAGATCTTCAAGTTTCTTCCACAAGCTATTCGCCGAAGTCTCATTTGACACATGGTGGAATACGGTGTCATCCACCCATTGTCGAATGGTGCCAATGGTCTTCCGGTCGAGCTTCTTCCAATCTTCTGTCGTCATAGACTCCGGCTTGGAAGATACTCCTTCAACCGGTGCATAGAGGTCCTTGCAATAGAGAAGGTCCATCATCTTCGCCTTCCATATCATCCAATTGCGGCCATTCAAGCTAATCATACGAACGTCGCCGATGGGAGTCTCCATCTTAACACAAGAAGATTAGCAACTTGGCTCTGATACCACTGTTGGAAAAAACAAGACATTTTCCGTCTTTGTGATGAGATGAGAATATAAAATAGAAATGGAAGAGAAGCAAAAAAGTAAGAGAGATACACACACAAGATTTACCGAGGTTCGGCTCACTACGTCCTCACCCGCTCCTTCTTCGCCTTTTTCACTATAATCAAATGAAAGATTACAAAGAGCTCCTCTCAAGTTGGTACAACTTCACTTGAGGATCACTATCTCTCAAACTCACTTGAAAAGAATTACAAGTGTGAGGATTACAAGTTGTGTTCTAACCTTCACCATCTCCCCTCTATTTATAAGGAGGATAAGCCTCTTGGGTACACCACTCTATGTATGGAGAAGTCCAAAGGGCAGCCCTTTCATCTCTCAAGATTAGTCCTTCCATCTTCCAATGCATGGAGAAAGGCAATACATCATTATTGCATGCAAGATGAATACATGCAGAATATGAACAGATAGCCTACTTTCGAGAGCCATAACTTCTTCAATACACCTCAGAATGATCTGGTTCAAAGCTGGAAAGAAAGAGAAAACTTTTTCCAACAACTTTCGCGTTGAAGACCGAGCCTAATTATGCCTGCAACAGCTCCGAAAACGGCTCCCAAAACTGTATCTAGTCACAGAAACTGCACCCAGAAAAATGGCTAAGTACTTGGCCGAACCCAACCATGGGTGACCGATTTTCATGGATCAAATCCATATTGGTTCATCATGGGGATGGACCCCGTTCCCATCAGTAAGGACTAAAAGAGACCGTAGCTTTTCTGGTCACAAACACAACAATTCACTACAAAACATTACTTATATGCTTCTTGTTTGATATTCCAAGAAAGGGCGTGTCGGTCTAGTTCACAATGAACATTATTAGCTGGCATCATTATGGTTTTGTGAAAGAAAAAGATAGATTTATGATTATAGGCTGACATGATAATTTTTTTTTTCCTAGTAGGATAGTAATTTCCGCTAATATTCATAGACCAGATGAATCTCTCATGATAGGCTTGCTAAATTCGAAGGGTACATCAAAGAACTTCTTAATTAATTACTGTGGTGACACATTGTTACACTTCTGTGATCCTTCATATTTTCATTCACTTGTGAGACAACTTACTCTGAAAAACGAAACATAAGAAAATGAAAGAAATAAAGCATAGTCATAATCCACCTTGGATAATTTGAGGGTTGGTCAAGAAAACACTGCAAGAACGGACATATGTTGTCGATCATATCTTATAACATAGTTAACTGTTTTCTTCCTCCCGGCCTCTAGTGGCTGGCTTTAACAAAGACCAGATCCAAGAAGATAACAATTCACTACAAAAGTATTTTTGTTGTATGCTTATTTTTCTGCTTATTGTTTGCTAGTTCAAGTCGGAATGTGCTGATACAGTTTCCTATAATCAATTACAAGTCTTATTCTCTTTAATTAAAACGGAGATGTCAAGATTATTACCTGGATTCTCACTGAGAGATTTAAAGATTATAAGGCGGTGTATTTCATGAACTAGACTCTAGCACTCCATCAGGATTGTAGTTTCTGCGAACATTTCACAGACCTTCTGAATCTCTCCCTTAGTCTTGCTAAAATTGGTGCATTAAGAAACTTCATCTGATACCACATTCTGTCATTCCCTAAACCAATAATATGAAGATATATAGGACTGTGACAAGGCACAACTCAACTTTCCAGGTGTAAGCCTCATGTACCAGTCCAGCTAACGATTCTAAGAATTAATCAAATTCCCAATAATGTATATGAAGGTGCTGCTACATCTATAATGAATTCATCCCAACTGGCTGGTCTAATTGGAGGAGAAAAGCAAAAGGTGCAAATTGAAAAACCCGAAAGGTTCCATTTGTCATACAAGCAAGACAAGGTAAATATAGACAATATTACTTACATTACTATCAGTGGGATTTGCTATGATGAGGACAAAACGAGCAACATGAAAAAGATGATCATATTACAATACCAAGTCAATCAAAGGAAAAAAAGGGGTGTGCTACAATATCCCCAAGAAATCCAATGCTCATCAAACATGAATAATACAAAACCTTTCAGTATAAAGGTGTTATTTATCATAATTAGATCTTGGTAGGATGTATGTTAGATGAAAGTTGACACGAGATTCTTGAAAAGGAAGAATTGCATTTATGTATTAACCTTGCTAGATGTGATAACTTATTCCATGGAACATCTTGTACTAGTACAGAGTCATACTTCCTCAATAAAAAGCAGAAACAACACCTATTTCAAGCAATGGTTCATTATCATCAAATCTTTCATATTCCAATTTTCCAATTAATAGGTCCCTCCACATTGTTCACCATCCAATTTCATCGCCCACGTGTAACCACTTGCACATGCTTCATTCATACCCACATTCGTACACTCGTGTAATTGTTTGCACATGTTTCATTTATATTTGAAGCAGCATGGGTATCACTAGATCTACCTGTAGCCTTGTTAACTGTTACGCGCTTCTTCTCACTTGGCGAAGGCACGCGTAACTGGCCGATGGAACGAAGATGATGAAGAAGCCGTCGGATCTTACGACCGGGGCCTTGGTGTTGCGCCTTGTCGCAGGCGCGGACGCTTCTCAAATAGGGAGAAGTACCGCCAATTTCTTTGATTAAACTTTTCTTTGATAATCTCTCAAGAGAATTCTCACCTCTATATATATAGATAGAGGGTGGTTACAATTGCTAACCATAATTTATTGGAAATGATAAGATAAACTAAAGATAAGATAAGTAACTAGCAACTAAGGAAAAGATAAAATAAACTAAAGAAAAGATAAGATAATTGTCCGATTGTCTTGGTTGCCAAATAATGTCACCGGCTAGGTATGGGCAACCCTAGCCTGGTCTTGTGTGTCTTTCCCTTTGGCCGGTCCATGTGAGTAACTGGTATAAGTTCGTCCGAACCGACCCGTAACAATACTCTCCCTTCAAATCCAGCGCGTCCTCGTGCTGGAAGCCGGGATGAAGGCGCTCGAGGGGGTCGTGTTGGACCGATGTAGCATCGTCAGCAGGTTCTTCCATCCAGCGAACTAAGTACTCGCGGGTGTCAGCAACAATCCGAGTATTAAGTATCTCCGCCGGGACCAGATGTTTGCTTGGCGTGAGGTCGGCGGGTAAAGCTGGTACTTCCTTCGGAGGTGGACCACGGAATGGCTTTAGTGAGGAGACATGGAAGACGTTGTGGAGGCGGGCATCGGGTGGAAGCTCGAGTTGATAGGCCATCGTGCCAACTCTAGCAGAGACGCAGAAGGGCCCCAAAAATCAAAGAGCCAGCTTGTGGTTGTGTGCCTCAGAGTCGTGTGTCGATGTCGTTGGAGGCGCACCCACACCCAATCGTCCGGACTGAAGTTGACCTCCCGGTGTCACGTCCCGATCCCGAAGGTCCCGACAATGCC